>BPTQ01000008.1:41537832-42137832 GCA_019973895.1 Chrysanthemum seticuspe
AGAAAAATACAAAAATAGTTTTGAAAATTCTATTTTGATATTTTAGATTTTTCCAAGCCTTAGTTTTATTTTTCTAGCTTAATTTCCTATTTTCTTGTATTTTAGATAATTAATTAATAGTTAAAAATAGTTTTTAATTAGATAATTAGTTTTAAAAATAATTTTCTTTTTCCATAAATTTTATTTTATCATTAGGATTGTAAAAATGTATTTTTCATATTTTTAGGGTTTATATTGTGTAAGTTTCACGTTTTTAGTTGTACGTCGCGTAGTTTTTAAATTCCGTTTTATAAAATCATAAAAACAAAAACATCATTTTAATTGTAGTGATAGCGTTTATTTAATAGATTTTATCTTTTTAATTTCTTTTTAAGTTGCATTTTAGCCTTTGTATTTGTTTGATATTTCTATAGTTATAATCATAATCTCAAATCCCTTTATCGTTCAAACTTCTCGATCACTATACGTTGATTGATCCATTGCATAGCTCGCTGGGACATAACGACCCGGGGAGATTCTATACTCCTCAGATCTTCATTGATTTCGTGCTTAGGCAGTTTTAAGCTGGTTACGGTCCGCCATTCACAAGTGGCGGGCTTGTGTGATTAGACTTGACGGTTTAGCGCGCATCAATAGGAAATCCATAATCGTGTATGAAGATCATAGTATACTTGAGAAATAATTCTAAGTACTTTATTATAATCGTGTATGATATGCAGCGTACTGTAAATATCACATTAAGGAAGCAAGTGTCTTGGTTCCTAAGTTGTTAAACGTGCACGTGTGCGCTGTTGCGCAACCATCGTGGGATGCGCACATATCTTATTCCAACGTCTCGAGAACAAGGTGTTTAACAAGGATACGTGATCCAATGTTGATGGGTTTGTAACCCTCTTACTCAACAAGTTATTTAGTAGGTTAACTTATCCTTTTACCATCGTGGGTTTATTCGTAGTGCATGCACGCCGTCGTGGGCAAAAATAAAAAATTGTTAAGACATACAGTATATGGATATAACAACTTAAAATATGTCGCGGAGTTAGCTAGAAACCGCGGCGTTTTATTGATACTTGCAAGTTTTTTAGGAAATAACAAAGAAAACAGTATATGTAAAAAATAAAATAAATACATGAATGTTTATTGAGCACTGGAAGTGCGAGAGCGTCTGTGCGCTGGGCCGTAGCCCTTTCTATAGGTAGCACCTCTTGAGGTTGCAGATGTTCCATGTGCGTGGCAGTTCACGACCATCCAAGCCTCGTAACTTGTACGAGCCCGTTCCTGATGCTTCAGTAACCTCGTAGGGTCCTTCCCATTTTGGTCCGAGCTTGCCCATGTCTTCTGCGTGGCTCGCATCATTAGCGCGATAGACGAAATCACCTGGTCTGAAGGAGACATTGCGTACTTTGGCGTCGTAGTATCCTTTCATCCTTGATTTTGATTTTTCTTCCCTGATAGATGCGCGTTCACGCTTTTCTTCCAGTAGGTCCAAATCAAGACGGCGTTCGTCGTCGTTAATTGCCATGTTAACTTCAGCAGTGCGAATAGTTGGCATTCCAATTTCGGCCGGTATGACGGCTTCTGTCCCATAGACTAGTGAAAAGGGGGTGTCTCCCGTGCTAGTTTTGATTGAGGTGCGGTGCGCCCACAAAACATGCGAGAGCTCTTCCACCCATCTTCCTTTGTGTCTGTCCAGGCGCGCTTTAATTCCTTCACCCAGGCTGCGATTTGCGCGCTCTACTAAGCCATTAGTTTGTGGGTGTTTAACTGATGCGAAATGCTGTGTGATGTTCAACTTCTCGCACCAATCTTTGAAAGGATTGTCGCAGAATTGTTTTCCGTTATCCGAGATGATTTCGCCAGGTAAGCCGAAGCGACATACAATGTTTTCCCAGATGAAGCGTTTTACCTGGTTGCCAGTGATTGTTACTACTGCTCTTGCCTCGATCCACTTAGTGAAATAGTCTATGGCGACTATGAGGAATTTCAATCCTCCCGCAGCGACTGGAAAAGGTCCTGCAATGTCAATACCCCACTTATAGAATAGCCATGGGGATGTGATTGGTGTTAGTTCGTGTTGTGGTTTGCGCGGGACGGGTCGATGTACTTGGCAGTCGTTGCACTTCCTTATTAAGTCTCGCGCATCGCGGTGCATGGTTGGCCAGTAGTAACCTGATCGCATGGCGCGCGCTACAACGGACCGTGGTCCTGAGTGCATGCTGCATGAACCTTCATGGATTTCTCGCAGCACGTAATTTGCTTGTAGTGGACCTACACAGCGGAGCCATGGTTGGAGGAAGGAGCGTCGGTACAGTATGATGTCTCGAAGTTCGAATCGTTGCGCCGTGCGCCGTATCCTGCGAGCTTCCTTCTGCTCTTGGGGTAACACTCCTTTGTCTAGGAAGTCCGTGATCGGTGTCATCCATGTCGGACCTTCCTCCTCTATGACTGTGGAAACTTCCATCTCCGATATGGATTTGCTTTTCAATGTTTCTACCAGCACTTGTTTCGACAGATGTGCGAAGCTTGTCGAGGCGATCTTGCTTAGTGCGTCCGCTTTGCGGTTTTCTCCTCTAGGGACTTGCTTGATGGTGAATCTATTGAAGCCTTTGATCAATGTCTTGGTTTTGTCTAGATATTGAATCATATTCTCTTCTTTAGCCACATATTCACCCAACACGTGGTTGGCCACTAGCCGGGAATCTACATTTGCTTCCAGGTTGCGTGCACCCATTTGTGCTGCAATGCGTAGTCCGACGATTAGAGCTTCATATTCTGCCTCATTGTTTGTTGCTGTAAATTCAAAACGCAGTGCGTAAGTGAATTCCATTCCTTCTGGATTTGTGAGAATGAGGCCAGCTCCTGACCCGTCAACGCACGAGGATCCATCTGTAAACAAGATCCATGGATCTAATAGTACCTGCTTACTTGGTGCAGGAACCTCGTCGGCATCTGGTTTCTCGATGATGAAGTCTGCCAGAATTTGTCCTTTAATCGCGGTACGCGGTCTGTAGGAAATGTTGTGTTCCCCTAGTAATACGCTCCACTTTTGGAGTCGGCCTGATGCATCAGGTTTGGAGATGATCTGTTTGATTGGTTGGTCTGTGATTACTGCTATCGGGTGCGCTTGGAAGTACCTGCGCAGTCGTTTGGCAGCAAATACCAATGCTAGAACTAACTTTTCCATTGCACTATAATTCATCTCCATCTTCTTGAGTGCTTTGCTCACAAAGTAGATGTGGGTTTGTACTGAATCCCTATCTGTTAGTAGCACTGCGCTGACTGCTCCATCAGTTGCAGACAAGTACATGATCAGCTCTTCCCCTTGTCGGGGTGCAACAAGTGTTGGAAGCGTAGCCAGATGCTGTTTTAGCTGAGTGAAAGCTACTTCTGCCTCCGTAGTCCAGCTGAAGTCACCCTTCTTTATGCAATTCTTGAGTGTCTTGAAAAGGGGGAGCGATTTTTCTGCTGACTTGGATAGGAACCTGTTTAGGCCGGCCAACTTTCCATTGAGAGATTGGACCTCCTTCAACGTGCGTGGTGAGGGAAGATCGATGACCGCCTTTGTTTTTTCTGGGCATGGTTTTATACCGTCAGGTTCGATAAGGTATCCAAGGAACATGCCTTCAGTAGCTCCGAAGGTACACTTTTTTGGATTCAGCTTCATGTTGATCTCTCGTAGAGTTTTGAACGTTTCCTCAATGTCGCGTACTAACTCACCTTCAGTATGGCTCTTTATGACTAGGTCATCAACATAGACCTCTAGATTGCGGCCCACCTGCTTTTCGAAAGCATTATCTACTAACCGCTGGTAGGTGGCGCCCGCGTTCTTCAAACCAAATGGCATTTTTGTGTAACAATAAACGCCTTGGCTTGTGTGGAAGGCTGTTTTTTCCTCGTCTTCTTTAGCCATCTGTATTTGATGGTATCCTTTGTATGCATCGAGGAAACACTTTAATGGGTATCCGCACAAAGACTCTACTTTCCAGTCTATCTCTGGTAATGGATAGCAGTCTTGCGGACATGCTTTGTTAAGGTCTGTGTAGTCTACACACATACGCCAGCTGCCGTCGTTCTTCTTTACCATGACTGGATTGGAGAGCCAGTCATGGTAATAGACTTCCCGCATGATCCCTGCGTCCACAAGTTTGTGTACTTCCGCCAGGATTGCTTGCGCGCGCTCTGCAGCTTGCCCGCGCTTCTTCTGGCGTATTGGTGAGTACCCTTGTCGGATTTTCAGTCTATGCTCTGTTATGGAACGTGGTACTCCGGTCATGTGTTTTGGCTCCCACGCGAAGATGTCCAAGTTCTTTTGTAGGAGCGCGCACACAGCCGCTTTGCCGTTGTCCGACAATGACCCTCCGATGGATATTTCCTGGTCTGGGTATTCAGGGTGAATTGCCACCTTCAGATTTGGAATTCTGGTTGAGCGTTGTTCTGGGATTTGCGCCGTTTCGCATGTAGCCGTGTTACATTCTCTATGTGGGATAGTGGCGCTGTAGAGGGTAACAATGCCTCCTTCCACTGGGAATTTAAGCATCCCATGTGCTGTTGATGGCACAGCGCGCATAGCTGATATCCCGGGTCTCCCGATGATGCCATTGTATGGCGATGGAGATTTGATCACCATGAATTCCATCCAGGCCGTCGCGGAATGTTGTTCGTTTCCGATGCTGACTAGTGGTCTTATTTGCCCCATCGGCCATATTTTTTCACCTGTAAAGCCAGTCAACGCCGTGCTGGCCGGGCTTAACTGACTGCGTATTTCAGGGCGCAGCCGCTTGAAGCAATGCTCATACATTA
This sequence comes from Chrysanthemum seticuspe, assembly GCA_019973895.1. Classification (NCBI taxonomy): domain Eukaryota; kingdom Viridiplantae; phylum Streptophyta; class Magnoliopsida; order Asterales; family Asteraceae; genus Chrysanthemum; species Chrysanthemum seticuspe. The sequence goes on from BPTQ01000008.1 coordinate 41,542,633, forward strand.
TGTTTGCAGATGCTCCACCGTCGACATACATGCGGTGGATGTCGTGACCCCCCGCGCTTATCTCTATGGTGAGTGGTTCCACCTCTGCGTTGTCCGCAGTTAAGGTAGGAAAGGAGATTTCCTTTCCACGAGAAAAATCTTGGCTGACCTTCTGCCTAGTGATTCGCTGCCATGATTGTATCATGTAGATTGTGTCAGCCTTTTCTTTTGGTGTTTCCTTCTTGTGTCCACTTTTTTGTCTATCCTTTCCCTCTTTGATGTTTTTGACCAAATGGTCCAATCTACCTTCTTTAACCATCTTGTCGATGAGTTGGCGTAGTTGGACGCATTCGTTGGTGGTATGGCCCTTCTGTGCATGGTAATCACAGTATCCATTCCCAGTGCGCCGATCTTCTGGAGTGCGCATCTGCGTTGGTCTTGGAAAATTCGCGCCTTCTGTTGCGAGTATTTCCTTTGGGGTTTTGGTAAGCGGGGTGTATCTGTCGTTATCCCTCCCGCTCCCCTAGTTGCGATAGCTCCTATTACGGTTACTACCCCGGTCATTGGATTGTCTCCCAGGTTGTTCCTGTGACCGTTAGTTCGAGTAGCTCCTTTTGCTATCCGCCGCAGCGGCTTCTCCCTGGACAAAGGACCGGGAGCGTTTCATGAGTTCATCAAAGGTTTCAGGAATCTTGTCGTTCAATCTCTTGATGAGCTCTGGATTGTTAATCCCGTTCATGAAACCAGAGATCTTCAATACTTCTAGGCATGCTTTAACTTGCATGCATTCGTCTTTGAAGCGTTCCATGAATACGCTTGTAGACTCTCCTTGGCGCTTCTTTACTCTAGCAAGTTCGACAGGATTTTTAGCGCACTTCTTCCTTTGAGTAAAGTTTAGGCATAACGCCTTTTCTCAATTCCTCAAATCCGTTGATGCTTCTGCGTGGAAGCTTGCTGAACCAGTTCCGCGCGTTTCCCACCAGTGTGGAGTTGAACATGTGGCACCACACAGGCTGCGGCCAATTTTCAATTGTCGCGGCTGACTCAATGATTTTGAGGTGATCATCAGGGTCACCTGTTCCATCATAGGTCTTTACGTTGCGGGCATGCGTCTTCTTTTGCTTTCTGAAAAGTCACTAATGCGCCGAGTAAACGCATCCACCTTTTGGCGACGCCAAGGGAGGGATATATCTTCATCCTCCTGGTCATCATATCTGTTTCTGGACTTCCAGTGTCCAGTTTCAGTATCCTCGTTGTCCGAGGAACTTTCAGAGGATGAATTTTTCCTCTTTCGGCGCTTGCGCCGACTGTCCTCTGAGTTTGTACTCGGAGGGCTTTCACTTGGGGAATAGTGTCGTCCCAATCTGTCTTGGATTCTGCGGCTACCAAGTCTAGTATGGACATTGGTACGCTTTTCATCTTCATCATTCTCACTCAGATGATGCGAGTGAGATGTCTCATTCTCCTCAACTCTTCTCCCGATCGGGTTGAATACTGGGGGTCGGCGGCTATTTCTCCCGCGCTTCTCTTTCTGATGGCGCGGTGGGGAAGTTTCGTATTCAGAATCGAAATTGAGTCGGGCTTTCAAGTTCCGGCCTGATCTCTTCTTCTCTTCCTCTTGCATGAGGGCAGTTAATGTTTCGTAGTTTTGGGATACGAAAACTTCTGGCGCTAACTCCGGCGCGACCCCCTCAAGAGTGAGTGCGTTTGTTTCCGCCGCTATACCCTTATCCCGGTCTGGTGCCTCCGGTACCTTTGTCAGGTCAGTTTCTAGCACCGATTGGAAAGGAGTAGTAAAGACGGTGCGCAGTGGGTCTACTCCACTCGTGGTGGTTGTAGTAGCTTGGGTTGTTCCCGAGTGCGGTTCCACCAGAGGGAAGATCAAGTCTTGGCCTGATCCCTTATTTTTAGCAGCGCTGGTTGTCCCAGGGGTCTGCTTAGGGGTTAGTCCACTTTGCCACTTCTTTCCCATAAGGTCTGACTGCGATCGCTGATTACCGTGCTTTGTCATTCTAGTGTTGGTTCTTAGTGTAGGGTCCCACGGATGGCGCCACTTGTTGATACAAAAGTTGGGCGTTCCTAGTTTGGAGCTCCGGTTCTCGTACCAATTGAGAATTGCTGCTTGAGACCTGCGCACTAAGAGACAAGAAACACCGTTAGGCTTACCGTGGGATTGTCTCCCACGATTATCCTCCGGCGTGAGAGTGAGTAATCGGTTTAGGGTTTAAGGAGTTTTAGGGTTATGAGATCGTACCTTAAACGAGGGATATGATTCCCTTTATATACGCACGGAATCCTTGTTGGTTCCGTGTTCCCCAACCTTCGGCGTATCCCGCCTAAGTCGGTTGGGAATGATTATCTCCTTATTTTCGAAGATATCGGATATCTATTCCGTAAATAGATTTGGGCTTGGGCTTTCGTGAGCCCACACGCTTATTGATATTGGCCCAGTTCGTGCCGGGCTTGTGAGTATTGGGCTGTAGTCGGGTTTATGACCCGACTCCAGACTATACGTCATCAACGTGAAAATTCATATTAGAGACCTGGGTAACTTTCACATGGTTTAGACCCATTTTAAAATGTTTTATCATACTCTTAAACACAAATCATGAACCATACAGAAATCAGCATTCAAATCACTAACACAATTTGCATGTCAATCTAAAACTCAAATTTGTAAAAATCATTAAACCATACATCAAATCAGCAAGATCATGAACACAAATTTGCAGAAAACTTGTAAAAATTAGAGAAAACATGTAAACTTCAAATTTGCAGAAAACATGTAAAATACCAACATGTAAATCATCAGCCCATGATTTGCAGATATCAAGAACTCATGATTTGCAGAAATCAAGAACCCATGATTTGCAGAAATCCAAAACCCATAATTTGCAGAAACCCAGAACTACATTACCATCAAATGTTGCATCAGTCCAAAAGATTACCAGCTATACTACCATCAGTAATTACAATCATAAAAATTTAAGAAGTAATATTACCATCTTAAACTTCCAAATACCATGATAACCTACCACAAAAGTTTTTATTGGAGATCATACACCATCTTCCTCTTGCCTTTTCCTTGGCTGCATTCAGGTGCTCCAAAACCTTTAGGTTTTTTAGTCCCAAATGTCTTTTCACCAATAGCGGTCCAAGTTTTCTTAGCTTCCAATCCTAGCACTATATCCTGGTCAAATTTGAGTTTGTGAGGCTTCTGAATTGGGACAGGCAGAGGTAGGATAGGATTCTAAGCTGGGATTGGCTCTTGAGGTTCAATAGCTTGGATAGGAACAACTTGCTCACCATCAGAACTCGAATATTCAATTAGATACTCAGAGCTTGTAGAATCACATTGAGGATAATACCAAGCAAGTAATTGGGGTACGATTTCTATACCAGCAGTGCTTCAATAAGAGGAAATGGGTATGAAATCTGCAAATAAGAAATGCTAGATCAGTTTGATTGATGAAAATGTTAAGATATATCACTATCTAACAAAAAGCTTTTCAAGGTATACCATTGTAGAATTAAGTGATCCAACACTCATTTGGTCCTCTCAATGTAATCCCAAACAAGGCTGCTATGTAGAAGAATCCAATATTCTCTTATTTGGTCCTCTCAATGTTTACAAGGCTGCAAGTTCGCACAAACAATGTTGCAAGGTTCTCTCATTGGTGGCCAAGCACAAACAAGGCTGCAAGGTTCTATCATTGGTGGCCAAGCACAAACAAGGCTGCAAGGTACTCTCTTTGATGGCCAAGCACAAACAAGGCTGCAAGGTACTCTCATTGATGTCCAAGCACAAACTAGGGGTTGCGTTGTTCTCTCATTGGTGGCCAACCACAAACAAGGCTTCATTGTTCTCTCTTTGGTGGCCAAGCAAAAACTAGGAACATTCCAATGTGTTCACTGATTTGGTCCTCTTAGTGTACTCCCAAACATGCACCACAACTAATTAAACACAAAACACATAACTACATTCTAGGCACATTACAGGCAATGGTTCTAGGCATATTACAGGCACCAAAAATAAGGTTCTTATGACATATCATTCTAAGTATCAACTACTTTATAAACATTTCATTAAACACATATGAATCATCATATATACGAAAAGTAGAACATGAAAAACAAAAAATAGAGCATACCAAACATATAACATAACGACCATTACAAACCCCAAAACAACCCCATTTAATAGAGCATCACTAACAACCTAAAACAACCTCATTTATAGATCAAAAAAGTTGTTAATGCTAAATTAAATCAGCAACTGATAGATCAAAACATAAACAAAATACTTTTTTGTTATTTGGCTTCATTGTTTGTGTGTGTGTGTGTTGACAGATTTTAAGGTTTTGAGTGATTTTTAGGTTAAACAATTAAATGTGTGTGCTTATGTTTGATCGGGGTGGGTAAACTATTAAATGAGGTGGGATTAATTGTGGTTTGACTTGAGTATGTGTGGTTGGGTTTGACTTCGCTTACGTGGCATGTGTTATCAAAGAAAAAAAACTTAACCGGCTAAACATGATGACGTGGAGGTCACAACCAGCTATAGCCGGTCACATTTGAGAAAACTGTTGATATTTGAAATAAAATGTAAACTTTAGTTGGTGATAAGAGTATTAAAAAAAGTAAATTACCCGTATTTGGAAATTTTGGAAAGTTCGTTGATAATTTAAGTCTTTAACCCAAAATACTATGACAAGATTAAAAGTAAAATACTAAATAACGATGTAATATAAGAAACTAAAGAACATGATGTGAAGACTTTTATTTTTCGGAAAAGATTATATACCTCTTCAAATGCGGTCATCGATAAATAAAGCACATTGCGCGTTGTTTGATACTGATATGAGATACATAAGACTTACGTAAATTTTTTTAAGAACTATATTTCTAGATGAAATTAAGGCATATAACCAACTCCCGTGTTTCACCTTAGGAACACTTGTATAAAAAGCATCAAGACTAATGGGAGACCATAAAAGAATGAGAGCCAGATAAACTCTCATCCCACTTGATATGTGACAGGCTTTTGAATCTAGTCATGTCTTCATATACTTAAACTACCACAATAAGAACATAAATCAGTTATATCCAACTAAGACCCAGCTATATCTGCTATTTCGGCCAAGACCCAACCATACCTGGCTAGACCCAGCTATATCCGGTTAGATCCAACTAAAACCCGGATAGACCCAGTTATTCCAGCCAAGACCCGGCTATTTTCGGTTATATCGGGAAAAGACCGGGATATATCTGGTTAGACCCGGATATATACGGCCAAGACTCGGCTATATCCGGTTATACCCAAGTATATCCGGCCGAGAGCGGGTTCGTTCGGTTTTCGGCTTTTAAAATAAACCTAAAAACCTAGAAATGTATGTTGTGCTTTAGTTATAGAGATATTTAGGTTTTAGCTTTGTGCTTCTTCGATATATGTTCTAACTTCTAAGTTTTAGACGTGTTTGTGTGCTTCAACGCAAATGCAGCCTTTTAAGAAATTGGTTTATTGACAATCCTAAATCTAAGTATTTAACAATCACAGGTACGAAAATCGGATTTCGAATCACAAATAGCAAAAATAGGAGTATATATGCTAAAACCAAAAAAAAAAAAAAAAAAAAAAAAAAAAAAAAAAAATACCCATTCAAACTTCATATGATGAACAAGTATCTTGCATATTTAATATACAAAATTTATTTGCTTTATATGCTTCCGTTTATGTCATTGTCTAGCACACATTACATATTGTTTGTTTGCTTGCACACACTCACTTGCTGGAGGTTTTTAGGGAAGCGGTATGTTTACCCTCGGGTAGGTTATGACTGCCTACATCTCACCTCTCCCATACCTCATTCTGACGGAATTGGGTATTGCTGTTGTTGTTGCAGTGCTAGATCATGACTTCCCCAATGTGGTTTTTGCAAGAAATCTTGATGCAGAAGTTGGTAGCAAGCCTAACAATGCAACTGCAGCACTGTTCACACAAGATGTGAGTTGAGACCTGCTATTAACATTTTTTTATAATTTACTCCAAAAAAGTGTATAAAATCAAGATACTTAAACTGAAAACTGAAGATAATCTCGATGTACAGAAATAATGTATGCGGTATGATTACACATCGGGAGCCCTTTCCGGATCTTAAAATGGCTCGTTCAATGTTAACTACCGAAGAGATGCAGTTGAAGTCCAAGTCAAAAGCTCTACCCGTGGATTCTTCATCATAATCTCCTATGGTTCTTGTGGTCGAATCTGGTAATAATCGTCGCTCCTCTACTTCTCAAGTTAAGTCTTCGAGGCCTTGTTATAATTTTACTAAAGGCTCGTGTTGGTTTGGTGACACTTGTAAGTTTGTTCATGATGCGTTTATTCATGTAAAGTCTAGTAATAATTCACTTTGGTCATCCTCCTCAACTAACAGTGGCGTTTCTAATGGTCAAGGAAACAATACAAATAAGTTGTTGGCTTAATTATTGGCTAAATTGGCACTTACAGGTCCTGGCACCTTTACCATCTGTACCTAACCAGGCCACGAATAGTCCTGGTGTTGAAACTAATCCCGTTTCATATCACACAGTAACCAGCCCACCAGGTTTTAGTAATCGCCCAACTTTTAGTTATGCTTATCCTACGGCCCAGCTTCATCAGCCTACTGCCACTCTTATTAGGCCAATAACCCATCCTATTCAGCAATTTTTTATCAACCGGCCCAACCCGGTGCTATTATAGGCCATGTCCCAGTAGTGGAGCCAGCCCAAACTACACTACCAACGTGGCCCAAACCACTACGCGGGTGGTTCACTTAACAGCCCAGTCCGGACATGCAGAGCCCACTGCTATCCCGGGGCACGAGACCATCTTGCCACATACCTTTAATGTCGTGATTCTTACTGGTGCTTGGAATATACACACAGGTGCGAGCTCTCATCTTAATTATTTTGTTACTAGTTTAAGTGATGTTTTTAATATGTGCATTTATCCACTTTCTTGGTTCGTGATGGTTATTCCATACCAGTTACTAACTTTGGTCTTAGTATTTTGCCTGCACCTCATCGACCCTTTTATTTAAAAAACGTTTTTATCACTCCTATTATTGTCAAAAATTTAATTTATGTTCATCAGTTTATTCGTGATAATCATTATACTGTTGAATTTGACGCTTTTGGTTCTTCTGTTAAGGATTTCATGACTCGTCGGGTGCTTCTCCGCTATGATAGCATTGGGGATCTTTACCTGGTCAAGAAACCTTCCACTATTCCTCATGTTTTTCTTACCAGTCAGTATACGTAGCACAAGCGTCTTGGACATCCAAGAAGTGAAGTATTTACGTCGTGTTCTTTCTAGTAATTTAATTTCCTGTAATAAAGAGAAACCTCCCATTCTTTGTCATGCTTGTCAGCTTGGCAAACACGTGAGGTTTTGGTTAATTCATTTTTTGACATTGTTCACTCGAACTTGTGGACTTTCCCAATTCCGGGTCTTTCTGGTTTTGAATACTGTGTTTTATTTTTGGATCATTATTCGCAATATGTTTGGGTTTATCCGTTGGTTGATAAATCTGATGTCTTGTCTAAGTTTGTGTTGTTTCGTAACTTTGTTAACACTCAATGTAAGTGTGAAATAAAGTCTCTTCAGTGTGATCATGGTGATAAATTTGACAACCTTGCTTTCCATAAGTTATTTGCATCTAATGGTATCCAGTTTCATTTTTCTTGTCCTAAAACCTCACAACAAAACTGTAAATCTAAAAGGATAATCCGAACCATAAACAATCTTATCCGCACATTGCTTTTTTAAGCTCACATTCCTCCCAGTTATTGGGTTGAAACACTTAATATGGCCATTCACTTGTTAAATATTTTACCTTCAAGAGCCACTAATGATGGCTATCGTTGTCTTGACTTAAATACTAATAAAATTATCATTTCATGTCATTTTACCTTTGATGAGACGGTATTTTTGTTTAGTTCTATGAAACCTACCTTGCCTCCCTCATATACCTTTTTGGATGAGCCAGCTAATGTCATTTCTCATATTATTCGCTCGACACCCATTACACCTACTACACCACTTACACCAAATGCTACCGATGTTGATCCTGTTTCACCAGGTTTGACACCCATTAAACTAGTAATCGTGGGTGGTGGACTGGTAGTGTTTTGTGATTGAGTAGTGGTTCAAGAGGAAAATACGTCACGACTTCCTTGATCTGCAAAATTTTAGCTTCAATGTCCTCGAACTTGCCTTCACAGATACTCGTATGTTCAAGTTCAACTTCTTGCCTCGATATGTTGACTCTTTTTGTACTAATTACCCTGTTCCATTTTGTGTTGTTTGGGGTTAGTCCATTTGGTAAATTTGTGACACTTAACCTCTTACATATGTTTACTAACATATCTTCATCCTGACAATGTAGAACCCGACATGGAACAGGCTCTTGATATGACTTGCATTTTGTTTTCATAACGAGCAGTGCAAATAATATTGAAAATTCCAATTGACAGGCTATCTTGGAGGAGCTGAATTCATATAATTTGTTATCGAAATCAATCCTAATAATGTCAAAGGAATTTTCATCGGGTTTCATAATGAACCCGGTTTCGTAGTCGATATGTAAATTTGCACGTTTCTTGTCATAACGAGGCTCTCACTGCTACATTGTTTTTTTGATACTATAATGGTCATATATCTTTATTCACGCCAAACGTAATAATCTAGAATTAAGAAAGAGAAAAGAGTTTAATATGGCATAAGTAAATGCTACGTTAACATAAATAGCGTGGCATAAGTTATATACAAAGTCGACCCAATTATGAGACAAATTGGCAAGAAGAAGTCAAAACGTAATAATATTTGAGTATGAAAAATGGGGAAAATGATGACGAGTAACGGAAGTGATTTCATAAAAACAAAATGTGTGCAAATAAGCTCCCGGAAGAGTATAACTTACCACATGTCATTTCATAATCTTAAGTTTCGGGTCAACAATCTTATTTGAGTCAACCAGAATAGCTTAAAAGCTAAATAGGGTCGGGTATGTTATTTTTAGCCTCGATCTGACCCAACCCGCTTTACACCCCTAACCATAACCAAACCGGGTAACATATAATTTTCAAGAAATTAGTACCTACTTAAAATCAACCGCAAAAAAGTTTCCGTACACACATAAGAAATTAATGTTGATGAATTTGGGGTATAATATGGATGAATGGTGTAGTGGCAAAAAAGATTTCGAAGTAACTCTTTGGAATCAAAATGAGACTAGGATGATAATTTTAATGAAGAAACAATGGATTATTCACTATCAAGAAGAACTAAACGGGAGATTGTAGTTGTTGTTGTAGGAGCCATATTTGATGATTTTGAATATAATTGATTGTTGAAAATTCTTGTTTAATGCTGATTTTGAGTGGATCTTGATGGATTTGATGATGATTTGATTGAGTTTTGATGGATTTGTGAGTATTTAACATTTAAAATTGAAGAAAATTGTTGGTTAACAATAGTAGAAATGTGATGGTGAGTTTGTTAGAAAGTTTGTTATGATGGTTGGAGTTAGTTATTTTGTTGTGGTGAAAGTTTGACATGGCAGAGAACCATGATGGCTCTGATATCATATTGTGAAGATGGGATTGAAGAAAGGGTGAGGCAAGTTGGCTCTGTGAAAGGGACCTTAAATAGAATTTATATTTGTAAGAAATTTGGATTTCTTTATTGAGGAGCTAACCCGGAGCGCTTAGCCCTAGCTCGAAACATCCAACTCTCTTCGCCTACGCAACGAAGAGAAGTAGTTTACTTGCTTAGCTCGAACATGCCAACAACATTCCGTTCACTTACGCAAGATTCACTCGTTTACTTGTTAGCTAGCGCTATTCCACATCTTAGCTTTCAGGGAAGCTCACGTGATATTACTGAAACGAGTTCTAAATATTGTAGTGTATCAAGAAGATGTGACGAAAGTGATGTGAGATATTTTGACTTGTAGTTTTTTTTGAACATTTTATGGTCGTCGTTAAATAAAGTTTTTTTCAATATTTTAGTCCATTTTCAAATATAGACAAAAAAAATCAATTTCCTTCCAAATTTAAAATTGTACGACTGTGCGACACCCAATTTTGACAACTCTAAAACACTCATTTGGAACATTAAAAAAAACACTATCCAAAAAATATGTGTCGACGTTTTACCTTATCATGCATGTGTATTGGACCCCGATCATCATCGCCATATAAGAATGCAATCTTGTCTCGCTTTTTCCTAACGAATCCCGAATCCGGTTTATTTACAAACTACAAGAAAAAGATTATAATAAGAAATTACGAATATAATAGTACTAAATAGTGACAAATTTTATGTGATTCAAGATACATGGAACAAGATGGTATCTTTTATGTTTTTGAAAATGTTATATACCTCTCCAGACTCGGTTATAACCAAATAAAGCACATTGTTCATTGTATGATACTGAAACAAGATAAACAATATACATAATTAAAAATAACGAATTTTATTTCCTTTAACAAATACACAACAAGTAACATTCCATTTAGATACATACGATAAGTTTGTTATCCTTTTATGCAACTAACCCATATAATTTAACCCATCCTAGAAATAATTTCCATGTCAAAGAAACTAGAATTCACCTTTAAAATACTTGCACAAAGAGCAGTGGTAGACCACGACTTCCCCGCTAAATTTTTGGCAAGAAATTTTGATGCCGAAATTGGTAGCAACCCTACAAAGTCACCGTAGCACTGATCACACCAGATGCAAGTCGGGACCTGCTATTTGATCGAGGTCGTTGGCTCTACCAAAAATAACCTAGGATAACCTACTTTAAAATAGGGCTAGTATTCACGAGGAGCTTATGGTTAACGACTTAACGTTATAATTCCTATCTAATTAGATGAAAAACAGTAAATTCTTTTAATTGTGAAAAATTAATTATGACTACTACTACTTTAAACTATAAAAAGTATGAAAACTTAAATTAACTCAAGCAATGAAATTCCAAAACTTATGATCAGATTTTATCACAATATATCTTATGTATTTGTTTTTTTAGACATTGCGGTTGCTCGAGTTTCATAGCCATAAACTATACTAATTCAATAATTAATTCTAGGCACGGAATTGAATATGGGTATTGGCACCAATCGTCTCATACATCATTTGAATCGATTCGGCGTGAACATGACAACCACAATATTATATCGTCTTACCACTAACTATCAAATTAATTTTATAACACAATGATGGAAAACATAACATATGCATTAAGATCATATCAACATCAAGTGTTCACAACTCTAAAATGGTTCAAACAAATAAAACATTCAAGTACAAAAGATCAAACCCTAATCTCAGTTGTGATCGCGAGATGTTTAGCTGAACTCACGTTAGTGCACATCATCTTCGTTTTGTCGAGAAGCTTCATATATTTAAAACGTATCGGCTGGAATCCCCTAGGTCCTCGTCGAATGGGTTCCTCCTCTGTGAATGAATGGGACAATACATACTTATATATTAGAGGGAATTGCATATATACCCATTAAAACTTAAAAACTTTCATATTTCCCCATAATACTATATATTACTCTCTTTGTGTGATGTCCAAGCCAAAGAATACGACCGACCTACCATTTCTTGGGCTTCCTCTTTTTGTCGTGTAAAGCCAAAGCCCACAAAACCAACTAATAATTTTTGCCAACTTATTATATGTACTTCCTTTTTGCCACAAATTGTGTTTCCCAACAGAAATAACCGCAAATAAACTTCAGAATTTCGTGCATTTAAGTATTTAAACATAAAGATCTTCTTTTCTTTCTTCCTTGTCCTTTTGAATCAACTAAAACGGAGTTCAAACAAAGAAGTTATGACCAAAACAATGCAACAGCGTCCAAATCTTTCATGTCTTCATTTTAGGCTTGCAATATCACTATCTTAACTCTTTTTTGCGCATAACCTGCATAATCACAAAACACCTTAAAGTAGCTTATATAAAGGATAATAGCAATGTATAATCAAGCAATCAACGCACTGTGCGGTGCATGTAAAATGCACCGATCACTATTAACACGTTTTTTTATAAGTTGTCCCAGATAAAAGAGCATATAAACAAGATTATGATATAAAAACCGAACACTACAAAAAAAATTGTCATCTAGTGACACATACGAAAAGTAAAAGAAAAATAAAATAAAAAAGTACTAAAAGTACTAAAGAAGTGTCACTAAGGGTTTTTTTTTTCTTTTTTTTTTTTTTTTTTTTTCACGCTTAAAATAGTGTAACTAGAAGTCCAACAGGTAAAAGTCTATTTATGGTGACATAAAAAAGGTGTGGGTATATAGTTTTCACTAGAACTGTAATCAAGCCAAGCTTTTATCAATCAACTCGAGCTCGAGCTTAACTTGATCAAGACAAGCTTTTAGCACGCTCAAGCCCAAGCTCAATCCTAATAAATTGGCTCGAAACATATAACAAGCCAAGCCCAAGCTTTTGATAGCTTGGCTCGAGCTTTTATCAAGCCTTAGTATATATATCTTTCTATATTAAGTAACTAAGGGCTAATTTGAATATTATTCTAATTATAAGGATTTACTTCATAAAGAATTATTTAATATACCCTTGAAGGACTTTTATATGGTAATAAAGTTGTAATTATTTGTAACAGCGATATCTTAGACCAGTGATGTTGCTTACTTGCTTTATATCTAGAAGTGAATACAAGTTTCTGGTTATGAATCCTGAATATTAATAGACCAAATATATACTGCTATTAGATAATTTTAGATTTTGTTTATACTTAGTATATCAATGTCAACATTAATTAGTATTTTGGCTTATGTTTCATTCTAATGTTGGACTTGGTATGAAAATGCTATTGTTGGTTTTATTACTGTTAAATTAATTTAATTTGGTTTTCAAATGTCGTTTTAGTTTGTATTACTTTATATATATATATTTTTTGATGACTTTGTCTATCAGATACAATATTTTTTTTGTATACATTTAAGCTTTTCAAGCCAAGCTCAGGCTTTGCTCGAAACCTATTCAAGCCAAGCTTAAGCCTGGATGATTAAAGCTTGACAAACTATCAAGCCAAGCTCAAGCCTACTATTTTTGTTTCAAGCCAAGCTCAAGCCTTGTCGAGCTCGAGCTCGGCTTGACTCGATTACACCCATAGTTTTCACTTTTCGTGATGCATTTTGTCTATAAAAGTGTCATTAAATATCAAAATTTTAGGCTTTTCCCACACTTTTTAAAAGGTGTTACTTAAAAGTTAAATTTAGTGACACTTTTTTGTGTTACTAGAACCTCTGTCACTAAATGTGTATCTTTTTGTAGTGGAAGATAAAACTGGTTGGGTAGAAATAAAACAATAATTTCTGACTCATTTGTAGAATACATTAAGCGGTATCATTCATATCTGGAGTGGCAAGATAGGCTGGTTCAGTTATCCAGTTTTGGTTAAAACGGGTCAATTTCTATAGCAAGTCAAACTTGGCCGGGTTGGATTGACCAACAAACACTTTTTAGTCCACTTTTTAGCAGCATAAATGATATGATGGTGACAAATTGACAATAGTTTTACCTTGAAATTTTCTTTAAAACGGACTGTGGCTGCAACTGTGTGTTCACAGCTAAAAATGGATACATGGCAATAAAATATGCAACCTGTTATATTAGACGGAAAACTATGAGGCTGGTAGCAGTGGTAACCTATGTCGACCCTGTCACATCAGCTTTCTCTCTCCGATGACCTGACGACGACCTATTTGCCACAGTGGTGACCTAGTTATTTTTATTTTTATTTTTTTCAAATATTTTTAACAACAAATTTAAAATTCATTAAAAATAAAAACATTACAATACTAAATAAAAACATTAATATATTAAAAATAAAAACAGTACAAAATACATAAATCATAAATCCTAATCTGAATGCTCCCCGCATGCATAATCATACGAAGGAGACCGATAACCAGCAAATTCTTTGATGCGAGCCAAACGTTCCTCGTCTAATAGAGGTTGCCCAACAAATCTACTAGAGGAACTTGATGCACCTACACCATCGGTTTTGTTCTCCTGATAGCTCCAATTGATTTTGGTGCTGATGTTGTTCTGTATTTGTTGAACACACCCCCACAATATGTCAGCAATATTGTCGTCTTTGCGGGCTTCACCCATCAAAAATTTGTCGATCACAGCTTTTCGTTTGAGCGTAATGTCGTTGCAAATCGTGTATTTTTCTCTCATACGTTGCTTATCTGCCCTTGCCTGATCAAACAGATTGATAACGTCTATTATAGCGTTTTTTCGAGCCTCGTCGTCTTCTTCGCATTGTTTTTTAACGTACACTTGCATATCTTCAACGAAATGGGGGAGACGGCAAGCCATAATAATTTTGTGTTGAGAAGTAGTTTGAGATTGTATTGTGTTTGAAATTGTGTGTTTAGAAGTGTGTTTGAGTTAGTATTTATAGGATATAAAAGTGGTAGGGTTTTTTTTTTTTTTTTTTTTTTTTTTTTTTTTTTTTTTTAATATGAAACGGTAACAAAAAGGGGGATGTTTGGATTTTTGTGTGCATAGAATTCGGTCGTATAAACGAACTAGTTCGACCCTTTCTCTTTTGACAACCGAACTCGACCGACCCTCCACAATGGGAGGACCGATCTCAACCGATCGATAACCCTTTGGGTCGACCGACCCATTGTGGTTTGCCTAAGGGGTAGAAATGGAAAGATATGTTGCACAAAATGTGAAATTGATTGTTATCACCTTTTCAGGAATTTGTTTAAATATTTCCAAAGACATATATACGAACCAACTGAGTGCCCCCAGCTATAGAGAAGTATTTGCACTAAAAAAAAAAGTGAATTTTAGCACGACTTTCTCGTGCCCAAAATCCAAAGAGAGTCAAACAAAAGGCACGACATGTCGTGCCTTTTTGGTAGTACCAATTCAGTTGACCCAAATAATTTTGGCACAACACCTCCTTTGTTGGTTTGGCACGACAAGTTTGTGGGGCCCAAAAGGAATTCAACGTGAAAAACAAATTTGGCACGACACTTTCATTGCCAAAAGGTACGACAATGTCGTATCAAGTCTTTTTATTTTATTTATCTTTTTAAAAAAAATAATAAATTGAATTTTTAATTGCAAAAAGGTACGACAAAAGTTGTCCCAAACTGTAATTCCACGTGGCCTAGGTGCAAAACGGGGACGATCCACGTGGCCTTGTGTGCAAAATGGGACGACATGTTTAATACATTTTAGGGACGACATTGTCGTCCCTAATAAATATGGGAGGGTAAAATGCAGCAAAACTGCAGTTTTCCAGATTTTTTCTGGATTTTTTTCCGGAAAAAATCTACCAAAATAAATACAACCTGTAATCAATCACAATCCACAATACCAATTCGAAAATATGATACAATACCAAATTACTAAACGGATCGAATAACATTACACAATTCCACGATACCATTCGACAAATACGATACAAAGTAAACTACTATTAAACTATACAAGGCGCAAATTTCCTAAATAACATGTCTCTAACTAACAAGTCACAAGCTTATAAAGCTAACATGTCTCAAAAGTATAAAGTTGACATAAATCCACGATATCATTCGACAAATTCAATACTATTCCATAAAATTAACAAGTCTAAAACTCACAAACTAACTTCCCGCCTACTACTCATAGTACTCGCCGCCCGAATCGCCGCCTGACTCGTCGCCCGACTCATTATTATCCCCACTATTATCATCATTATTATCCAAATCATTATTATCAATATGATCAACTTGGCGCGAATGAGGATTATTTTGTGAGTTGTATTGGTTAAGGTCTGGTGGCGGCATTGCATAGTTGGAACTAGAACCCGGGCACGTAGTAGAGTTGGGAAAGGTGGGACGATAACAACCGGAAAATGTATTATTGGGGTCGAAAATGGAAGCTTGGAAACCAACAGGGCCGGGAATGGGAGGTTGGAAACGAACAGGGCCGGGAATGGGAGGTTGGAAACCAACAGGGCCGGGAGGGGGAAAAGGGCCAGGAAAGGGTGCCCGGGGAAAGGGAACAGGAAATGGGTTACCTTGAAAAACTGCTCAAGGTATGATCCGAATGCCCCAACTGTGGAATAAGCCGCGACAGCCTGTTCCCTAGTCGCGCGAGCGTCTTCCTTAGCCTGACGAGCCCGTTCTTGCACCTCTTTAGTTTCCCTCTCCGCTCGGCTCATCACCTTTGTCATATGTTGCCTAGTAATGTAATCTTGAGCAACATGCCCACGTGTGGACCTGTGAGAGGTTGAGCCACCACCAGGTAACCTCCTGCCCGTGCCTGCCATGTTCTGGCGGTTGTCACTCGGAACTATACGCTGCAATATTTCTATGCTGCTCATGTACGGGATGACACCGGCTCTGACTTGCTCTTGAAGGGCCCTCATCTCATTCTGTGTAATTTTTTTAAAAAAAAGTATGTTAAAAACAAATAAGTTAGGAAAAAAATAATAAATGGGAAGTAACTTAATATTAATGACGCATGTTAAGAGATAAATTACTTACGTAAGACGTCTCATTCTGTCTCGTCTTAAATGTGCCATCTTTTTTTGAATGACCCCTCCTCCAAGTTTCAATCAGGTCTTCATTTTGATTTTCACAGGTGACCCTCTATACATACAAATTGATAACGAGGTAAATATAAACAATATAAAAACCTTTAAAAATCACAAAAATTATAACGAGTCCTACATAATTGTTTCGTCCTTGAACGAACGACTGTCGACCTTGGTAAGTTAAAATCTTGTTTTTAGATCGATTTTCTGCATTTTTTGCCGATCTTGCCATCCGTTTCGGGTCGCACCACCAGTCGACCAACATCTCCCATTGCTCTTGGGTTCTGTTCAGCCAGGCTTTCGGGGGTGGCGGATGTGCCCTTGCCGCCGCGGGCGTCTTGTGAGTATCAAAGTATTTAGACTTGAGCCAGTGTTTGTATTTTCGGTATAGCTGCCTCTGCTGTAACCATAGCTCAAGTCCTACCCTTTCCCCCACCGTATAAACATTATTTCCAACTTGGAATTTGTTCTCGTTATTCAACCAAGGCGCCAGGTTGAAATAGGGGTCTGCAAAAAAATATACGCATTTAAACAAATACACAATTTAAATATAACACGCATATCTAAACGGTCAATAACAATAAGAATAGAAATAAAATAAACAATAAATATAACATGTAGTGCCGGCATTATATGCGTCTTATAAGGATCAGGAATTTCTTCCCAATCGCAATCAAGGGGAAGTGGCCTCACTTGTTCCCCAATAAGACTAGCCAACTGCGGTGCATAAGTGCCTATCGGTGAGAAGGTCCCTTGATCATCGGAATCAAAGCATATAGGCAAAGGGCTGTTATTCTCCTTATAAGCCTTCTTTAAGGT
Source organism: Chrysanthemum seticuspe (assembly GCA_019973895.1). Classification (NCBI taxonomy): domain Eukaryota; kingdom Viridiplantae; phylum Streptophyta; class Magnoliopsida; order Asterales; family Asteraceae; genus Chrysanthemum; species Chrysanthemum seticuspe. Next base: position 41,560,068 of record BPTQ01000008.1, read on the forward strand.
CCGATTTGCCGTCTCACCAATGATCATTTAACCTACAAATATAAGTTATTGAGTTGTGAAAATACATGTAAAAAAATTCAGTTTTATCAATAAAAATTATATAAAAATAAAAAATAAAATAATAAAAATAAAAAATTACAATTTGTTACCTGCGCAATAGCCCTGCATAGTAAATGAGGGCGGTCTGGGTGGATCACCTCCAGCATCCTCGCCGTGTGATCTAGGTTGTACACAAGCCATCTGTAAAAGTACAAGTACAAGAACACATAATTTCGTGGACCAATTAATATTAATATACACATTCATATAAATATACACATTCATATAAACATATAGTAACAATTTCATTCAAATTACAATTTAAAAACAATTGTCATAATCAAATTACAATTCAAGAAAATTTGTCATAATCAGAATCATCACTAGATAAAACTTCTTCAGCAACAATAGTGGGGTTCACTTCATCATCATCAGACACGTCAACATCATCATCATAAAGGACATGAGCAACGACGTTATCTTCATTAGTAATAAAATCAGCATCTTCTTCAGCAACATCTGGTGGGGCGTCCACTTCTGCTGATTCATCATTTACACTCAAATTCGCATACTCAAAACCAGTCAAACCAATAGACAATGCAACATCAGATGAACTGCTGCCATGTATAACATCCTGATCTGAATCTACCACATCCCGATGCCAGATCTTCCGATGATGAACATCTTCGACTACCTTCCAATGAGGTGGTCGTCTAGAAGGGTCTTCAAGGTAGAAGACTTGTGTTGCTTGTGTCGCAAGAATGTATTGTTGATTTCTATAAGCATCCCGTTCAGTCAAAATATGATGTATGCCATGTTCAATGTAAGAACGTCTGGAGCGTGGAGTAGGGTTAGTAGGGTTACGGGTGTCGAACCATATACATCGGAACAACACAACCTTATGGTTGCCCATAGAAGTGAGCTCTAGAATTTCTTCCAGTTGACCATAATACATAGCTCCATCAGGCCCGAGTGTTGAAACTCCACTGCTTTGAGTGGTATGAAGTTTATCGCGCTCGTGCACCAATAACTTCACACCGTTCACTATGCAAGCGGGGTATGTACTTGCACTAGATGAAGGTCCACATGCCAAAGAGAGTAACTCGGGACTACAACTTGGGTCTTTTGCCAAGCTCTTTTCACGAATCTACGAAAGAGATACAAACAGATTTAGATGAGCAATAACTCTGGACTACAAGGTAATATTTCTAATGCGTTTACCTTGTGATTGAACCAAGGAGGAAAACTTGTTTCCACGGTATTGTTAGGAAATTCACTGCACAAAGGTAATGAATAAGTCATCGGAAACAAATAACTTAAGAAAAAAAAGGGTTCTTCAAAATATAAAAAAGAAGAAACATACTCTGTGTACGCCAGGATGTCTGCGCCTATTTCAGGACTGTTGTTAAGTATAAACCATACAACTGCCTGCATAACATTTGTATTCAACCGAGTCGGGCATTCTCTACCCACCAGTTTGCCTACGGACTAGAACACCTGGATTTTATCTGGTTGTTCAGGAAAACCGTCATCATTTATGTCAAGACGATTAAATCTTGTCTTGACATCCTTAAGATAACGCGAATAGAAAGTTAATGCTTCTTCTGCAACATAACCCTCTGCTATAGAACCTTCAGGCTTGGCTTTATTTCGGACATAATTTTTTAGTTTTTTCATGTATCTTTCAAATGGATACATCCACCTGTAGTAAACCGGGCCACCTAGAATAGCCTCTTCGGGTAAATGTATAACCAAATGAATCATTATGTCAAAAAAAACAAGAGGAAATATTTGCTCTAAATTAATCATAACATCGATCATTTGCTTTTTAGCTTTCTCCATGTCCTGCTGCATCAAATTTCGAGCACAAATCTACTTAAAGAATAAGCAGAGCTCGATTAATGGGGTTGAAATGTCTTTAGGTAAGTATCGCTGAACTCCATAAGGAAGTAACCGCTGCATCATTATATGATAGTCATGAGATTTTAGGCCCGTTATGTTATTATCATCAGCGGTCACTTTTTTCTTGAAGTTGGATCCAAACCCATCAGGTAGTCTAACTCCTTTGATGAATTTACAAAAAAAAAATTGTTTTCTGGTGTGAAAGAGTACGTTAATTGAGGCTTATCGAACTTCCCGTTTCCTTTATCAACGAGCCACAACTCTTTTCGAACTCCCAAAGTTTTCAAGTCTTGCCTTGCCTTTAGCGTGTCTTTGGATTTGTCGTTCATTAACAAGGTATTCAGCACACTCTCAACCACGTTCTTTTCAATGTGCATGACATCGAGATTGTGTTTTAGTAGAAGAACGGGCCAATACTCCAGTTCGTAGAAGATAGAACGCTTACTCCAATTCAAATCGATTTCTCGATTAGGTTTAGGGTTATTTTTTAAAGTATTTGGATGCTTCCCTGAGACACGTTTAAAGACTTTACTAATTTTTATCCTGATTTCCTCATGGGTAAAGCTTCTAGGAGGATGTTTCTTTTCAGGTTTACCATGGAATTCCTTATGTTTATTCCTTAGTGGATGCCTTACGCGTAAGAATCTTCTATACCCAACATAAGCGATTTTATGCTTCACAGGAAGCGATGGAGTGTCCTGATTAAATGTGGGACATGCATAGTAGCCTTGTCCACTCCACCCAGAAAAACTACTTCGAGCTGGAAAGTCATTGATGGTCCATAAAACTGCCACTCTCATTTTGAAATGAGTACCCCTAGCAGCGTCTAAAGTCCACTCTCCTATCCATAACTCTTTGAGTTCTTTGATCAAAGGCTGCAAGAAAACATCAATGTCCTTTGCAGCTGATTTAGGGCCAGGAATTAACATCGTCAAAATTAAAGAAGTCTCTTTCATACACATCTAAGGGGGTGTGTTGTATGTTGTCAATATCACCGGCCACATGCTGTAAGTTTGACTCATGTTGCCAAACGGATTGAAACCATCAGCAGCCAACCCTAATCGGACGTTTCTAGGGTCACAAGAAAACTCAGGTTTCATTATGTCAAAAAATTTCCAAGCTTGACCATCACACGGGTGATTCATCTTAACGTTTTCCTTAGACTGTCCAGTAGCATGCTAAGTCATCCACTTTGCGATGTGTTTTGTGTTGAACATACGTTGTAGTCTAGGTTTTAACGGAAAGTAACGCAACACCTTGTTGGAAACTTTCTTCCCCTTTGTCTTTAGGTTTTTCCATCTACTCTCGTTGCAGATTGGACAATTATTGAGACTTTTGTTCTCATCTGATCCCCAAAATAAAAAACAATCATTTATACAAGCATGGATCGATTCGTATCCTAACCCGATATCTTTGTATGTCTTCTTGATTTCATAGTATGACGGTGGGAAATTGAATCCTTTACTAGGGGGACATGCCTTTTGCAAAGGAGCTAGAATCTTGTTAAACCCGACATCAGTTATTTTATGTAAGACCTTGATGTGCGAAAGCTCTGACGTAAAGCTCAATGTAGTCATATCACAACCTGGGTACAACTTTTGGGTGGACCTAGCAAGTAACTCTTCGTACATGTTAGTAATGCTAGGATCATTGGTTTGAGCTGATTGAGGACCTGTTGTTTGATTTGGTTGAGAAACTGTTGTTTGAGATGGTGGAGTTGGGACATGATCTGCAGAAATATCTTGGAAGAATGCATCCATGTCCATGTGTTCAGGTAAAGATGGTTGTGGTGTGTTGTGTACTACGGGTGGAGGAAGCGGTTCACCGTGATATTTCCAATTGGTATAATGTGTGTCAAACCCGTATTTAGATATGTGTGACTCAAGAGTTTTGAGCGTACCCAATTTAGTTGGAGCGTTACCACAACGAACACATGGGCAATGAATCTTTTTTGAGATGGGGTTTAACAATGGCTCACAATGCGCGACGAATGCAAAAAGACCATCTAAAAATTCAGGGGAATCACGGTTGGATAGAGTGGTCCAACTCTTATCAATTGTCGTGACTGCGTTGTAAAAAAACATATTCAAAAAAATGAATTTATATATATACATACATATGCAAATAAACACATTCAAACATGAAAAGGCGTAATTATGAGCTGTTCTGTTTACCTAGTGTAACTATGGAAGACAATCTTAACCCACTCTTTGAATGTCTCGTCTCATATATGAATGCGTATAATTGATTACTATTTGAAAAAAAATTCGGCAGCATTTCCCCTCAACTCCCCAAATATGTGCATTAAAGACATATTCGTAGGAGTAAAAGGGAAATACTGTCGAATTTCTCTCAAATAGTAAAACAGTTATACGCATCCATATCTTAAATGAGACAAAACATTCAAAAAGCAGTCCCAAACAGGGGACTTTCCGAAATTAATTTCTAATAAATTAATTTCGGACGGGTTTTCTATAGGATGATTAACTTCGGACGAGGAATTTCCAAAATTAATCACTAAAATCCTAAAAACAGTAACACAAGTTTAACAATCACAATATTACTAACCAAACGGCATATTCACAATATCATACTAAACATACAAAATCTGATAACTTTTTAATTCATCCATATTTTTTCCGATATCACATATCATTTTCATTTTAACACGGTCACTTTAAGTATTATAACTAACAATTAATAACATATCACATATCATTTTAACACGGTCACATATCATTTTTTCCGATATCACATATCACATATATTTTTTCCTATATCACATATCACTTGAATTAAAGTATATACCTATTTCGCGGCTGAAAATACAGGAAGACAAGAAAAGAGAAAGAGAAAAAGAGGCGGTCGCTCGACCCGCCCTGACACGGCTGTCCCAGCTGTCCCGGTTGACCCCGACGATCCCGGCTGTCCCAAACACTACACATAAAACCATAGTTGAACAAACCATTGTCGTCCCAAAACACATTGTCGTCCCAAACTTACATTAACCAAATTAATTAATAAAGACTTTTTACGACGACATTGTCATCCCAAAACACATTAACAAAATAAAATAAAAAAGTCACTAACCTACACGGTGGTGGGTTGCTGATGCGGCAGTGGTTCGTGGTGGTGGAGCTGCTGCGGCGATGGTTCACGGTGGTGAGTTGCTGCTGCGGTGGACCATCTAACCAACACAAACACAACATAAAATCATAGTTAAACAAACCATAGTTAAAGAAATTAAATTAACAAACAAAATTAAAAAAAATATATATCTTTAAACAAAACAAAATAACGAAAATTATACAAATTGTGCACAGTGGTGCGTGTGTAATTGATGGTTACGAGTGATAGTAGTGTTGTGGTGGTGTCGAATTGAAGAAAATAACGTTTTTTTTTGTTTTACTAGCAGTTTTTTTTTTTTTTTTTTTTTTTTTTAAGTGATGAAAGAAGAAGATAGAGATCTGCTGGTGTCAATTATTGATGTAAAAAAGGGACGACATAGTCGTACCGTTTTGTTTTTTTTTTGCGAAATATTTGGCGGGTGGTTTGATTTTTCGTGAAAAATTTTGGTGAAATAAAAGGTACGACATATGTCGTGCCTTTTTGTTCTTTTTTGTTTTTCCTTTATCTTATGTGTATTAAAATTTCTGGTGAAATAAAAGGTACGACATACGTCGTGCCTTTTTTTTTTTTTTTTTTTTTTTTTTTTTTTTTTTTTTTTTGTCTTATGTATATTAAAATGTGTTTAAATTATTTAATTAATACTAAATAAATTAAATTTGTTGTAAAATTTTTAAATAATTTAAAAATAAATTAAATTAGTTATAAAAAGTTTAAATAATTTAAATTAGTTATAAAAAATTTAAATAATTTAAAAATAATTTAAATTAGTTATAAAATATTTAAATAGATTAAAAATGATTTAAATTTAATTATAAGTTGTTTATATAAATTAAAAATGATGTTAAACGAACGAGTCTAGGTGATATTATTATACATGATCTTAAACGAACGAGTCTAGGTGATATCGTTATACATGACATGTTAAAACGGATGAATCGAGATAGTATCGTGATACATGAAATGTTAAACGAACGAGTCAAGATGATATCGTTATACATGAGATGTTAGACGAATGATTCTAAATGACATCGTTAAACGATCGAGTCTATGTGATATCGTTATACATGATATGTTAAACGAACGAGTCGAGATGATATCGTTATACATGATGTTAAACGAACGAGTCAAGATGATATCGTTATACATGAGATGTTAGACAAATATTATAAATGACATCATTATATATGATATGTTAAACTAACGAGTCGAGGTGATATTGTTATATATGATATGTTAAACTAACGAGTCGATGTGATATCGTTATACATGATATGTTAAACTAACAAGTCGAGGTGATATCAGTATCCATGATGTTAAACGAACGAGTCAAGGTGATATCGTTATACATGACATGTTAAAACGGATGAATCGATATAGTATCGTGATACATGAAATGTTAAACGAACGAGTCGAAATCTTCCCGTTATACATGATATGTTAAACGAACGAGTTAAGATGATATCGTTATACATGAGATGTTAGACGAATTATTCTAAATGACATCGTTATATATGATATGTTAAACTAACGAGTCGAGGTGATATTGTTATATATGATATGTTAAACTAACGAGTCGAGGTGATATCGTTATACATGATATGTTAAACTAACAAGTCTAGGTGATATCATCAAAACTGGTTAGTCTATAACTCTTTATCTCATCAAAACATCCAACCAAAATAATGGCGCCAAAACTTCCCTCCAAAAATACTGGCGCCAAAACTTCCCACCCAAAATACTGACGCCAAAACTTCCCACCAAAAGCTACCAGATCTGCTCTATATATCACATAAAGAAAACTTGAGATCTTATCCCGCCAAAAGCTACCAGATCTTATCCTCAAAACCACTCAACCTCACAACCTCTTATCTTCACACAAATTTCAAAACCTGAGATGGAGCCATTTAATCCTTTTATGTGTTCTTGTGGAGCAGGAAATATAAGATTAAGAACATCACATAGAGAAAATTCATCTGGACGACAATATTATGCATGTTCTCTGTCGAAGGTGAACAATCATACATTTCTTATTTATGTAAATATACAAATAATTGGGTTTTAATCTCTTATAATTTTCTTATTATTTAACAACCCAGAAAAGAAGATAATGGGTGCGGGTATTTTATGTGGAAGAGTGAATTTGACGAGTACTTAAGAATAATCTTTTCTGGTTCAACATCTCAAGGTTCTGGATCTGCACCAACAGAGTGCTCAAGCTGTGAAGCCAAAGATCTTAGGATAAACATGTTGGAATCACAAAAACAGGTGCTAGACATAAGAGTATGGATGCTTGAGGCAAGACTTGAAATGGCAAGAATTCCTGACGACCACGACCACGCATGTCAGTCGGATGCAATACTCCGTGAGCTGTTAAGTGACATGGAAAATCTTCGTATGTAGTAGTGTTGTTGTTGTTGTTGCTGCTGCTGTTGTTGTTGATGAATATGGTTCTTATAAGAACTCATCCTTAATGAAGTTCTTAATGGATATGGTTCTTATAAATGAGCAATGTTTGTTATGGTCTATGTCGTGTATTTCGTTTGCTTGTCGAGTCGTTTCGTTTTCTTGTCGATTTGTTTCGTTTGCTTGTCCGCGAGTTGTTTCGTTTGAGTTGTTTAAGCACTCTTTCACATATAATATCCACATTATGATCTTTTACTCTTCCACATTAAATATTTTTTTTAATTCTATAAATGTATTTAATTTTAAATTAAAGTATTTAATTATAAATATAAACTATTTAATTTTAATTCTATATTAAATAAAAGTATTTAAATTAAATAATTTAATTAGAAACTGGTTTATAAAGTGTTTGGCGGGATAAAGAAAAAGGGCGGGATGTATTTATTTTCGTGAGTAGTTATTTAAAAAGATTTTAAATTATAAAAAAACAAATAATTACAAAAAGGCTCGACATTGTCGTGACAATTTGAGTCGTGTCAAAATATTTATGTTGACTGCCCTTTTTGTTGAAAACGTGTGGGCCCTAGCTTTATTTTAGGACTACAATGTCGACCCAAATTATATGGGCGTCCCCAAACTCACATTTTGGTGTAGTGTTGATGCAAGAAATTATTAGATGATAAGTAGGTCCAAGCTCGTTTGTGGGTTTAGGGTTTCTAGGGTTGCCTCTTTATATATTGTGTCTCAATAAAAGTTATTACCTACGGGTTTCTATCCTTCAACATGGTTTCAGAGCGGGTCTGATCCTTAGACCTGGCTAAGTTGAGCCACCTCTCTTAAACCACCCTGTCAAACCCTAGCCGTCACCTTTTAACCCTTATTAAAAAAAAAAAAAAATATATATATATATATATATATCAATAATGGCGGCCAAGAAGAAAGGGATCATAACAAGAGTCGCAACAAGCTGCTTAATATACTAACCTATGAAAATGACAGAAGCAAGTTTCTCCACGTTCAAATGAGTCGGAAGAAGTCGTTTATATTATGAACTAGTTCTAGACGAAGAGATGTTTTGTTGACATTCATTTTTTCCTTTTTACCATATTACTATTATTTAACGTCGAATTCAGGGTATCAATTCCCGAAACGACTTTTGTTGGTGTCGAATTTAGGGTATCAATTCCCGAGACGGTGTCGAATCTAGGGTATTAATTCCCGAGACGACTTTTGTTGGTGTCGAATCTAGGGTTCTTATTCCCGAGACGACTGTTTGGGATACTTTGGGTTTTCCCGTTTTGGTTATTATTTTATTTTGCTTTATTAGTTTAGTACTACAGTTCGAGCTTTCGCGATTTCGCCGCTCGAACTGCGAGGGAGTATTAGATGATAAGTAGGTCCAAGCCCGTTTGTGGGTTTAGGGTTTCTAAGGTTGCCTCTTTATATATTGTGTCTCAATAAAAGTTATAACCTACGGGTTTCTATCCTTCAACAGGAATTAGTTCATTTGCAATAAAATGAAAGTAAAATAACGAAACTAAGTGTATATCAAACACACCAAAATAAGAGGGACTTCGAGAGCTTGCAGTTCCTGTTGGATGAAATTTATCTGAGGGAACAAAGAAAAGTGATTAATCATGTCACTAACGACTTATTGAAAAAAGTTGAAGTTCAATAAAGAAAATTTAAAAGAAGACAAACAAATAACACGGATTTAAAGTACGACTACTAACTAGATGGTATCTGGACATCATTAAAGTCCTATAATGATCGAAAAATGAAAAATAATGATAGACCGATATTGGAGAGAAATGCCAAAAATAAGAAAGTTTCTAGGAACATATACTTACTGTATCATGCAAATGAAATCACCAAAATACAACTTCCACATACATGAGCTTGAAATCCTACTAAAATAGTTAAACCACACAAATATTACACCATCTAACATTAATACACATTTTAACAAAATAACACAAACGAAAACATTACATTGTAGAATGATGTTACTAGCACTTTAAAATAAAGTCTACTACTTCTACCACACCTAGCTATTAAACAACATAAGTGCACATAATGGTCATTTTTAAAGTGCTAATAACATCACATACATAATAGCTAAACTAGACTAAACCCTATCCTGATTTTGTTACACTTTTAACAAAATCATATTTTACCTACACAAATATATGAGTTAATTGACTATATAGGTTTTTTACTTCCATTTCTTTTTCTAGCTATGCACTTTACTAATTTCTATGTAATCACATCACTAAACTTTTATGTAACCGGTTAAACATGCCAGTTATATACAATCTGACCTTATTTAACTGGTTACTCAAATTTTAGTGATTAAGATTACATGTAAAGTGGTAAAGTACACAAACTGCATATAAAAGAAATGAAAGTAAAAGAACTATATATACCAAGGTTGCCTTAATAATGATTATTATTCTCATGATAGTGCTGCATGTGTTTGAAAGACAAAACATTGTTCCATATCTCAGTAAAAGCCTTGATAATAATCCCATGATAATAAGGTGAATTCAACTGCAAAAAACAGTTAAGCAACTCCCTTAAATCATCTTGACCATAAATCTCTTTCTCCATAATCATCTGCAGCATTGATTCTCTAAAATCAACATAAGGGTCATCAGAGTCTTTCTCAACAGCTAAACTATTGCCACCTATACGACCAAACCCTTGTACGGCTCTTAAGCTTCTAACTTCTGAGTCATCAACTGTGGACTCAGATGTGTTTGGTGAGAATGTGGTGGTTGTTGTTGTGTTGCTTGTTGTCCATGAAGTTGAGGCTGAGGAATGGTGGTGGTGACGGCGGCGCGAGTGGTGGTTGTTTGAGTTGTATTTGATTGGTTTTGGGTGGAAGAGTTTGGAGAGCTTGATTCTACGGCAGCCGCTGCCGCAGCCCACGGCGACTGCGGTGGTGTTGAGGATGAGTTTTTTCTTGTTCATGGTTGGCATTGTGTGTGTGTGTTTTTTTAAGGATTAAAGAAGTGAGAGTTGTTTTGTTAAAGTTGTGTTTTTTTATACTACAAGTTTATGTGTGATATGTGATATAAGGTAAAGTTACGGTACCTATGTTTAGGGTTTGGTGACAGTCCAATGGCAAGGATTAATAGATTATACTTTTCCCATTTAAAAATAATTGTTTTTTGACAAAAAAAAAAAAAAAAAAAAAAATACGTAATTTAAGAAAAGATATAATTGTCACTGTGTTATTATTTTTGGTTGGAGAGATAAGATTAGGATTGGCGGATAGTTTTTGGTTGGAGGCTTTGTGGGCTTTAGATAGTTTGGGGGGGGGGGGGGGGGGGGGGTTTAGCTTCTAGGCGCCTCATTGTTGCCTTGCCCTGGTGTTTCTTTCCCGTAGTTTGTCTGCTTTTTCTTGCCTTGCTTTTGCTTTTGGTGCCTTGTTTTTGCTCTGCCTTTGCTTTTGGCCTGTATGTCTTTTTGCTTGCTCTTTGTTTGCCCGCTTATGCTTGCCTGCTTTCTTTGCGCTTTCTCTTTGCTGCCTTGCCTGCTTTTTTGTCTTACTTGTGCTTGTTGCTTTCTGTCTCCTCCTCTCTTTCTTCTCTTTCTCACCCGCACACCTGCACTTGCCGGAGGTCTCGTTGGAAGCAGTCTCTCTACTCCCGGGTTTATCCTAGGGCAGGGGTATGCTCTGTCTACATTTTACCTCCCCCATACCCCGCTTCGGCGGGATTGGGTATGTTGTTGTTGTGTGTTGTTGTTGTGTTATTATTTTTATTTTTAGCAGAATAATAGTTTTACTCCTAATTAATTCATTAATGTCTTTTTTAAAGACCGCAATAATAATTTTAAGTTAGAGTAATATGGTAAAATCGATCAAACTCATTAATTTATTTTTAATAGTAGAGAATTAAATTTGGACATTTCGAAAAAAATAAAATAGATTATGTTAATTTAAGATGTCGGGAATAGTTTTTAAATAAATTGTAAAAACCATTTTATTTTCAATTTTTACAACTTCAAAAATATAGACGAATATTTGTGGTAACTTTAGTATGTGAGTTTCGTTTATGTCTTGAGCATAGATGAAACTTTAAAACTGCATACGCAATCTTTAAAAAGACGATTATTTTGCACACAAAGTTTTTTGCATAAATTGTGTCAGCACTTTCGTTGGTGTTACAACTGCGACAATAAAAACAGTTTTTACAATTTACTCTAGTTTTCTCTTAGAGCACTAGGTATCGTTTGGTGCCGTGAGTGGTGCCATGGGAAAAAGTAGTGCCACCTCAGCACGTTTTTCCCATAACACCACTTTTGGCTATAACACCAAAACCCCCCTCCCTAGTATAACACCAGCTTTTGTGGTGCCGTTGATTTTTTTTTTTTTTTTTTTTTTTTTTTTTTTTAAATAAAACAATATGTATAACTAAAATTTAATTTATTAATAAAAAGCACATTAAATAAATAAAAAAGATATGAAATTAAAAAATACATTAAATGAAAAACTACATAAAAATAATAAAAATAAAGACGTAAATAGCAAAATCTGTCTATCTCAATTCTCAAATATTGATCTTGAACGTTGAACCATATCATGAATTTTTATTTTTTAAGTCTAATTATATGTCTAGCCCAAACAAATAAAGACGTAAATTGCAAAATCCTATTATATGTAGCATAACAAATACTCCGTATAATAATTTAAGGCCATGAACCCTTAATTTAAAAAACATCCGCACGTGGCCATTGCATCTACCACATATATCCACAAGATTCCTAGTATTATATCATACAGTAGTATTTTGGTTGTCTTCCTCCTTCAGCTATCTGCAAAACACATACAAAAAAAAAATCAGTGTTACACAAGCACAAACAACATCACAAACACAAACATCACAAACACAAACAAAAAAGAAAGAAACCCACCAAAACAAACAAACAAAAGAAAATATTGCTCGGCGTGAGCTGGTGGCCACGGCGCCAGGCCCTACCAGCCCAGCCCCGGTGTGAGTTGTCGTGCCAAAGGCTCGTGCCGAAGGCTATGGCTCAAGCCAACAGCCATTGTACCCGGGCCTCTTATAAATTATAGCATCTTAAAGGGGAGATAATAAAAAGGTAACACACTTTATTTTGTTTCTGTTTAGGGTAAGAAACTCAAGTTCTCTTTCTTATAATTCATTGTGGATAATCAGCTTTTAATTAATTTATGCTTTAAAGTAACTAAATTGAAACCTTTTTTCTGTTCAAGGAAAGTGGGTTTGGTGCAAAACTATAGCCATACTTGCTTTGGTGTAAATTTGCTATTAACGAAAACAGAAACAAATTCAAAGTTTATTTCTTGTTCAGGAGATAGAAAGATTAATGCTACCCTTTATAGAAATTTGGTAAATGTTTATTTGTAATGAATTTAGATATAATTATATGTGGTACTAAATGTACTGAAAATATTAAACATCTAGGGGTATGTTTGGCAAAACTAGCTGTAAGTTGTTAACTGTAAGCTGTAAGCTGTAAACTGCAAAGTTGTTAATATGAGCTACAAGCTGTATTCTTTTTTAAATAAAAGTGTTTGGTAAATTAGCTATTAAATATAATTATAAGATGTAAAATGACATAAAAGGACAAATCTATAATTGTAAATAAATGTTTGGAGGGTATATCAGTAATTTAAAGTTTTAACAGCTCCAAGATATTTAAAAAGCTTCATGAATCAGCTTTTCATTTTGGAGCTATTTGTTTGAAATAAAAGCTTGTAGTTAATGCATCCAAACGAAGCTACTTAGTTTATAAGAGATTATTTTGTAATAAAAAGCTAACAGCTCATCCAAAAAGTCCCTGCCAAATAAGCCCTAATATGATACTTCTATCTTTCTTTGCTTAAGTGGAGGACTTTTTTTTTTGAACTTACTTAAGTGGAGGACTGATTGCTACGCATTTCATAAAATAGAAGAGTACAAGACTCGTAAGTAAAAGACTTTGAATAGTCAACTACGATTTAGTATATACATAAATCGACACCATAAACACAAAAACCATACGTGGATGCTTTCAAAATGATATACGTATTTGTATTTTCTAAGTAACAGATATAAATATACACCAACTTAATCAAATAAAAACCCAAAGGTTTACTTGTATACGCTAGGTTAATAGAAGTTGTCAAAAGAAAAAAGATAGAAGCAAGCTACCATGGCAATTCTTTTTTAAAGTATGATTTTTAATATTCTATTAGCGTTTGATTATTAAAATGCATTTATTATTTAGGAAACTAAACGTATATTCGCGTAAAGCGACGGATGTGTATAGGCAAATAATTATACTTGCGTAATCGTGTATCTAGTTCGACCCCAGATGCAAAACGTGTGCTTTTTAAAATACAAAACGTGTGTTTTTTAAAATTAATATAATGTTTGTTTTTGAAAAGTTGTTAAATTTAAAATTGATAAAAATATATATAATTTAAGTTGCCAAATTTTTAAAAATTTGCCAAATTTAAAATGCAATTAGGGGTAATTTAGACAAACTAAATTAATTTAAATTTTAAGATTTCATGATTTAAACACTCTTATAAGTGGTATAGATGTAGCTTAAAGTTTGGTTTAGGAATATGATTAAAACTTGAATCATTAGAGTTACTATATTAATTAGACAAAGGTCAATGTTAAGTAATCTACAATTTTTTTCACAAGTAAAGTAATTTACAAAAATTTAGTCAATCATACAATTAAGTCATTGGCCATTTTTCTTAATTTGATTTAATAACGATGTGAACATTTTTCTAACTTAGAAAGCTAGTACCCAGCTGACCTGATGTATCTTTTTAGTACTTGTTAAACTTCCCCCTTGATTTAATAAGAAAATCATTGTTTAAAATAAAATACATTTAAAGAAAAATATTTCCGTTATTGATTTTGCTACACGAAAAAATAAAATCTATTGATATAACCTTAGATTCTGAATGTAGCATTTAAGTTATTTGTGACTCAAAGGGTAATTAATTTGATTTAAGATCATTTGAGGACAAAAGATTATTCACATACCAATAGATCAATCTTCACCATTCATTTTCATTTGATCTAATGGATAAGATTAATCACGACAATTTAAAAAACCCTCTTTTATCATCTTTTTTCAAATATAAATAACTTTCAAACCGTTAATCGTTAAGCGGAAAAAAAATCATTGCGACGAGCATTTAATTATCTTTCTATAGATAAGAACTTTGATATACTTTCGACAAAATTTTTTTTTCGTATTTTTCACCTTTTTTTTAAGTTTTTTTCGTTTTTTTACGTTACTGAAATTTGCATTAAAAAATCATATATGATTAAACACTAATTTGAATATCACATGTGATATTAGTGTTATGTCATATATGATATTAGTGTTATATCATATATGATATGTAATATCACATGTGATATTAGTGTAAAATCACATATGATATACATATCATATCACATGTGATATCACATATCATATATGATTTAACACTAATATCACATGTGATATTCAAATTAGTGTTTAATCATATATGATTTTTTTCTTGCAAATTTCAAGTAACGTAAAAAAAGACGAAAAAACGTGAAAAAACGAATTGTTTTCTTTTTTCGAAAGTAAAGTGCTCGTCTATAGAAAGATAATTAAATGCTTTTCGCGACGGTGTAAATATTTTCATTTAATGATTAACGGTTAAAGATATATTTAAATTATAAAAAATAGGTGAAATAATAAAATGCTTTTAATCTTAGCTATTGATTTTTTTAGATAGATGGTGAAGATAAGTCTCTTGGTATGTAAGAAAAATTTGATATGTAAAATAACTCTCCTCATTTAATTGGCATTAAAATTTTGAATTTTTTATTTTAATGAAATTGAGGAGGGGAATATAATATTTCAGATGCTGTCAAAAAAAGAAAAATAATAATAATAATAATAGTCACTGGGACAGGTGCTCATTGCCTGGGGCCGGGTCTTTGGGGGAGGGTCCGGTTGGCATCCTTAGGATGCATGGGACCAGGGTGATCCCACCGATCTTCACCTTTTGGAGAATAAGGTATAATTGGAAGAGTTTGGAAGCTGGCATGCCAGTAAGTCATATATCTTTGGGATTAATTAAAAAAATTATTTATGTAATTGTTAGATGCATAAAAATAATTAAAAGAACCCATATAAACCGGCTAGTTTAACTCCAATGGATCCCAGATCCCACTGGATAACATCAATTTCATACACTCCATTTATTTTCTTCTCTAAACATAAGAGCCGTTTGTCGATTATTTATTTTTAGAGACACTCAAAACTACTATATTATATGAGTGGAATTTTTAGTGTTTTGTTACGTTATAGGTAAACTCAATGTAACAAGTATTTGTTTTACAGAAATCCTGAAAATGTGTTGAAAGGAAATTATTGGTACATTGTGTACCAAGATATAATGGCCAACGATAATATCATAAGAACCAGAAAGAGCATGTTCCACGATGAACGAAACGAGCATATTAGATTGCTTCTTGCAATATAAAACTGCCGAGGAAAAACAATCTTTTAGAAGAAATCATAATTCTATCACAGTCATGGATATGTCATACTTGTATGAGTTTGAAACTTAACCCCAACTGGACAAATGGCTTGATGATCCAGTCTCCTCTTGTATGCACATTAATCGTCTTGTAATTTTTTCCTAACTTCTTTCTAGTTTTATCCAGTCTCCTCTTGTCATGGCTCGTGACAACTGTTCTGGTAGTATGTCGTCGTCCCTGGTGAAACTGTCTTCAGACTTAAACAATGTGTATGTATATACCTCCAACCCAAAATTTTTTGAAGAAAAAAACTAGCTAGTTGCAAGTTTTCTTAATTTTTCACTTAGATACACGCTTGCTTATTTGGTTATGTTGAGTTTATGATATATAAAATACAATAAAACATAAAGACATCAAGAGTACACAGCGGAAGACTTAAGATCATAACAAATAAATTAATTAACTGAAAGTATGCGTAACGTACCTTTTGCAAATGTCAAATCCCTCGAGCAAAGCAAAATAACCCTCGAGCAAAGCAAAATAAAAGAAGTACTTATTGGTGTAAGAATAATGTCTTACAACCACGTTCTTGTACACACGAATTAACCAAACGAATCAAGCGATTGCTAGATCTAACACAAGTCCTCGTTTAAGAAAAACGAAACCAAACTCCCTTACTTGGGGTGTTCGGCCGAATAATGGACTAGAGAGAGGAGATGAGAGATCTAGGGTTAATTCAATGCACAAGTGTATGAAACCCTAGAACCTAACCCTCCTTATATACTAGTAGGTAAACTTAGGGAACAAGTTAGGGAATTAGGCCTTGGAGAGGCCCTATGGCCGGCCATGTACACAAGCCCAAAGCCAAACCCATAACTTTCCAAGTTTTCCATTTCTAGTTCTTCTCTTTTCCATTTAACGGTCGTTAGTCATTTTTTCGTTAAATACTTAACGATCGTTAACCGGACTTAATGTGTAATAATTAATCGTAAACATAAACATTAATTATTAACTTTAATTCTCATTCGCTAATGTGTGCAATCCCGTGGTCACGAGTTCGAATCCGGACATTCACATGTTTGTAAATATATACATTTCCAACAGCTCCCACTTGGATATGTTTACAAAACGTGAAATGACATTGGTTAGCGTCTAGCAACACGCCAATGCCCCCGGTACAACTCGTGTATGGTTTTCTGGAGAAAAACCAAGTTTGATGATTCATCATCATATTCATCCTTTTGTTTCTAATACCATGTTAATAAGAATATGGATCTCACTCATTTCTTAATTAACTATTATGTTTCTCGCTTTATATGATTGATTAAGATTACCAATTCTTCTGAACATATTCCAGAAGACCTTGGGCATGGCCATGCAAACATCTTAACAACCCTACGAGGGGCCCAGTAGTATTATACTTCAAAATAAACTTGAAGGAAACAAATCCCATTTAGACTACAAGCAGGATTCATAAATTTCGCAACACTTCTGAAAACAACCCTTATAACTACCAGTTACGTGTAGCGTTAGATTGCTTCACAAAATTGCACTACATCCATAACATATCTCTTGTATCTCAAGTCAGAGGATAAATATCCATGATATACTTAATGACAAAGATCCATAAAGTATCATCATGCGGGTGGGATAAGTCCTATACTCAATTCATTGAATATCATCTGAAATTAGTCATGCTACGCATCAATATACTTTCAAGTATATTCTAACTAATACTCAGATTTGTCTTAATTCAATATCATTCCCATGTTATTGATTGACAACGAACTATTTAGAATAACTTAAGTTATTCATGGATTTAAACATGCAAACATATGACACAATATTATAAATGAAATTAAACGTATACCGTACTTTAATTCATTATAAATAATAATTGTTTAACATCCTTTATCCAAATACTAAATAGATAAATGCATGATAATTCTCAGTTAATGAATTTTGCCACAAGTCATGCAACTCATACTTGTTGACAAGGCATAATTTCAACTAACTTTCATCTACAAGAATTTTGAGAATACTTATTTCAAAAATTCAATAATTGAATTTCTTGTATGTGTTTACACATATCTTGATATTGTCATATCATTCCATAAGGTACGTGATAACCTGAACCACCCTTTTATGACAATCATCCTTCAACACTTAAAGTTTAAAGTATTCTTTATTCTTTAATGTATAATGCAACTATGCTCTTAATTGAGCATAACTAGTCAATATGGTCATCACCAACGATACCATGACTAGAATTGAGTGTCATCTCAATTATACCAGCATCATTGTGTACAACAATATGCTCTTTAAACATCCGTAAACTTCAAACAGTTATAGTGTAATGTTGGTGCCTACCAAACTCAAGTTTGTTGGCAATGACAATTATGAAATAATTGCCATATTTTCGTCCATAGAATCTAGGAGCATATCCAGACTGTGGAATGAGATTCTAAATCCAAACATATTCCTTTTAAAATATTTATTACACTAACAACTTTCAATGTTGTCAAATCATCTTGTAACCAAGCATGACACAACAATCTTATACACAACATAATGTACATGATGAATCTTCAAGTTAAACTTTAAGATCTCATTCATATTATATCTTGTCAAAGATATGTATTTATCATGTTTTATTAGACTCATTTATTTTACCGCATATGTTTATAAACATATATTCCAAGGTTGTATATATTATTTCCAAATCTTACAAACGAAGTTTCATTCCCAACTAAAACTTAATTTAAGTGGAATGTAGTTGCCCATACAACATATAAGATTTAAGAAAAATAAATAATACTCCCACTAGCTTTCAGGAATACTTATGAGCAATTTTATTTTAATTATTAAATCAAACATGGATTTAATATTAAACATAAGAATCATCTCCTAGATGCATGCATATATCCATTCATGGATTCTTGCAGTCTGTACAAATTCAAAGATTATTTGAATTCATAAACTACTTTGTATTACTTATCGTCCTCGCAAAAGTAATTCACAACAAAGAGTTTTGATATTCATTGTCAAAATTTCATATCAATGAAACTAAGTAATACAATTATAATCTTTATACTTCTATTTAATGTATCTAGAAAAGAATATTCAATCATAGTTAATTGCTTAAATATGATTAATATTATTATCACTAGACATGCATTAAATATGTGTACAATATTGTCCATATGATTTCTACATAAAAATTTAAACCACTAAGGTTTCCATCCTTTGAAGAAACTCATATTCATTATTAAGATAAACCAAGTATCTAAAGTTGATTATCTTTATGGACAGCATCTCAACATTCATAGTATGATTGATTTACCACAATTCATCATTTGGTAAATTCATCAATTTATCATTTGGTAAATTCATCATTATGATTATCAGGCTTACCATGATCCTGTAACTCATATTTCTCAGCATATTAAATATCTGAGATATCCTTTCGGATATATGAACGACAATTCCATCATATTGAGGTCTATCATTTACATGTTTAACCTCATCATGATATTTGCTAGTGTATTTTAGAAGATTATGTATTTTGTAATTCAATCTTTCAAGATCTTAAACAAAACTCCCACTTTCCTTTAACAATTTAAAGATTACCTTTAAATAGTTTAGCAAGTAGAGCAACAATACATTGTTCTCTTTTGGGATATTACAAAAAACATTGACAGTTCCTAACATTATTTTGTTACAACTCACTATACAAGCAGTTTAACAAATTCAGAACTTCATTATAAGACTTAATGTGATTCATCACATTCCATAAACAAATGGTGTCTTATTAATCTTCTAGGTTGGAGTCTTATTGAGTATATTCAATCTATACTCAATATTCTAACCTTGATAACTTTTGGAAGAAACTATAGTTATCTTGAATCAAACATGCCAATAGATTTTGATTCTTCTAACTGAACATACCATAAAACTATGGTATTTCATTATAATTAATATTGTAAGATAATATAACAATATTTAAGATAACCATCTACTCTTTGGCTCATCTATTTACCAACAAAGTAAAACTTAATGGTACAATAGAATTACCAAGTCAATTGCATGTATTATAACACAAGTATTTTTGACCAAGTCAAAAGACATATCAGTTATAATCCCACTATACGTTATAAGTCATTGATCACCTCATTGACTTCATGCATATGTCTTAAAACATAGCAAGTTAACGTCTTACTTTATATTGTAAGTCTTGTATTAAAAGACTTCATGTTTGTGACTTTACAAAATCATAAACATTTTTTAATTAAAGTAATTATGAACACCACCTCAGGTTTCAATTAATATTTCAAGTTAATACTTACTACATATATTTAAGTCATTCAACGAATACTTAAATTCAAAGTAGTATTAGATTACTTCATTTAATTATGTCATTTCATGAAAATTCAACGTAAGAAACTGCAAAATCATCCATGCTCGTTCTCACGACACGTGGATATTTTACCTTGGGCTATAATCTAGTTCACGTTCTCATGTAACATAAATTGTAACTACAAGTGTTTCTTAAATATTGAATGACATAAATTTTGAAAATAAAGTAGTCTTTGTTATCATCTTGACACATGTTCTTAATAAGGCAATCATACATATAAAATATATAATTCCTATTAGAACGTAACTCTCTTACCTTGCGATCAAGAGAATCCATTTAAATCATATTTATATGTGTTGTATCTTGCACACAATAAAGATTTCTCCCACTTGTGCATGGAACAACATCATGTAGCAGATAAACAACACGATGCACGTTCGTTTATTTGATTAATATGATTTGTGTCATAGATAACAAGTAGATGTAGAACTATATTGTTTAGTAAGGAAACGTACACGACTATCCTTAAAACATAAGTGTCTACAATTGGAAAGTAATTATCTTTGAAGATAATCTGGGTTACTACACAGGAAATAAGGCTTGTAGCTCCCACTGAATTAGAAATCATTAAAACAACTTCTTATTCAGTAATGCAACACAAATGCTCCCACTGAATCTGACAACATTGTAAGTGTTGCATAACCAGTTAAAACAACTTGCTTGCTTTTTACTTTCCTACACCTTTAAAGAACCATACGTAATCATTACTAAGGTACTAAAAGGTGTATTCTACTCTATGAATGATGGGTTATCCATCAAAGTTATTAACTTGAAAAATTGGGTATGCAATTTCTTCCTTAACAGGCCTACCATGCCCATACTGGTATGTAGCACCTTTAAAGGTTAAAGTAAACCAACTAGATAAATTAAGCTAGTTTTCCTTTTACCAATTTTCGCGGTAATTTGTCTAGCTTCTAATTTTGTAACTCATATACATGTTTTCCAGTTAACCAACATTCATGTTGTTACAAAGGATTCATTCACCAAATGAGGGTAATGAAATCTTTGTGGAAAATAAGATGTGCAATTCATTGCTATGAGTTACATTAGAATTTAGACAATTCAAATGTTCCTATTATACCTTTCTCATTCATGAAAAGGAATAGGATTGAGTCTCATGCTTCTCCCATGGAAAAGAGACTTCGTTTGTCTTTTCGGTAAATTATTCTCGATCAAACATTTGTTTGAAAGCAGAATGGAGCAATTTACTGATCAAAGACTAAACTTTGTTTACGGTTAAATGTTGCAATTATACATTCAAAAGAATTACAAAATTCAATTTTAGTATTTTCGATAATTAACCTTTTTCAAGAAAATTAATTACCCATGGTTCATAAGCATATAACCATTTAATTTTCACTGAAAAACTAGGATCCAAATTGTCATAATCTCATCACATCAGTTGATCTGCTAGTAATGAACCTTATACAAAGTGGTAGAGCTTTTGCTCAATTGCCAATTTCAATTGCAATTCCTAGATTTATGGGATTTACATATAGCCAATTTAAATTGCCATGTAAACATGTTTTATCCCATCTTATGCCTTGAGTTGCCAGTTCTCACTACAAAACTCAATTAAGTTGTCCAACTTAAGAAACTGCAAAATCGTCCATGCCCGTTCTCACGACACGTGGACATTTTACCCTTTGATTACGATCTAAGTCACGATCTCACGCAAATAAAAGGTAATCTTAGGTGTTTCCGTTTCGTTGGATGGCATATAACTTAAATTAAAGGGTAATAATTTTGATGTCAAATCAAATATGTACAAAGATGTCATGCATTCATCTTCGTAACATAGGTTTTATTAAAACATTTATATCTTGTTTTAATGTTTAAGTTTTTCATCATCAAACTTTAATTGAGGTATTGGTTTCACCAATCAAGGTATTTAGTGTTAATTGTCATCCATTATACCGTACTTTTGCATAAGTGTAAACACTTAGTGTTTCGGATAATTACCACCGAAGTGGCGCATGGAATTAAAACTAATTCGCCCTTAAGATGAGCTTGCACATTTAATGGCTTACTAAGTAGCTCCATTCGAACTTACAGAGGGCAGAGGACCAGGTACGCGCTAAAGCACAACCTTAGACATCCTTTCAGTGTGACTGTGCGCACTTCTTTAAACCCCTTTTATTAGTTCATTCTCATGGGTGAGCCGTTCAGTCATTTGTACCAAAGTCATCATCAATTAAACGATTATGATTACTATTCTTAAAAATACATGTTTCACCATTGTTTAGGTCAGTTTATTTTTCTTGTAAAAATACCCTTGTTACACATAACAAACAAGCAAGTATTTGAAAAAATAAACAAATAAACAATGAAAGCATAACAAATAAAAGTCATGCATATCAAATAGCCACATGCAAACGGTTTTGATAAATCTTATTAATAACCAATTCTAGATCTGTCAATATGCATATATTTAATTAAGACTTCCACCCGTTTTCATCTATGTACAAGGTGAACCACATGCATCGATTCATCGATTGCGTAAGTCAAAACTAAATATATACCACATAGCACATAATTGATTAAATTAATAATTATTGAGGTCTTCCCCAATTTAAGATCTATCATAATTTAATGTATATCACTTAAAACATGAAAGACATACAATAAAAAACAGATCCATGATAAAACATGCAGATAATTATCATGGATATCAATTACACTTAACAATTAATGCAATTAAACAGAGTTACGCATATACACATAAAGTTGCATGCATCTTAGGGTTTCTAATCTAATTAAAACAATAGTTTACAAAACCCTAATTAGGGCACCAAATAAAACGCCCCCCCCCCTCAAAATTAGGGTTTAGGTTTTGCAAACCCTAGATCTAAACATACAAATAATAACACATTCATGTTTATTTTAATTATGTGTTTCAGTAATTAATTACTTGTTATAAAAGGCTCGTGATGCCACTGTTGAGTTTATGATATATAAAATACAATAAAACATAAAGACATCAAGAGTACACAGCGGAAGACTTAAGATCATAACAAATAAATTAATTAACTGAAAGTATGCGTAACGTACCTTTTGCAAATGTCAAATCCCTCGAGCAAAGCAAAATAACCCTCGAGCAAAGCAAAATAAAAGAAGTACTTATTGGTGTAAGAATAATGTCTTACAACCACGTTCTTGTACACACGAATTAACCAAACGAATCAAGCGATTGCTAGATCTAACACAAGTCCTCGTTTAAGAAAAACGAAACCAAACTCCCTTACTTGGGGTGTTCGGCCGAATAATGGACTAGAGAGAGGAGATGAGAGATCTAGGGTTAATTCAATGCACAAGTGTATGAAACCCTAGAACCTAACCCTCCTTATATACTAGTAGGTAAACTTAGGGAACAAGTTAGGGAATTAGGCCTTGGAGAGGCCCTATGGCCGGCCATGTACACAAGCCCAAAGCCAAACCCATAACTTTCCAAGTTTTCCATTTCTAGTTCTTCTCTTTTCCATTTAACGGTCGTTAGTCATTTTTTCGTTAAATACTTAACGATCGTTAACCGGACTTAATGTGTAATAATTAATCGTAAACATAAACATTAATTATTAACTTTAATTCTCATTCGCTAATGTGTGCAATCCCGTGGTCACGAGTTCGAATCCGGACATTCACATGTTTGTAAATATATACATTTCCAACAGGTTAGTGGTCACTTAATTATCCAGAGCCTTAGCTATTCATGTGAAATATTGCAAGAACTCTAATAATCTATACTACTTATAATACACAAACCACTCTCTCTCTTAATTAATTTTCAGACTTTTCAGACTTGAAAGTGTTAAAGCATGATGTACAACACATTAAAGCCCAAAAATTCAGACTTACAACCACATATGCATAATATACAACACATTTATACACATATTAAATATAGAAACCACATTAATGCATACAATTAATACACCCCATCACCAATTAATACAAAATGTAAAACACAATATACAACTTAAAAACATGTCCATTTTTATAAATAAAACCCCAGCTTTTTTACCTCTTAATTAAAAAAAAAACATCTTTTTTTTATAATCTTTTTTGCACCATCATCATAATCAAATTCCAAAAACCCAGATCTTACTTCACCCAAATACACGAAACCCTTTTCAATCTTTCACAAATCCATGTTTCCAATATCCCTTTTTTCCAATCAAGGTTTAACATTTATTTATGTCATTTGCAAGATAACCCATATCACAGATTCACAGTCGGAAAAAAAACACTAAGAGCCTTGGGTATGTTGCTTTGTCACGCTCAAGGTATTTGCTAATGGACACGCTATAATTTTGAAAAAACCGTAAGAAAAAAGTCTGTGCATCATGGTGAGTAGTTTATGTCTGTTTATGTAACGTTTCTAATTTCTATGTTGATGTTGTGGTAGAGTACAAACTCGGAGAGAAATCTGCAGATACCATGTATTCTGCTGGATTTCAGTTGCTAACATTTTGGTCTTACAATGGGTAATTCTTGTTTTCACATTTATGTTAAGGGCGTATTAAAATGTGTATTTATTGATTGTTTTTTCCGTTTCGGGCTTGGGCATTACACAAACATAGAAGGGATTAATGATGTTTGCAGATGTAAAATAGAATTATACGATTTGTATGGATGCAAGCAACAAAATTCAATATTCGATTGGTTAAGTCAATTGATGGTTTTATACGACCATACAGGTGCTTTTAATGTTTATGTAAATAGTGAAAGGGGTCATGTTCGTTGAATGATGGCAACGGGCTGCACAAATATAGTTGATGTTCTCGCCATGCTACCTACTACTAATGGTGGAACCATTGAACTTTTGTACATGCAGCCATGCAGGTAATACCTCCTTCGACATTGTAATTATAATTTAGTGGTAACTGGTCGAACTGGGAAATTTTTATATTTTGACACATGACTTCGCACATATTTTGACACATGGATACTGGTCGTGACTTCTGGATGCTGTGCTATACTTCTGTTACTGAAGATAGCAGTCTAGTGGTTAGTTACTTTTTTTTATCATATGCAGGTTATTATTCCCTCATGTCTTTATGTTAGTAACAGTCTTTTTACATATGTACTTGCCCTTCTAACATTCCTAAAATGGTTTTTTTTTTTTCTTCTATTTCTTATTTGATTCAGAAATCGGAGGTGGCAATAACCGTTATAGAGTACTTGGAGGGTTATTTTTTTTCTTTATGTGTTGTATTGGAGTAAATTTGATGTAAGCGTGATTCTTGTATTTAATTTTTGATTTCTGTTTTGAATAAATTCTTTTTCATTTAGAATTCTAATAATCGTATTCGTGATTACAAGCACTTTTTTTTTGCCATATTTTTTCAATCAGTGACCATTGTTTGGTCATTAAGTTCAATAAAGAGTGACCACTTTCCCTTCCTGGTGTAGTAGACAACAAGTGACCCCATAGTTGGTCACTTTTTTTGGTCACTAATCTGGTCAAATAGTGACCACTTATCAGTTTAATGACCATAATAAGTGACCAAATAGGTCGTCACAAATTTAATGACCACTTTTAGGTCGTCACAGTTTAGTGACCATATTCAAATGTCATCACTATTACCTTTAGTGACCGACTTTTAGTGACGACGAGTGACCACTTTTATTTGGTCACTAAATCAGATTAGTGACCAAATATCTATTATTAGTGACCATAATCGTGTTGTCACTGAAGGCCTTTTTTCTTGTAGTGTCTGTTGTTAAAGTCGTGATTGGACAAAATAGATCACAGTCAGTTTTCTTTAATCAAACAATTAATTAGAGTTCTATAATTATATCAATTTTATGTTATTTACGTTCAGTTATGATATGATTGATTAACATGAATGCTTTATTTTGAAAAACACAGGAAATGTAATATCAACATCTTTATTGTGACGGGTACTCTTGATAGAAATTTAATATCCTCAGATTTTGTTGATAGACTCCCCTTGCATGATATATATAACTAGGTTAGAGACCCGTTGACACCGGGTTATTTTTTAAAGAAATAGATAAATGAGATGATAATAAAAGTAGTAACGTAAATTTGTTAAATTTAAAATATGTGTGAGTCACAATCGATTTACAACCATCGCGTTGCCAATCTAAAATAGATTGACTCGAACATAAAATGATGTGTGATTTTAATGATCAATTGAGTTGCTAACAAACCTTGTAACATTAAAAATAAAGAACCATAGTATAATATAACGTGATTACACCAATGATACATACATGATACAACATGAACCTTATTCAAAGACCTTCAAGTACTTCTTTATAAACGACATTTGTTGTGGTTTTGGAGAGATTACCATCCTGATCACAAACGACAGCCTTCAAACCCCGCTTGCTTTTTACTCTGGATACGGTAACGTACAGTTGTCCGTGTGTGAACACAGGACGGGGCAAGTACAAACCAACTTTAGAAAGTGATTGCCCTTGGCTTTCGTTGATTGTCATGGCAAAAGATACTGATATCGGATATTGTTTCCTGACAATCTTAAGAGGCAAACGCTTATCTGACGGAGTAATCCTCAACCTTGGAATTGAGAAAGTCGTTTTAACTTTCAAGTGCTTTGTCACTCTATCGATTCTTTTCTTTCTACATGTACATAACAACCAATTATTAATGGGAGGTGATTTGCACACTCCTCAAATTGATTGAGACACTCTAATTTAGAGTTTCTTGACATTTATACCCTTACAGGGTGAAAATGAGTAAAAATTATGTGAGGGTATAAGTGTCAATATACTCTAAATTAGAGTTTCCTAATCAAAGGAGTGTGCAAATCACCACCCATTATTAATATGAATGGAACATCTCAGCAATGAAAAACTACTATATTTTTAAATACCTTTTTTTTTTTCATTCAAATAAGCTTAGAATCTATGTTTGAGAAATGAGCTAAAAAATCATATGTAGTTCGTTTGAGAGCTCAACTTTGTTAACGTTATTACATAATTTACACTTTCCGATCAAATGAAAGGTAAAAAAGTATTTTTAATTGACTTTGACCATCCAACACAACATTAATTAAGCTAATATTATTTTTTTTAAAACGCATTTCTAATTGACTTTGACCATCTAACACAACTTTAATTAAGCGAATCATATTTTTGAAAAAGTATTTCTAATTGACTTTGTCCATCTAACACAACTCAAGCTAACCAACCAAATATTAGCATCATTAACATCAACGTAGCTCAAACAATTATTAAAGATATGTATAAAAAACATAGCTTGAGAAACACATAATTTGAATGACTTTGTTAGCCACTTAACCCTTTCAAAATCCAATACAAATAAAAAGAGAGATTCTTAATACTTAATCTAAACATGACTTATATATACTTATTCAATATTTACACACTTGTTTTCACATTACAAAATTGTTCTTTACTTCTTCAGTTGTAATGAGTTCTTTGGCTTACTCATATGAATGTTGTATCTCCATAAGCAATGTACGAAGATACTTCTTCATCAGCAACGATCTCCTATTACATTTTTTTAGCATTTTAGTGTGAGAGACCGGAGACGTTACAAATGCCAATGACAAAATATAATATATTTATATGTAGATTCAATAAGCAATACCAAACGACACATATATAAGCCAAGCACTTTTGTGAAACAATGAGAGACAACTTGTAGACATAGGCTAAGGCCGGGACCAGTAGTAACGGCGACTGCAGAAAGATCAACCTCTGTCAAGTTAGCTTTATCAAGCGCATACCGCTCCAAATCTGTTTCCTTTCATTAGCCGCTCCAAACCTGCTCCGATTACTGTTTCAAATACACAGACTATTTGAATTTGGTTAATCTGGGTTGTTTGATATAGGTTAAAAATGGAGGCTTAGATCGGTAAGAATGCGCTGGAACAAAGAGGGGAAAACCGCTATGGCTACATTAACACAAAATAACTAATGCACGCCAAAGAAATGTTTAAAATCTGCAAGATTTCATTCACAAAATTCTCCCCAAACATTTCAAATATTCATAAAATTCATAAGTTATTCATAAGAACACTTGAATATTTGCAGATTTCAAACATTTTTTTTGGGGAGCACATAATAACAATGCAATATAGCTCATATACATATACCATGGATGCGAAGTTACAAAGCTCGCCACGCCACGATGCAAATAATTTCAGTTTTGTTCTAGTCCAACCAGCCAGCGCCAAAAACACAGACACCAAGATTAGCAGGTGCCACACACCCGAATACCTATAAGACTTTAAAATTTGCTTTCTTTTAGTGTAACCGATTTATCACAAAAAACAACACTTTCAGCAACCATTAACTATAATATACATTCATCAAATTTTTTTTCTCTCACAAATAAATCTATAAATCAGAAAATGTAATAGCCACCCCAAATTGTAACATACGCATCTGCTGTATTTAGCTCCAATCAGTTTTTTTTTCCTACGATTGAAACGTTTTCGTTAATTCAACTATTTATTTACACTAACTTGCAGGCAACAACGACACAAAGTATCTCTATAATACTGCTAATAAATAACAACGGTTGTATGTATAAAAGTGACTTTTGGACTGAAGTGTTTCAAGTCATTCTGACCCATACTCACCGGTAAAATTTTTATATAACTTTCACCCGTTGCAGAACCTTGCAGGGCCACCCATGTCAACCCCTCTTACAAATGCAAGAAAAGCACAACCTTGCAGCCTTGCACAGAACAGCGGACTGCAAGTTTGCACAACCTTGCACAAACTGACCCGTGTAACCCGCAGAAATCCGTCACCAAGTAGCGAACCTGAGAGCGATATTGTTGAACCTGTTTTAGCTACAATAGCAATTTGAAGCTACCTGAACTCCAAAACGCATGTTCTTTGATCAAATCTGGGAGCGCTTTCGTTGACCAAGTCCATGTCGATAGTCTTCTTATATACTTCAACCACGACTAAGTTCAGCAGAGGAGCCTGGCTGTAAAAAGTTCCAGATTACCGTTAGATAGATTGGGGTCCTAAACTCAAGCCATAAAAAAAGGTAAGCATGTTTGCTCCAATCCATCACATAACGACTTTTAAGATAGGAATGTTCCATATGTATAAAAAAAGGCACTTTAATTATTTTGAAAATTATATAAAATTATTAAAGTGGCTCTGATAAGGTTCTAAAAGGTACCATTTTGAGGGGTCGTTTTAGCCCTTATATGATCACTTTTGTATCCGTTATTGCTTAATATCGTTCCTTTTCACTTTTTAGGTCTCTTGAAGGCAATATGCTGGAATGGCACTTATTTGGACGAAAAGGCACGAATATACGAAGAAAATGGCCAAAGTCAGAATCGAGACACTCAAAGCTGCTGAAAACAGAAGGCGACGGCGTCACTGCTTAACTGCGACGCCGTCGGAGGAATTTATGACGGCTCAGAAGAGAAAATGGCTTGTTTCGAAAGACGGCGTCGGGCTTTAAAAGAGTAGGTCGTCGCATCTCAGACGGCCTAGATGCGACCCAGACGGCGTCAGAAGCTGAAGAGGACGGCGTCACAGGCATAAGGTGATGCCGTCGCAAGGTTAACGTGGCCAAGACGAAACCCTAATGACGGCGACACGACGGTGTCACGAAACATAAGGTGACGCCGTCGCATATGTAATCTTATATATGGAATCCGAATTTTTCAGTTTTTAGGAGAGTCTTTTTGGAGTAAAAACCTAAAACCGAACCAAGGATGTCTTGTACAGTATTTTAAGGTTTCAAACCCTCTTACATCAAGATAAATATTTACTTCATCAATTCAATTATGTCTTTGATTATTTGTGTGTATGCTTGCATGTTCTCCATGTCCCGCTAATTTATTTGTGTGTTTGCTTAGGAAGTATGAAACTTAATTATTGAATATTGATTGGTTGTTTCTTATCTTAGTTGATTAATGATCTAGTAATGCGATAGGTCATTCGTTGTGTACTTAATGCTTGATTCATCTTTGTAATCCTTAGAATATAATTACCTGAGTAGTTGTAGGCTAAACCATCCAAAGAGTGCCTTAGAGTAAGAGTTTATTATCCCTAGTGGGTTTTGTAGACGAGACCCTTTGGTAAGTTCAAAGAGTTAGGGAGAAACGCATACCCTACAACTTTAGACACACAACGCAACTAAGAATAAGGACGTGACAACTCAACCATCAATAGGAGATAATTAAGGAGTAGTAAAACCTAAGTAAACACATCTTTATACTATCATACGAGCACACATTAATTAGACATAGACTCCCACCACCTTAGTTTAGATAATTAGATAATAGTAGAGTAATCGGTAGAAGTACCAACCCCCCAAATCCAATACCCGAGATTCGTACCTTTCAATTTCATAAAATATAAAAATACAAAAATAATCTTCCTCAACCTCAACCTTAGCGTAGTAACTTCTTACTAGCATTCCTATTCCCCTAGAGAACGATATCAATACCCGTGGCTTACCCTAATTACTACACTACAACGATTAGGTTCACTGCCTAGGGTGTTATAAAACTTGCTCGAAGAAAAGGAAGTTTCCTTGACCCCGAACGCGCTGCTTGTAGCGTTATCAAGTTTTTGGCGCCATTGCCGGGGAATAGAATAGCTAGTTAGTAGTCCACCACGTTTAGGTTCTTTGCTTGATTCCTATCAAGTAAATTTTTCTCATTTTTAGCTTTCTCATAGTCTATCCCCCTTCTTCGTGACCTTCGTTCGTAAAAACCACCACTCACCATGATCCGTATTTTCCACCGAAGATTCTTCACTCTACCCGTTCCCAACCGCGAGATTGAGAACGCAATCCCACAAAACCCTTCACCCACTCACCATTTTGGTAATCACCTAGGGCATAATGAGATAAATTGGCAACAACAAAGTCCTTTCTATTACTCAGATTCTGATGAGGAAGTTGATTATGGTGAAGCACTTGATAGCGGGGAGGTCATTAATGAAGTTAGTTTTGAAATTGAGGAAGACCCCTCCCAATGTTTTGACCCTAGGTGTAGGATTGAGAAAGATGGCCCCTTTAACATGCAATTCCCTTGCAAAATAGGACTAGAAGGGTTCGATGCTTATTTGAATTCATTCTTACCTTTAAACTTAATCTCAAGGGATCTATACAACAAAATCAAGGTCAATGAGTTAACTTATCAAGGAACAATGTTGTTGAAGCAGTCATTCATTTGCACGTGTTCGTCGGAAGTTTTGCTTATTTGGTAGAGTTCATGGTCTTAGAAGACTTAGGAGAATTTATTGATAAGGACCTCACTCAAGTAATTTTTGGAAAACCTTTCAAAAAATTGACTAGGTTGAATGAACGGATGATTGATGGTCTAATTACATTCTCTGATGAAGTCGAAGATTTCATCTACCAAATGCCACACGCTCATCCTAGGTTTAAACATAAGGACATTGAGGCTTGTAATAGAATGACCCCTATTCCATTGCTTAGTGAAAGGGATAAGCAAAGTGGGCTTAGGTACCCATATGAGAAAACTAAGCGGTATTACAAAAAATGCCTTGAATTAGGAGATGATTACAAAAAGAATGAAAGAGCGTTGGAATGGCTTAAGTAAAGAAAAGCGCTTCGTGGGAGGCAACCCATGCTTAATTGTTTGCTTGTTAGTGTCATATACCTCTTATTAATTGTTTATCCTCATGTTTAAATTTGTAAAAATGCTTTATTTTGTTTTTAGCCTCGTCTTAATTGCATATAAAGGTATTTTACATAAGGGATAAGTGTAGGGATGATTACACACGTTTTCAAAAGAAACGTAAACATGAGAATAACAATTAACTAAAAGATATATATGTTTGTTTGTTCGAGTCAAATGCTTGTATCGAGTGATAATGGATGTTTTTGCAGAAATTTTTCCAGATTCTAAAGACGTAAATTTTCCAGAATTTTTTCCAGAAAATCGCAGACCAGTTTTTGTCAGGATAATCTGACGGCGTCAGGATTGCAACCTGACGGCGTCAGGAAGGAGTAAAAACGTCAGATCACTTTTTCTCGTTTTCTGAGCTACTTAAAAATTTTTGGAATTTTCCAGGTCTTAATTTTCTTAGTAATTCTGTAAACATCAATTCCACAAGCATTATATCCTAGTTTAAATCGAGTCTTATATATATTATTACTGCCGATTTTACGCGAAGGTTTCGTTTGTTTTCTTCAAGTGTGCAGGTTTAGTTTGTCAAGAAGAAGTTACATAAGATTGGAAGGAGCTTTTCACGCATAAATTCTTCTTGGAATGGATTTAACCACCACTTTACACGGATCCTACCGAGGTAATCAGGGGAGTATTAGTTTATTTCGTTTTTAATTACCTTCCATTATCATAACATTGATACTTTCGGGGAACATTGGGGACAATGTTCAGTTTAAGTGTAGGGAGGGAAAATAAAACGGGAACTTTGAAACTATGCTTATCCTTGATTATTTGCTTTGTCCAATTGTGATTGTGTAATAAACCATGAGAAAATGTCGGTTAGGGTAATTTTGGCACCAAATTATAAATTTTTTCATGACATATAGGAGTGGGCCATTAGTCTTAACAAAAGCGTCTCACGGATAGGAAGTTACATGACTAGCACAAAAAACCCTTTACCACCCAAATTCCACCCAAAATGTGAGGATCGCCCTTAGATTAGTAGGAATTAAAAGCATTCATCTTTTATGCTTAGAGTGTGAACCGGTAGTATATTAGATTCTAGAACTTGTTTTGTGATGCATTCCGAGATCGCAAGTGAGACTACACTTGTGTAGTTAGGAATAACTAAATGATAAGAGGCATTAGGATAACCCTTGTTTGATACCCGTAATATAATTACTTCTTCCACATCGGTTGAGTAATTCCCCCACACCCTTTGTGTTGTACTCATCTTTAGTACACGATACCCCTAGTTAACCCCTCAGAGCCTATCCTTTTCGTGGTTCTCGTGATGTTTCGGTTTTTCCGGAATATCAATGAAGAGCATTGTTTATACCCCACCCCCAAATATACAACCAAATCGCCTTAGCCTACCCCTTATGCACTCACCTTTAGTGCAAATTATTGTTATCACCCTAAACCCTTAGTTCAATTATCTGGTTTCTTGCATGAGTTGCTAAGTCGAGTCATATCCTTTGTATACAGTTTTGGGACGATTGGGATTCATGGGAAAAGTTAAAGTTTATGAAATGACACGAAAGGAACGTTAAATTCAAATTCCCTTTGTTTGCGTAATAATGTACCCCAAGTGTTTTGATCTTTTCAATTCGGGTCAAATTAGTGTTAGAGTAATAAAAACTCAAGTGTAGGGATGTGCCTATAAATCCCTATCATTTTGATGTTACCGTAGAGGATGGTAGAGTAAAAGTGTATGAAAAAAAAATCGAAAAAAATAGAAAAAGAGAAAAAGAAAAAAAAATAGAGTGTTAAAAAAAAAAAAACATCCTACATCTATCCTTTAAATTTATGTTTGTTTATTTCCGTTACCTAGAGTTTTAGAGTGTCGAGTCGTGGCTTAGCAACGCCATTCTTCGTGTGCATTTAACATAGATATTTTTGACTTTCCACCACAAAATAGCCTATCCCACCAAACCCTTATTTCCCTACCGTAAGCCTAACGTTACAACCCTTTAAAAGACCTCGTTGATAGTCTTTCCTAGGTGCTTACGCCAAAGCGATGGAGGTTTGATCTATTCTCAAGCCTATGGTAATCTATGTACTAGGACCGGTTAATGAGTGTTTATCTTCCATTTCCTATTTGTTATATTTCATATATACACCTGAGAGAGATGTGAGTATCCAAACACCCCATGTGAGGTGCTAGTATGTAATTTCCGTGCTTGTTATGACTTTTGCGGGGCTTATATGTGTTCTGGACCGTTTTGAATCAATGCTTCATGACCCCTAACATATAAATTAATTGGCTAAAAGCACATTTGCTTGAGGACAAGCAAATAACAAGTGTAGGGATATTTGATAAGGTTTTAAAAGGTACCATTTCGAGGGGTCGTTTTAGCCCTTATTTGATCACTTTTGTATCCGTTATTGCTTAATATCGTTCCTTTTCACTTTTTAGGTCTCTTGAATGCAAAATGCTGGAATGGCACTTATTTGGACGAAAAGGCGCGAATATAAGAAGAAAATGGCCAAAGTCAGAATCGAGACACTCAAAGCTGCTGAAAACAGAAGGCGACGGCGTCACTGCTTAACTGCGACGCCGTCGGAGGAATTTATGACGGCTCAGAAGAGAAAATGGCTTGTTTCGAAGGACGGCGTCGGGCTTTAAAAGAGTAGGTCGTCGCATCTCAGACGGCCTAGATGCGACCAGGCATAAGGTGATGCCGTCGCAAGGTTAACGTGGCCAAGACGAAACCCTAATGATGGGGACACGACGGCGTCACGAAACATAAGGTGACGCCGTCGCATATGTAATCTTATATATAGAATCTGAAATTTTCAGTTTTAAGGAGAGTCTTTTTGGAGTAAAGCCTAAAACCGAACCAAGGATGTCTTGTACAGTATTTTAGGGTTTCAAACCCTATCTTACATCAAGATAAGTATTTACTTCATCAATTCAGTTATGTCTTTGATTATTTGTGTGTATGCTTTCATGTTCTCCATGTCCGGCTAATTTATTTGTGTGTTTACTTAGGAAGTATGAAACTTAATTATTGAATATTGATTGGTTGTTTCTTATCTTAGTTGATTAATGATCTAGTAATG
Organism: Chrysanthemum seticuspe; assembly: GCA_019973895.1. Classification (NCBI taxonomy): domain Eukaryota; kingdom Viridiplantae; phylum Streptophyta; class Magnoliopsida; order Asterales; family Asteraceae; genus Chrysanthemum; species Chrysanthemum seticuspe. Next base: position 41,595,173 of record BPTQ01000008.1, read on the forward strand.
CGATAGGTCATTCGTTGTGTACTTAATGCTTGATTCATCTTTGTGAACCTTAGAATATAATTACCTGAGTAGTTGTAGGCTAAACCATCCAAAGAGTGCCTTAGAGTAAGAGTTTATTATCCCTAGTGGGTTTTGTAGACGAGACCCTTTGCTAAGTTCAAAGAGTTAGGGAGAAACGCATACCCTACAACTTTAGACACACAACGCAACTAAGAATAAGGACGTGACAACTCAACCATCAATAGGAGATAATTAAGGAGTAGTAAAACCTAAGTAAACACATCTTTAAACTATCATACGAGCACACATTAATTAGACATAGACTCCCACCACCTTAGTTTAGATAATTAGATAATAGTAGAGTAATCGGTAGAAGTACCAACCCCCCAAATCCAATACCCGAGATTCGTACCTTTCAATTTCATAAAATATAAAAATACAAAAATAATCTTCCTCAACCTCAACCTTAGCGTAGTAACTTCTTACTAGCATTCCTATTCCCCTAGAGAACGATATCAATACCCGTGGCTTACCCTAATTACTACACTACAACGGTTAGGTTCACTGCCTAGGGTGTTATAAAACTTGCTCGAAGAAAAGGAAGTTTCCTTGACCCCGAACGCGCTGCGTAAGCGTATCAGGCTCCAACTAATCATTTCTGGCAATACTTTCATGAAGTTTCAACTTACCCGTTCGCACCAATACCACAAATTAGTTTCATCAACTCGTCGTGTTACTTGATCACATCCTTTCTTTGTTTCCAAAAATATAAGAATTTTGTTTGCATCCATCATTTCTTTGAGAAATCTGATCGGCCTACCAAAAAATTAAACAAAACGGTAGTTAAAGATCAATTTCCCAAACTATCTGCTTGAATGTTGAGGTATACACCTTCATACCTGGTTTACGTCTCCGCACTGTCTCCATTTCTAGAACCTGGTTAGTTGACTGAAATATATTAATGAATAGGGGATCCAATAATAGTCTTATGAAGAGTTTGAATTTATCTATACTATATAATATTTTAATAATAACAGGGAAACAAACAAATAACAGATTTAGGTGTGTTTGGGATTGCTAACCTCTCTCACACAACACCAGTAACCAAGAGCAATTGTTCAAAAGCATATCTACATACTATCGTCCATTTTGAACTTAACTGCATCTTCTGTGAACTTTTTCATCTTAGCATCAAGTTCAGCAGTTGCCTCTCTTCCTCTAGCAATGATTCTATCGATGTCTTCAGCTGTGATTGTACTATCCTTGAAACTGAACACCATTTCAGCACCAAACCTGGCCATTTGTAGCAATTCATCCTTGTTTACAGCTACAAAACATATAAAACAAAATGAAAATGAATATAAGATAGCCATATAAATCTAAAGCAAGTAAACTAAAGTGCTATAAAATGAATAAAGTATTACTCTTTTGCTCAGCTTTTTATAAGCTCTTTCAATGACCTTCTCCTCTATTGTGTACTGTTACAAACGATTAGAAAATAAAACGTTACCATATAATTCATTTAATATTTAAGATGCTTCCAACGTTTAAGCAGCAATTAAATGATAAGAACCTCAGTGCAGAAATGAAACACTTGAACTTCTTTCTTCTGCCCGATTCTATGAGCATGATCCTAAGCTTGTAGATCCACTTGTGGATTCCTGCATTATATTTACACAGAGTTAACATCATTTTCAACTGATATAGACTCTGAAATAAAAAAATAAAATCTTCTACTGTCTCACCAGTCACTATCATAAAGAATGACAATATCTGTAGTATCAAGATTGACGCCAAGACCTCCAACTCTGAACTTTTTCAAACTTGCACTTGTTTCATTAAAACCATGTCAAAATGGGTAACGGTTCAAAATGAATGACATCTTGGTTTGACCAACAAAATGATTAAGCACTATCACCCCACTAAACCCATATGCTAAACGCATCAGTTGAACCGTCACACTGAACCAATAAACTAAGCCCGCTTATTGAACCCACCACCCTGAAGACGTTCCTTGAACACACCGCTTAAACCCAAAGACCGATCTAACCCACTGAACAAACCCATTCCAAGAGACCAAGACAATACCCAGTGAGTCGGCTAATAAGCACAGTCACCCCACTGATTGAGTGTGAACCTTTTTATTGTTTTGGTCGAATACCAACTGATTGATACAAAGCTGTTAGTATTAAGATTTAACTAATAGTCTAACACTTTTACTGATCTTTGCGTGTAATCAAGTGTTGTGAGTCTAAAATAGGCCATATTTATTGATGAAGACCGCTAAATTACTTAATAATGATCCCAACCAACAAAAATACTACAATTACCGAGGCCATCTTCAGAAGACCCTCGAAATATAACATATTATTATGTTTGGCCTACTTACCAATTCCTTTAGAAAGTCTTTCTTGTATATCAGAAACAATGGCATGTTGATTATTATCATAAAATGCGCTAACAAAAGTGGTAAGCGTTATTTGATCTAAATTCTCGTCTTTATCAATGAGTTTGTGAACAAACATTACTACAGTGTCCACTTTCTTCTCACTGTATAGTTTTCTTACTAAAGTGTTTACACTACAAACCAAAAGCTTTTTCTATAGTCTATCTATAAACTTCATGGCAAATATCAATACCTCCCCATTTTATTGATTCTAGCGGAAAGGCTTCCAAGGCACGTTCCTTACATAAGGTTCCAGCCACATCAATGTGCCTATAGTCACAAAGTCACTCGTTAGCAAATAATATTAAATCACACATGGTCATATGTATATTATAAAGGTAAAAATTCAGATATATATCCGTAACCGTAGAATGTGTGCTTAATAACTTGTGGCAAAGACCCCAAGTATCAGTGTCAATATATGGTCATAAAAAAATAGACACTTACACATACTCACTTATTTTCTCAAATACCTGCAAAAAATTTTTAAAGAAACATATATGATGTCTCATTATATGACACAATCACTTAGGGAATGTTTGGCATCGCTTTTACGTCACAAAGTTACTCATTCATCTGAACAAAAAATAGTCGGTAGAACCCAGAGGTACCCATTCATCTCAACAAAATATCCCATTGCATATTAATTTTCTTACAGGGGCGTTTCGTAACTTTGATACAATATATGATGCATATTGTGTATAGACTTAATCACAGTCATTGTTACTTTTATACAAATTGAATATTACACAGGTCAAATGACATACCTTCCATGAATCCAAGCCCATGAGCTTTTTCGAGTAATGTTTGCCTTCGTACATGGCAGAAAGGTGATAACTTTGATCAACCTGCAAAATCTAAAACTATAATTTTAGGAATTCCCAATTGTTTTTAGGGTTTTGCTACAACACAACAAATAATATGTTTTGATTCAAAACATCTTTGACAGAAAGTTTTTGAATCGATGTTTTGAATCGGGGTTTGATAATTGTGTTTTGATAATGGTGTTTTAATATTGATTATAATTGAAATGGAATGAATGTTTTTAATGCTTTACAAAAATAGGTTAGTTAATTGGCAACTGATTGACATTAAATAAGAGTTGTAAAACGTATGAGAGAAGTTGCAGAGGAAGTGTGTAAAGAAAGGTGCTTAGTAGGCTTGTACTTAGAAGCTAAATAAGGCAGGGCATTAAACCAATTTTTAATGCAAGGTGCTTAGTAGGCTTGTACAAAAGCTTATTTTATTATATATATATATATATATATATATATATATATATATATAGGGAAGGGATCCGGTAAGAAGAAAAACTAAAATAAGAAGAATAAGAAGAATTTCTAGCCACACATTTTAAATAAGGGAGAGATTTTCAAGGGGAGATGCATCTATTTTAATAGGTGCATCTGAAATGTGTGGTTGTGGTTTCTTCTTATCCTTCTCATTTTAATTTTTCTTCTTATTTGATCCTAACTCTATATATATATATATATATATATATACATATATACATATATATATATATATATATCTATATTATATATAACAAGAGGCGTTACACGTAGATAATGCCACGTAAACGCCACCTCATTGCCCAGTAATTATTTTTATGCCATGTCATAACAAATTAATGCCACCTAAGCAATTTGTTATTAAAATTCGTTTTTAATTATATATATTAAATTTTTTTTATTAAAATTCGTTTTTAATTATATATTAAATTTCGGAATTAATGACCATTAAAAATGAAGCTGGTAAGAATTGAACTTGAGTGGTTTGTAACATTAACATGCATGATAACCACTAGACGAAGCCATTTTTTGGTTTACATCTTCCATATCTAAATCTATAAACTTAAACAACATAAACTTAAACAACAAAACCTCATTAGCAAAAAATACCATTATCACGTAACTCAAAATACCAATACCTAAAAACCCTAAATCAAAACAAACTCACACACTAATTCATTCATTGCCATCCATTGCGTTTTCAAGGTGATTATATGATTATCTAATTATTTCATTGATAATGTGTTTTATTCACTTTTTCCGTCATTATGTAATTTGGTTTGATTCTTATAATGATTCTTAAAGTGACCTTCAAGGCGTGAAACTAATTGCAGGACGTTTTTGTTGATTAAAAACCCAATCCAGGATTGGTAGTATAAAAAATAAATGCCTTAAAATAAGGTATGTGTTTCATGCCTTTATAGCTAATTTTACAAATCTACGTATGCCGTTATAGCTAATTTGTCATCTTTGTCAAATGATTCCCTAAGTGTACATTCAGCAGGTAATAACGAGACGAGGGGCAACTACGAGGGCATGCAGACGTGAGTAACCAATCTTTTTCCATTCTCTGTCATACCACTTCCTAGACTTTAGTATCACTAATTTCTCAATGGTTTTGTAAATGCAGGTATGTCAGAACCGGAAATTTATGTATCAACAACAAATGGTATGGATACGACAATACCACCATTCGTCACGCAAGATTCTGCACCAGCAAATAGTGCAGGAACCAAACATCGGTTACAGACATGTATTAGGGAAACCGGGTCTAAGGACAGGTATGTTATGCATTATACTTTTTCGAATGGTATTTATATGGATGGTTCCATGCGTAGTTTTTTCTATAAATGTTTATAACTATTTTATGATGACAATTTCCCACAATATTATTTTGAGTTTGCTCCATACAATGAGATCACAAAAACGGTTGACAACAATGATAACGTGCTAACAGGTAAGGATTAACCACATTCTCAACTTACTCAAATTACAAACAGTTAATGGTTAACAATTAATTTAACAGATTATATCGCCTGTATCACTAGAGTGGACATTATTCGCCGTTCAGGAAGTGCCACATCAACCATCACCAAAAGAAGAGTTTTTGATGTGCAGAATCTAGAGTAAGCTTAATCCGAAACCTTTTTACAGTTACAAAAAAAATACCACTACTATGTAAACTAATACTTCTTTGAACAGTGGTCTTACCATAAAGTTTACTATGTGGAATGAAATGGCAACTGAATTTAACGAAAATGAATATGAAAAACTTGAAAAACCAGTCATCATTGCCATCAGTAATGCGAGGATACACACTTAGTATTAATGAAATCACTGGTGTACGTCAATGTATTATTCTCTTTTCTTCTTACCTTTTAACCATCTTTATAATTTATTCCTTTTTTATTGTATGTGTAGGATGACTGGAATCCTGATTGGCAGGCAACTTCTTGCGGTAAAGTTTCATATCTTGTGGAAAAGTTGAAAGATTTGCGGGAATCCAATAAAATAATGCGCCATGAGGTCAAGCAGTTTGATTATGTGTAATCTATAACAAGTTACTAGGATTTTCAACCGAGTTCGAGTATTTGTAATTAGAGAAAGATGGAAACTGATAACCATGAAAAAGATTCTGAGCCATCAAAGAAATGAAGAGTTTGTCAAAATTCCCAAGGGAATGTGGATTTAGCCTCAAGTGTTCTCGAACAAATAATCCTAAAAGGAGACATTGTCAGGTAACATCAAACCAAAGATCAAAAATATATGTGTCATTCTCTTAAACATGGGGTGGTGCTGTTTTATGTGTTTGCTCATGCCATACAAAACTATGTTACATATTTTCGTATATTTTTGGGACTACGTTGCTATTATATAATGCCATTTGAATTAGTTTTACATAAAAATTTTATTTACCTATAGTGTATCATTGGTTAAATGTCGGGCTAAAATAGGTTAGAAATGTAACAGCTATAATAGAGACACACAAACCATGTAGTGTTACATAAAATACTTATACATATCTCGCCTACAACTGGATTTTTCTTTTGAAGCTACTGCTTTCATGCCTCAGTCACTGACAACACCGGCACGATAACATTGACCTACTTCAGCGACGAGGCACACTCAATGGTAACATATTGTAATAAAGTGGGGCTAGAACAACAACACACCGATCCATACGTACTACCACCGGTGTTAGAAGCTCTAGAAGGTACTACACACCTGTTTTAGCTGCATTTCGATATAGAGAGTACAAACAAAAAATGAGATTTCATTCTCGATACAGTCATGGAAACTGGGCCACAACTTTTGCCATCAGCTGAACCAATATAGCTGTTGACAATAACTTAAGCACTACCAAAAAGCCAACAACTGCTATTGACAACACCCGAAAGCAGCTCAACAGATACATTGACAACATTTGCATCGGTCGACATACCGCCAACAACGCCTCCGCCATAAGAGTTTCCAGAAACATTTACTCCAATGCCAAACAAGTACAATAAAGGCACCAACGAACCTACTCTGATCTGAAGACCGACGCAAAAAAAAGCTCTGTATGAAACAGTGTAGCGGTGTCACTTGATAGTGATCGAGTGACAGACAAGCATGATGTAAAGCTCAAATCTCATAATGTAATAGGAAAATAGTGTACTATAATGTAATAGCATAACAACCGATTAATCAGTTATCTGTGTATCCAGTTAGTAGCCAAACTCAGGGTTTTGTATATAACATGCTATAGTTGAAACCAGTGATTATGTTCTTCCATATTTTTTAGTTTTAAATACATTTTTTAGTATAGTTAAAACCTTTTAGAATGAAGTTATGCCAAGCATTGGTTTGGGATCCTACTCGTGAGTTTGCACAATAAATTGAGAAGTTATGTGTTCATGTTGTTGTTGATACTCCGGGCGTGTCTTTGACATGCTTTGAAGGGTGTCTCTTTGTTCTGATTACATCAAGATGTGTATGTTGGATGAGGCTGATCAAATGCTTTCAAGAGGTTTCAAAGACCAGGTCTTCGCCTTACCTTCAGTTTTTATACTGCTTTTACTATATGCTATTGATATTAACTCTACATTGCACATCGTATAGAGGGACTGAGATCACCATTATTGTTGATCGTCTTAGTGGCTGCATCTTTATGTTTTTTTAATATGGCTTTTGCTTTTCACCAACTTCCCTCCATGGTAGCATCCAGCAACTTTATCAGGTGTTTAGTGCTCCCCGATACATCCTCGAGCATATCCTCAGTGATTGGCAATCCTGGTGAAGTGGAACATGCATTTAATTTCAAAATTACAAAACAATGGTTGGTTTCTACTATTGAAAATAAAATAAAACAAATAGATGGTGTTTATTGGAGACGTACATACCTATACTAATCTGATCTGGGACATATAAGTTTTGTAGCTCTTTAAAAATATCCCGCGCGCTGCTGCAATGACTGAACGCTTGAGTACAGTAACAACAGCTATCGTTATGAGGGTAGCAAACTCACAAATTCTATGGAACCTACGCGAATCATAACTTGCTCTGGAGATCAAAAGCAACTATTGAGTGTCATGTTGTCTTCTGGTGATTTAGTCCTTCGGCTTATAAATGACATTCTTGACCTATCAAAATTGGAGTCAGGTTAATCTAAACATTCTTTTACAATTAGTATTTTGTATATAAATCAAAGACAGGTGGTTAATGTTTGCGTAATTCTTCTCAGGTGTTATGAAAACAACTAATTAAAAGTCATGCCCGCCCATTGGGTTTAAAACATAAATAATTTAAAAATGTAGTTAGTATGGTTCGAACCTTGCTCAATCTCCAAACTTAACAATCATCTCTACCACTAGAGCAATTCAAATTTTCTTTTATATTTTGCAAGACAAAGTTAATAAATCAAAAAAAAAAAAAGTATCTGTAAATATTTTCCAAAAATAAAAAACGTGTTTTTTCCAAAAAAAAAAAGATAAAGATATGTTTGGTAGTTATTTATTGTTATCTTAACGATTTTGTTTTAGGTTTTACATAATATTACACTATATATACAACATTATTTATTGTGCAACCTCATAATCCATAAGTCGAATAACATTATACTCCATAAGTCGAATAACAGTGTAAAAAAATGCAGGCACAAAGATCTTCACAAAGGCTTTTAAAAGCGAATGAAACTAATTCATCCAAGAAGGAACAGGAGGAAAATAAAAAAACTAGAATGAATTCAGGTTAAGTTAATCAATATATATAAATTTTTTGTTTGTTTGATCTTTAAATCTTATTAATTTGTTAGATACATCTTTAAATCTAACATGTTTTGATTATTTGTTAGGAGGGAAGCAACCAGAAAAGAAAGGTTTTCCGCAGAATCTAAGAGGTATGTTGGATATTAAGAATTAATGATGGATTGTTGTATAATTTTTTTGATTATAAGATGCAATATGTAGTAATATTTGTTAATTTATATGACACATATCTAGGTATATTAGGTTGTTAATGTGGGTTTATTTTTGCTATACCTAGGTATATTATGTTGAGTACTATAATGAAGGTCATGCAATATACCTGAGCATTTAACCACAGTTTGCCTTTTGGTTCAATGCAAAAAACACTATCGGGTTGTAGGGGTGGGTATACGAAGTCAAAAACACTTGCTATTGAGTATATATTCTGCAACACTGGATAGAACATCAGCAAGGTAGAAAGTACTTTAGACCAGTTTTATCTTAAGCAATTCATTTTAATCTCATAATTAACCAATACACAATGACAATATTGTCATGAGATTATGAAAACAAGCAGAGGGTTAGCAACAAATACTTAAAACTTATTACCTTCATGAAATCATCAATAGTCAAATTAAGAGGGAACCAGCCATCAACGTCTTTGCCATTAACGTTGTACTTTCGTTTTTGCTGTGAGAACTTTGTAGCTGCATTTGTGCAGTTGTCTAGCTTTATGTCCGGAAGGCAAACTCCTAAATTATCTTTAGTTAGTTGAAGTTACAATATTTTAGGGTCCCGGGCACCCCCATTGCCATAGCCGCATAGTACCCGGAGCCTGTTGAGTCTGGAAATAGACCTGGGAACCCGCCTTGGGCTATCACCAATACAAAGTAGCTACTATATTCAGTAATGATAAATGGTTTATCTATAATACTTTCATAAGTTGAGACTCAGGGGTGGCTGATAGACTATTGAAAAAATAACGGTGTGAGTTATATGTAGTAATATTTGTTAATTTATATGACGCATATCTAGGTATATTAGGTTGTTAATGTGGGTTTATTTTGGCTATAATCGACCTACTGATGAGTGTGTAAGACTTAGGTTTTTAGGGCAAATTCCTGATGTGTATATAGAGGGTTTGTTAAATATGCGTTGAAGTTGAGACTCAGGGGTGGCTGATAGACTATTGAAAAAATAATGGTGTGAGTTATGTACTAATAATGGTGTGAGTAAATTGTAGGGTAATTAAGGGAAGTTTGTGACATACAGATAAAATAAACACATTCTGTAGGTCGTAGAATATCTAAAATTGTATACATGATCCATAAAACTTGGTTATGTCAAAATATTTAACACCCTTTGCAGAGATCCACACATTACGGGTAGCAAATTCACCAAGTGTATATTTTTAAAAGTCGGATCAATTTTGTGATTTGATGCGTATAAAAATAATTATGTCATAAGACCTGCTCTCTGATAAGGTTTGTCCTCTTGAGTTAATGAGCTGCTCCATTTAAATAAAGGGGATTACACATTCTTTTTTGATATCCTATCAGTTGATATAATGTAGTTCAACTAGGTTTTTTACAATAAACTAAGTTCTTTTTTTTTTTTTTTTTTTTTTTTTTTTTTTTTTTTTTTTTTTTTATAATATAGTTGATATAATATCAGTTGATTCTTTTTTGATATTATTTTTTGTTATATTCACATTCCATAAAACTAAGTTTGCATGTTTCATACGTAGTTCTCAAATAAACCATAACTATCTTTTTATTGTTATGTAGTTCTTCTGTATTACTTCTTTCAACAGCAAAGCACAATATAATACTGAGTTTAATGTTAATAAAAGGAAGCCTCTTTGTTATTGTGCTTGGCTGTTGTGTATTAAAGATATGTTTGGTTTTGCTTAATGTGATTCCATCTCCTTTTCTGTCCAAGCTTATTTTCTTTATTCCAACCTATTTGTTTATTTAGATTGATCCTTTAAGTCATCGTAGCTTATTTAGATTTAGTCAATACCTTCAGTTTGTTGAGTTCCCTTTAGCTTTTATCTTATTTGTTCCTTTAAATTTCTTCAAATGTAGGTGTCTTTCAAATGTAGCTTACCTTCATTTTAATTGAGTTTCCTTCAGTTTATTGAGTTTATTTGTCTCTTTAAATTTCTTCAAATATAGCTGTCGGTGTTGTTGGGTTCGAATCCCATTCTTAATTGTTTTGCATATTTGAACTGTTGACAGACCTTGATTATTTATAAATAATTCTCATTGTGTGTGTGTTGATGATTTGTTAGCAGGAAAAAAACAACTTAGGAAAGGTAGTCAAATGAATTCAAAAGGTATGTTGGTCATTAAGAAATAATAATACATTTGCGTATATAATTTTAACTTAATGCATACCATGTTATTTGTGATAACTTTACAGAACCAAACAATGTTGAGAATGATGAGATTATAGTGGATCGACCAGGTACTTATTTATTGTTAGTATGTTATATATATATATATATATATATATATATATATATATATGTATATATATATATATATATATATATATATATATATATAAAAGTTTTGGTTGTGGTTTTATAATGTTTTAGTTTATTGTGCATAAGATATGTATGTTGATTTAGTTACAGAAACAAACCATGATGATATCAATGAGACAATATTGGATCCATCAGGTATTTTAATAATAAAGATGCACGTGTTAAAATACATTAATTTTTCATTCAACCTTGAAAGATAACATGTTTTTCTTTGCAACAGTTTCACAATCAATAAACAAAGACACTTCTATTGACATGTCCATCTTTGAAAGTGACACACCAGGAAGAAACAATGGATCTCATGCTTTGAATTCAAGAAGGGCAAACAAAGGTACAAATCCTTCAGTTTCAGAACCAACAAACAAAGATACTTCTATCGATATGTCTATTATTGAAAGTGACACACCAAGTCGAAACTACGGTTCTAATGGTTTAAATTTAAAAAGGGAAAACAAAGGTACAATATCTTTAATTTTTGTGTATTTTTCCTCCATATAGTGAATACTTTCATTATGCGTTGATTAGTTGTTGTTAGGAAAAGGATATGCAACCAATAAGTTTGGCAAGCAAGCATCATCTTTTGATGGGAATCTATCTCATGATAACTCTGAAATACCCTCCATGTTTGAAAGTGACACACCAGGAAGAAACAATAGATCTCATGCTTTAAATTCAAGAAGGGGAAACAAAGGTACAAATCCTTTAGTTTCAGAACCAAGAAACAAAAATAATTCTATCGATATGTCTATTTTTGAAAGTAACACACCAGGTCGAAACTATGGTTCTCATGGTTTAAATTTAAGAAGGGCAAACAAAGGTACAATATCTTTAGTTTTTGTGTATTTTTTCTGCATATAGTGAATAGTTTCATTATGTGTTGATTAATTGTTGTTAGGAAAAGGATATGCAACCAATAACTTTGGCAAACAACCATCATCTTTTGATGGGAATCTATCTCATGATAACTCTGAAATACCCAAGTTTGCATCTTCAAGGGGGCGACAATATAAAGGTTCTGCAATAGGTACTCCAAGTTTTGGTTATCAGGAAAATGAGACAGGATTGCAAACGACTCGGTCTAAAAGAAGTTTAACAGGTAATTTATATTTTGTAAATTAATAAACACAATTATATTTATATTTATATTTATATGTATGTTATAATACATATTATATTCCATGTTTAAATAATGATTAACCATTGATTTACAGGAGCGAATTCACAACCAAATAAAGGGTTTGAATTAAACAGTTCCTCCTTTTGTAATGATTCACAAGGTTAATTCTTAATATATTGTTAACGCATTTTAATTTATATAAATCAAAACATATTCTTAATACTTATACATGTTTATTTGTAGGTGGAAAATCAGTACCAAAAAACCGTTTTGGAATTCATTCTTCGTCATTTGAGAGTGGTTCAACAGGTTTGATTGTTTATTTTTTCTTGAATATTCATTGTTGTTATTATTAATTTTCTAAATTCAATTTTACAGGCATGAAACCACAGTTAAAAAAAGGATATGGAATGCAAAGTTCATCCGTTGGTAATTTCCCACAAGGTTGATTGTTTATTTGTTTTTCACTATTTGTTTAATTTTGAATGGATTTGTAATTTTAAATGTGTTTTTAATAATTCAGCACAAAGGATGAATGAACTAAGGATGACTGATATTAAAAATGTCAACCCTATGATCAATAACATGGCAATTAAAGGAAGATGTATCTCCATTTGGCATTCACATAAACTTAACGAAGAACATGACCCATACAGTCTGGATTGTGTTTTTCAAGACGTAGAGGTATATATATGTATATTCATTCGTATACTTATAAATATTATTTTTAAAAATATATGTATAACATCTAATTATTTGAATAACATTTACAGGACGAGAGAATTCAAATTTACATCAAAAAGGAGTTCATGTTTTAATTCGAACCTCTACTTCAATAGGGTCAATGCTATATGATCTCTAACTTTGGTGTGGCAGAAAATGGTGGAAGATTGCCTTTGTTACCAAACAGGTGGAAAATTTCCTTTTTTAAAGACACAAATGTCACAAGAATTGACCAAATTGATGACAACTTTGTTTGATTCATAAATGAACCATTCACACGTATATTGGACAGAAACAATGAGTACCATGAACATGATTGTGTTGGTATGCATTTTATGCTTACATATAATGCTAAATTGTTTTTATTTTTATTTTTTTTAAAAAAATAATTACTAATACACATGTTACTGTATAGATGTGATTGGAACGGTTGTAGCTGTTGGTAATATCGTGTCCGTAAATGGCCACAGTGGTCCTAAAATCCGGCGAACAGTTGTCATTGAAGATGCTGAGTAAGAAAAAGTTTATTCATTGTTGTAAATATTTATTTACCAAAATTATGAATATATAACCACGAATTCATATCATATTTTGCAGATCTTATACACTTGATTGCACTTTTTGGGACAACTGGGCACTCATGTGGAATGAATACGCCAACAGGCTTGAAGATATTGGTCATTTAGACATCCTTTTTATGCTAGGAAAGATTAAATATTGGGATAGTAAGTTTACGAACATGATTTTTTAATTTTATAATACATTAAAGCATAATTTATGTTTTCACTTATGATGATATTAAAAATAAAAATTGACAGATAAACCATCCGTGCATAATGCGTTATTTGGTAGCAAGATATACATTAACAGCAAAATACCTCAATTATTGTCTTTTCGAGAAAGGTAATTTATTTTACATTAACAAATATGAGTTTTAATATATAATTAATATCATAAAAATAACAACAATTTTTTTTATATGAAACAGCTATGAATCTCAAGAGGGATATGATGCCAGCGAATTCAAGATTCAGGTGCATTCACAAGACAGACATGTAGTAACACCATCAGAATTTATGCAAGGGTGTGTAAAGAGATTGGTAGGAAAGATTCGTACTATTGAACCGGTAAGATTGCAATTAGGTTTGAGCTATTTGTATACATATTGATTGAAAATAATATACAACTATAACATGAATATCTAAAATAAATGTACAAAATGCAGCAAACATGTTGTGTTGTTTATGCAACTGTGCATAGCATCCAATATCAAAATGGATGGGTTTATACAGGTTGCAAAGAATGCAACACAAAAGTGACACCAATAGCAGCAAAAGGTGGAATGAATTCTAGAAACAAAAATCAATTGTGGTTTTGCAAAAGACATGGGGAAACATATGCTGTTTCATGCAGGTATCAAATACATTTTTATATAATTAGTTACAACATTTGTACATCTAAACTTTGAATAGACCAAACTAAAATCATTTTGTTTTTTATGAAAAGGTTCAAAATCATTGTGCGCATTGTAGACGAGAGTGGAACAGCACAAATCGTAATTTTTGACAATAATGTGCATAAGATGACAAAGGTTACTGCATGGGAGATCATGCAAGAATATGGCATCCATACAGATGAATACTTCCCAGATGAGCTTAATGAGATTATTGGAAAACAATATCTATTCAAGATTAAATACACGGAATTTAACCACAACAATAATAGCCATATATACCGAACTGAGAAAGTCACTGATGATGTTGACACAATCAACCACTTCAAAGATGGCTTCCTAAATGAAGAGGTATTTATTATTTATTATTAAAATAACTATTAATCATGAAATTAATAACATAAATTTTTATTTGTTTATGCCGTTTTATCAAAAAATTGTTTTTTTTACAAACCAAAATAGGATAATGAAGAAGAGTTTGAAAACGATGATGATGATTATTATGAGAATTATGGACATGATCATGAAAATAATGAAGATGATTTTGAAAATGGTGAAGATGAGTCTCAAAATAGTGATGATGATTTAACAACTGGCAAAAGTGAGTTTGAAAATGGTGGAGATAAGTTTGAACATGCCGAAGATGATTCATATAATACTAACAATGATTTAGAACGCAATGACCATCATTATGAGAATGATGAAGATGAGTTAGTTGATACAGAAGATGAGTTAGAAGATGCTGATAATATGAATATACAAGCTTCAATTAATGTGGACCAGGTATCATACATTACATTATAGACTGTGTGTAACACGCCCATATTTTTTGAATAATACTTATTCTATTTTATATGTTACACATTCCAGAAAGATGATGATAACGGTTCAAATCCAACTGAATTTTTTAATGAGGTATTTACATTATATATTCATATATATAGTTAAACAAAAACATAATTTTTCCTTTTAATCAAATTCTAAGTAATTTATTTCTTTATAAATCATTACAGGATACTGAGGGTGAAACCGATATCGACATCAGGAACACAAGAATGAATAGTGTGGATTCCTTAACAAACAATATTAGTGGTGCCATTGGGAAAAAAAGACCTTGGGAAATAGTAGACAAATCAGAAGATGAAAGAATTGATGACGATCATGCACAACAAAATAAGAAGATGACATCAATGAATATCTCAAAGGATGTTTAAGATAAATCAGCACTACACCATCTTCATATTTTAATGCATTATTTTTCATAAACAATAAGTTTTAAACTTTTAGGTTTTTCATTATCAATTCATATACTCAGATCTTATGTTATTGGATACTTTTTATTTTGCATATGAACGATTCTTCTTATTTGATAACATACGCTCATAAGTCATGAGTTTCCAGAAAGCTAAAAAAATGTGCTTATGTAAAATAACTAGCCTAATTATAAGTTTAAAAGGTCTATTCAAATTTGCTGTAGTTCATAAGCTACTTGGTGAAATTTCAGGTTCGTAATTACATAAAATCAGTAGTTTAATTTGTAAAAGTCAAAATTCCTTTTAATTTTTATATCAGTTAGATTACGATAGTTTAAGTTTGCATGGTCTTATTTGTAGTTTATAAAGTTGTTAATCTAGATTATTTAGGTTATATTATATATTATTATTACATTACTTTTCATTAAAACAGGATCAAAGTTCAAATTAGTCAAAGTAACAGTTTTCTGTCAAAAGTCATTTTTTACTAAAATCAGATTTTTCTAATTTTTCATCAGCCTTTTAAGTCCATTTTAAGTTCTCAATAAAATTCATAAAAATTAAAAATTACAATTTCACCATCTCCTTTTACCTTTCCCAGGAGGAAAAAAATAAAAAAATTCTCTAGGTTAAGCTGGTGATGGCTTAAAGTTGGTGGTTTAGAAAAAATCTCCCCTGCACCACAGTTGTTTCAGTCCAGACAATCACTTTTACAAGCTCTCAAAAAGTTCTTAAAAGCTCCTTTAAGCTCTAATCTTGGTTTTATAAGCTGTTCGCCAAGCTAACTTGTGGTTTAATTTGGATTTGTACCATAAGCTGTAGTTTATAAGCCTTGAGAATAGCTCAAAGTTGATGTCACAGCCTGTTTTGTTTTCTGATCCACTTCAATATCCAAAATACAACCAAAAAGAGGTGTTTTCACATTCGATATGACATGGACTGAGATGAAATCCGTCAAATGTAAGTAGTTTTACCCCAACCTGTTACGCAACCCACCTTTATTCACCTCTAAAGAAAAAAAATTCAACAACCACAAGATTAAAATTAGAGCTCACATAGAAGTTTCAGAATGGTTGAGAAGCTTTTCATACTAAATACACACTCATTCAGCAACAAATTCCGGGCTGGTTTTTTGTTTCATTATGGTTCTAATTAAGTTGTTTAGTTGTGGTGAATTGTAACCTGAAATATGACTTCAACATCAAGTTAAGGATCAAGTACTCCATCTGTTTAACCACATGGATGCAATGAAATGGTGCCCTCTACCATCGGCAATAATAAACAAAGATAAAATAAATGTTGACTCAGAACAATAGATGGGGTGGCTAAGCACGTGGAGGTTGCTGCATAACTCCATATCAATATGCAATCATGATATACATAACTTATATGGAGCATCACAGTGTTGTAAATCGCAACATAATGGAACCTTAATGGCTAACCTGAAAGTGATTAAGGGCCGTCTGGATATTGAGATTTTAACCATAATTTCTGCTCAAATGCTTTAAACTTGTGCTTTTACGTTCTAATCAGTTGCAGTAGGCTTACTTAAGTTAGTTTAAGTTACTTTTATACTGAGGTATCTTATAGTAGCTTATAGGTAGCTTATTGCTTATTTTCATGTGCTTATTACCACAGTTGTTTCAGTCACACAATTTAGATTAGGATAGTTTAAGTTTGCATGGTCTCAGTTGTAGTTTATAAAGTTCTTAATCTAGCTTATTTAGGTTATATTATACATTATTATTACATAAAGTTTCATTAAAATAGGATAAAAGATCAAATTAGTCAAAGTAACAGTTTTCTGTAAAAAAGTCATTTTTTTCAAAAATCAGTTTTTTCTCAATTTTCATCAGCCTTTTAAGTCCATTTTTAGTTCTAAATAAAATTCTTAAAAATTAAAAAACACAATTTCACCATCTCCTTTTACCTTTCCCAGAAGGAAAAAAATCAAAAAAATCTCTAGCTTAAGCTGCTGATGCCTTAAAGTTGGTGGTTTAGGAAAAATCTCCCCTGCACCACAGTTGTTTCAGTCCACACACTCACTTTTACAAGCTCTTAAAAAGTTCTTACAATGTCCTTTAAGCTCTAATGTTGGTTTTATAAGCTGTTAGCCAACCTAACTTTAGGTTAAATTTCGATTTGTGCCATAAGCTATAGTTTATAAGCCTTGAGAATAGCTCAAACTTGCGGTGACATCCTGTTTTTTGATCCACTTCAATACCAAAAATACAACCAAAAAGTGGTGTTTTCACAGTCGATGTGACATGGACTGAGATCAAATCCGTCAAATGTAAGTACTTTTACCCCAACCTGTTACCCAACCCACCTTTATTCAACTGTAAAGAAAAAAAACATTTTTTCTACAAATGCTAACGAAGTGAGACACTGATTATGCATTTTCAATGCGTTTTATATTTTCTTCTACGAGCTGAGTAGTAAAAAAAATTCAGTGTTTTCTGCTAATAACCATTATTACAGTTACTTTGTCTATATATCTTCAGTAATTAGTTTGATCATAATCTGCAAATCATTAATTCCATAGCAGTTCAACTGGGCCATGTAGGTCAATAGTCATCCAAAGTATATTATATTTAGTTCATATGACCAATAACCCGTAAATGGGGTTCTTCTAGGTGGATAATGTTACTCTTTAATATGTTAGATTAACCTATAACTTGACGTATTTTATACTCTCATATTTACAACCAATGAGCATGGTATTGCCGGAAGTTTTTGGCTTCAAGTTATTAAGAAAATTGTAAGATGGTGTTACAGCAACTGATTTGGTTATGACCGTCACCCAAATGTTGATGAAGCATGGTGTCGTTGGAAAATTTGAAGACTTTCATGGTAGGTAAACCTAGCTATGGCTATTAGAAAGATGGTAACAAAAATATATACAAATAATAATATATCCTATGTAATTTGATAGGTGAGGGCGCTGGTAAAATAGCTTTTGCTGACCAAGCAAGTATTTCCAACCATTATCCTGTGACACAGAGGTATGGTTTCTTAACCTAGGTTAGTTAATTATCGGTCTAGAGTTGGTGTATGATATAGGAGATAAGAGTGAGTAGTGGTGATTATAATATCTTTTTGCAACTTACAACGTTTGTGTATGATGTCACAATATTCTTGTGAGGCTTGAATAATGCAACTCCAGCCTTGATGCCATATAAGTTTTTATGCATACAATAATCACCCAACCTATTAATGTGTTGTGAGATGATTTGTACACTATAATCGTTTACTTAATTAGACACTCAGATAACATGGTTTTGTTACCTGAAGAAATGATTGAGGTATGAAAGAGTCTCTTTCCACAAAATGGAATCTTTTCATTCTTGATGCTTACTTAATGTCGGTTATGACATAATATCTTAGGTAACCCAAAAGATGATCTTGATATTAACAAAAAGCATTATGTAGTAGCTTTTCAAACAACCAATGGAAGATCAAAGAACATGTGGATCATCATAGTGGTAATCAGCTAAAGCTCAACCTCCACATGAGATGGCACTAAGTCAAATTCATCAGCATACTGATGAGATAAGTTTTCAGTTTGAAGATTTCATGTAGAGTACCATGTACATGTATAGTGTACGTGGAATACAATGTACTTTACAAATCAACATTACTGCAATCTGAGGTGTATGCAGATTTCAATTCAGTTGATGTAGCTATCATTGTTACTACATAAATATGGTGTAGCTATGAATTAAATTGATTTGATAAACCGAAATTCTGTATTGACAGTCTTAGATAAAATTAAGAGACAATCAAATTGGTTGGATCATCATAGTGGTAATCAGCTCAAGCTCAACCTCCACATGAGATGGCACTAAGTCAAATTCATCAGCATACTGATGAGATAAGTTTTCAGTTTGAAGATTTCATGTAGAGTACCATGTACATGTATAGTCTACGTGGAATACAATGTACTTTACAAATCAACATTACTGCAATCTGAGGTGTATGCAGATTTCAATTCAGTTGATGTAGCTATCATTGTTACTACATAAATATGGTGTAGCTATGAATTGAATTGATTTAATAAACCGAAATTCTGTATTGACAGTCTTAGATAAAATTAAGAGACAATCAAATTGGTTGATTTGGTTTTTGCTTTAATTCAAACGGGTCAATAAACCTTTCTAATAGCAGCCAGTGAAATACAAGATGAAGATCCAAACATTGCTAAAAACTATTTTTCTGTTACAGTATTGCACTTGTGTTGTCGGAATCCACTCGGGTCCTTATAACGGGTCAAATAGTAACTCATATCATCTCTTTACAGGTGGTGAAGGGCGGGTCTTAGTCAGGTTGCAGTTCCTCATTTGTATAGCAGCATATCATTTTAACAGACATAAACTTGAACGAAGGTGTAATATGGGACGACTAAATCTTGTGAGTGCATCCTCCACTTTCACTGTTTAATCAATATTAACATTCAGTTAACACAATTTAAGGAGCTTAAAGTCACACTATTTGATACAAACGTCAACTTTTAGATTCAGCCTACCACACATGAGCAAACAATGCTTTTGCTATGACAAGTAACATGGAGGCAAACACGAGAACATTGATTTTAGCTTGAAAATCAACAGACAATCCTCTCAACAACTCCAAGACCATGGACTTGGCCTTCGCACCAGCGTCGTGGTACCTTGTGAGTGCATCCTCCACTTTCACTCTGGTAAACCATTCTTCTCCAACCTTTCTGCCCTTAGAATCTATCGAGGGTTTAAGTTGTTTGATTTGTTCTTCTCCCACTGCAAGAGCAGTCAATATCCCAGGCCTGAAATCACCACAAACATCTTTAATCAATTGAAGATAATGCATCCTGTAACAAAAGATAACCAACCATGCAATTCTTATAATTATATTCTGATCACACTTATTTATAAAAAAAGTAAATTACTTTGTTCCACTCACCTTTATGGCCGACCATAAACCTTTAAAAATAATTTTAAGAAAATATTCTTATCCAAAAATATAAACACTAATCTAATAAATATATATCAAAACTTAATAAAATATATACCATCATACACACACACGTTTGAAGAAGAATAATGGATCCATGTATACCTGCAAACATGCGACATTCATCACATGAAAAAATGGGTTCACATGATTCTTTAACAGATTCAGCTGGTCAACTGCCTTCACATGCAGCTACACAACCAATAAAACATAAACCAAAAGGAAGAAAACAAAGAGGAAGACCACACATGTTCCCATACGATATAGGTAACCAATTATATTACACAAATAAGTGTTAATTCATCAAAAAAATTCTAAACAATGACTTATTTTACACAGGTGACTATAATGAGACAAATATTCGCCGAACTGGCAAACAACCATGTGAAAACACATCAAACGGTGGATCTTCAGGTAAATTAAACATTGTAGATGCGTTCAAAGGTAATTTTATATACCTATCTTTAAAATATTATCATCAAAATAAATATATTATTAAAGATTAATGTGTTTGATTGGTAGCAACTCTGAACAATGATCTACTTCCTAGACGTACAGGGAGACCGCCAAAAAGTAAGACAGCAACAGGTTAGTATCGTTCACTTTAAGTCATAAATCAGACAAGCTAACCTATTTTGTATATCGTAAGAGGTAAAAACCAACATATGTAGGGACATCTAATGAGAACTCCGTTGAACCTGCTCGGAAAAGGGGCCGACCATTGAAGAACAGAACCCAACCATGTAATGCTCATTCCAATAAGAACATCAGCAAATACATAATTTTCTTTTCTAACTCTCTAATATTTCATTTTTTTTTTAAAAAAAATTGTTTACAGCAACAACAGAAACAACAACTGATCTTGAATGCAACAAATATTTTGAACGCTCATGCAAACGCAAGTCAGAAAGGCTTAAAGAAAAAACAAGAATGGTTAGACATAAACCTTTATTCAAACACCATGGCAGTCATACACATCTTAATGATGGAGATGTCACACAACGAGATTCATTTGTTGGGATATCAAACGGTAAAAACAATACAATTTTAATTAAAACACACACTCATATTTCGTGATACGGTAATTAATGATCAACTATACTGTTCTATTTTGTATATTCACAGATTACATTGACCTTGGAGATCTGGATATTGAATGTGAATCGTGTCGCGCATTATTATGGAATGCAGAAAGCATGGTAGGAAACACACATTCTACGACACAAAAATATTCACTTTGTTGCGGTAGAGGAAAAGTAAAATTAGGAGATCAGGTGGAGCAGCCGCCAAAACTCTTGATGGAGCTTATTAATGGAGAACACCCAAAAAGCTCTACGTTCATTGACAATATCAGACACTATAACTCAATGTTTGCATTCACATCAATTGGCGCAAAACAAGACATGTCAGTAACTGATGGACGGGGACCGTATTGTTACCGTATTCAGGGGCAAAATTACCACAGAATGGGTACTTTGCTCCCCGAAAAAGGAAAACAACCAAAGTTTGCGCAACAATATATTTATGACAAAGATAACGAGATACAACACAGGATCGACGGTGTCAGGTAACAAGTTCTAAAAAAATAACTGCTGTTATTACATACCGGTGTTGGTCATACTACTCAATTTATTTAAATTATTTCAATGATTGAAAATGTTAGTAAAATTAACGAATTCTGGATTTCAAATACAGCAACGAAACGTCATCATCTACAAAAAACAATGTCATTGACCACCAGCTAACTGTTGACTTACGCGACATGCTCGATGAAATCAATCCGTTAGTGTGCCAATTTAGAATGGCTGCCGAAATATTCGTCAACGAAAGCCAACATAATAAATATAAGTTAAGACTTATTGGTACAAGGGAACGTGACGCAAGAGATTATAACCTTCCAACGGCAAACGAGGTAGCTGCTCTAATTGTAGGAGACTTTGATTCGTCAACTAATCTGAGAGACATAATACTACACACGCAACAAGGAGGGCTTAAAAGAATCAGTGAGCTACACCCTTCGTACCTTGCACTCCAGTACCCACTGTTGTTCCCTTATGCCGAGGACGGTTATAGGACAGACATATATCACTTTGGCGTAACTGACAAAACATCAACAGACAAGAGAACTCGAGTAACGATGAAAGAGTATTTCGCATACCTCTTGCAAGAAAGGCCAAATATTTTCTCAATGGTGCTCAATGCGAGGAGGCTACTTCAACAATTTATTGTAGACGCATACACCATGGTCGAATCTGAAAGGATGCGCTACATTAAAAACCAAAATAAAGACCTAAGATCAGAAACTTACTCAAGATTAGCTAAGTTGGCAGAAGATGAAAACTCAGGAGTGAAGCTAAGAGGTAAAAAAGTCGTGCTGCCATCATCGTTTACAGGAAGCCCAAGATATATGATGCAAAACTATTTAGACGCAATGATGATTTGTAAGGCTTACGGATACCCCGATCTGTTCATAACATTCACTTGCAACCCGAATTGGCCGGAGATCCAACGTTTTGTTGCTGAAAGGGGGCTGAATTCAGACGACAGACCAGACATAATTACAAGAGTTTTTAAACAAAAGCTTGACAGCCTTATGAGAGAATTTAAAGATAAACATTACTTTGGGCACCTAAAAGCAGGTAATTACTACTCCATCTAATATTACATACACAATTAGCATATCACTGTGATTAAACTTTTTAACAACAATTAAATTAAACTTACATTACAGCTGTATACACAATCGAATTCCAAAAGAGAGGCCTTCCTCACGCACACATTCTGTTATTTTTGAAACAAAACGATAAAATAACACAACCGGCACAGATTGACCGAATTATCACAGCAGAAATACCAGACAAAAATGAAGATCCTGAATTGTATAGAATCGTTACGGATCACATGATGCATGGCCCGTGCGGTGCACAAAATCCAAGTTGTCCGTGCACAATCAAGAACAAGTGTACAAACAAATTCCCAAAAGAGTTTAACGACAAAACTTTCATCGACGAGAGCGGGTATGCGATCTACAAAAGAAGAAATGACGGAACCACTATAAAAAAAAAACGGTACTGAATTGCACAACGGATACGTTGTACCATACAATCCAGGATTGCTACGTCGGTTCCAATAACATATTAACATTGAGTGGTGTAACCAGGTCGGATCAATAAAATATTTGTTCAAGTACATTAATAAGGGCCCAGACAGATCGACGGTAGGATTGGAAGAAAAGACGTTGATGAAATAAAAGAATACTACGATTGTAGGTATCTTTCGGCCTGTGAAGCCGCGTGGAGAATCTATGGATTCGATATACACTACAGGTTCCCCCCCGTCGAAAGACTACCATTCCACTTAGAAGGAGAACAATCGGTACTATTTGAGGCCACCGAAAGCATTGATTATGCGTTGGAAAAAGCATCGGTTAACGAAACAAAGTTCGTCGCATGGATGGAATACAACAAGAAAAACACTGACGGCAGAGACTTACTTTACCACGAGTTTCCAAAGCACTACGTATGGAAGCAAGAAGAAAGAATATGGGCAAAAAGACAAAAAGGAACAGCACTAGGACGTGTACATCATGTCCCCCCTTCGTACGGAGAATACTCTTATTTACGGGTATTGCTAAACAAGGTTAAAGGAGCTAAAGATTGGAGTGATTTCAAAGAATTTGAAGACGTCATATACCTAACATACAAAGACGCCTGTCAAGCACGTGGTCTTTTAGAAGATGACAAGGAATACATAGACGGTCTGATGGAAGCCAGCTACTGGGGTTCAGGAAATTACCTACGAAGATTTTATGTCATGCTACTTATGACAGATAGCATGTCAAGGCCAGAGGTTGTTTACGATAAAACCTGGGAAGTGTTGGCCGCAGATGTTGAGTGTATCGAACGGAAGAAAAGAAATGATCCAGGTAATAAATTCATTTAATTATCACCAAAATAAACAATATATAAATTCATGTATATGAATTGTATAACTTAAAATTAAATTAAAAAAAAAAACAAAAAAAAAACAAAAAAACAAAAAGAGGTTTATGTCTTAAATTTTTGCATATAGAACATCAGCATAGCTGCTGTTCAACCACTTTTTTTTTAGCTTATTTCTTATCTAAACTTTTTCAAAATTTCTTTTATTACATCCTCACATACCCATTTCAATATGCCTTTACTTTAAATGAACTTAGTAACACCTTATCTTAGCTTAATTTGCACTCAAAACCAAACTAATTACAATTTTTCTGCTTCTGTTACAACAGCCATCTTGTCAAAGTGGCTTGACTTTTTGATTTTTAATTACATTATTATTAGGCATTTTAAACTAAAATTTGCTAAACATCTTATTTAGTTAGTTTTCTAGCTGATAGTATTTTTTATAATTTTTAGTAATTGCTTATTCGTAGCTTAATTTGCCCTAGAAATAGCCCCATTAGGCTGATTTGATACTGCAACACAGAAACCTTCATTGCATCCCCTTAGTTTTATTTACGAACTTTAGTGCTTATTAGGCAAAATTATAAAAAAAAAAAAAAAAAAGTGGTCTTTAGTGTTGTCTACTCAAAATGGTTTTTCTTATATCTTTACATGCCTATCTCAATATATGTTTAGTTTATTTGCACTAGGGAGCCTTTAGCTTAGCTTAATCTGATATAACAAATTGAACATTTCCCATTTTTTTTCTGGTTCAGCAGCATACTTGCCCAAATGGGTATTCTTTTTTATTTTTCTTTTGCTTAATACGAATCCTTATGCTACGAAAATTGGTAGACATAATCTAGGTTAGGTAGCGTAGCTATTTCCTGTTTTTATGAAATTTTATTGTAGCTTATACGTAGCTTAATCTTGCCCTCAAAGTAGTCCTATAGGACTGTTAAAAAAAAAAAAAAAAAAAAAAAAAAAAAAAAAAAAAAAAAAACCTTAATGAAACAGCAATAAACATGAATCAAAAGGGTAGACGGTCAAAAAAAATATGAATATTATCAACTACGACCTAACAAATTTTTAACCTTTTTTACCAGAGTTGATTCTTACAGACGAGGAGAGAAAGAATATTTGCCTAACATACATCGAGCACATGCTCCTATGTAACAACAAAAGCTTGAAACAAATCCCAAACATGCCATTCCCTCATGAAATGATGAAAATGGGTGATTTCAACAGATTGGTGTATGATGAGTTGAAATACGACAAAGAAGAGTTACGAAAACAACATCAACAACTGTACAAATCGCTAACACACGAACAGAAAAACATACATAAAACTGTAATGGAAGCTGTTCAACGGGACGAAGGAGGAATGTTCTTTGTATACGGATATGGAGGAACAGGTAAGACATACCTTTACAAAACCCTATCTGCTGCATTAAGATCAACAGGCGAAATAGTCCTAAACGTTGCTTCAAGTGGTATCGCATCACTTTTGTTAGAAGGCGGAAGAACCGCCCATTCAAGGTTCGCTATTCCAATAAACGTAGTCGAGGATTCAATGTGTCATATTCCAGGTGACAGTGACTTGGCTGAGTTAATCAGAATGTGTAAACTGATAATATGGGACGAAGCCCCCATGACACACAGACACTGTTATGAAGCATTTGATAGGACATTGAGAGACATTTGCAGGACAGACACATTTGAACCCTCAAACCATGTTTTCGGAGGTAAAGTGGTCCTATTAGGTGGAGATTTCCGCCAAATACTGCCGGTCGTTACAAATGGATCCAGACATGATGTCGTGCATGCGTCAATAAACTCTTCATATTTGTGGCAACATTGCAACGTCATGGAACTAACAATTAACATGAGACTAGAAAAGGGCACAAAGGCATCCGAAAAAAAAGAGATACAAGATTTCGCAGACTGGATATTGGATATTGGCGATGGAAAAAGCGAAAAAAAAATGACGGAGAATCAACGGTGGATTTCGAAGATGACATGCTGATCCCAGATTCTAATGATCATATAGGTACAATAATTGAAGAAATTTACCTGGATCTGAAAGACAACCTTTATAAGGCCAACTTTTTCCAACAGACATCCATCCTTGCACCAACTCATGAGCTTGTGGACATGATAAACAATCGAATGCTGCAACATCTAGAAGGAAAGGAAAAGACGTACGACAGCTCAGACTCGATAGGTGTTATTGATATGGACAATGATTTTAACGAGTCACTTTACACTGACGATTTCCTAAACAACATCAAAATACCTGGTCTCCCGCAACATTCAATAACATTAAAAATAGGCGCTCCAATAATGTGCATGAGAAACATAGACCAGAGAGGAGGTTTATGGAATGGTACAAGGTTGCAAGTAATAAGGATGGGTGTGAATATAATCGAAGCAAAGATTATTTCAGGCGGAAATGTTGGAATGCTTTGCGCAATACCAAGGATGGTCTTAAGCCCTACTGATAATAAGATGCCATTTAAATTAAACCCTAGGCAATTCCCAGTTGTATTGTGCTTTGCAATGACCATCAACAAAAGTCAAGGACAAACTTTAACAAAAGTGGGATTGTTTCTTCAAAGACCGGTATTCTCTCACGGCCAACTCTACGTGGCAGTATCAAGAGTGACAAACAAAAAAGGATTAAAGATTTTATGCTGCGATGAAGAAGGGAACTACTCAAAATCTACAACAAATGTCGTGTATAAAGAAGCTTTGTTTAGAATTTAATTAAACAAAAAATCCTTAAGAACATCACATAGTTTAATGCTTTTTTGGGTTGCAATTTTAACCCTTTATATTGTGCAACTAAAACATAAACATTTATTATCTTTTGTTTAACCAAAAAACATTCCCTTAACCATATTTCAATATTATTTTAAAAACAATATTATTCACCCCTTCTCTTCGATTTTACACTGCAACTTACACTTGCCCAGGTTCACTCATCACTCCAATGGTACTCTTTCCCTTTCATCAAACAAGACAATAATTTACAAACAATCAAAATAAAATTATCCATACATAACAACCATACATAATCAGCAACCATAACAATCTTTAAACCATAAAAACTTATCATATAAGCCAATTATCCATCCAAATACGTCTTTAAACTTATCATATAACGCATCAAACACCGGCATCATTAATCGACAATATGGGTCTTCTAAAAACTGTGGATCATTCAGACCTTTCAATTCATAGATGTATATCTCGGACCTATGAATGAGGATATTCCCAAAACTGACAAACAAAAAAGGAAGTGAGTTAGACAAAAAAAAAAAAAAAAAAAAAAAAAAAAAAAAAAAAAAAACTTGGACAAAAGGAAACAAAGTGGCTTAGACAAATCTTTTTTGTTGATAACCTCAAACCAAACAATCGAATATGGATTAATACGTAATCGATCATCTAGACACTTCTAATCATTTAAAAAACATGACACGCTATAGTAAAATATGCCAACGACAATTAAAAGACATAACCAAAATGACATATACCAAAAACATAACAAAAAACAATACATCCATGTATAAAAAAAATAATACTTAATCACAAATAATCAATTATTACAATTAATTAACAACCATCAATTACTAAACAACTAAATATTACAAGTCATGCCCGCCCATTGGGCGGGCTTAGAAGTCTAGTATATATATATATATATATATATATATATATATATATATATATATATATATATATATATATATAATAGATATAATAGATAGTCCAGCTAAATGTCATGATTTGTTTATAATTGTGAAACCACTTAAATTAAAAGAAGTTATACATTTGATGTATCTACGGTATTTTGCTGATTAATATATAAAAATCAAGATTTTATATAGGTTATCATGGAACCTCTAAATTCTCAATGAAAAATACGACCATTAAAGCAATGTTTAACTAGTTACTAGGTTCAATACGTTATACAGTAGTCTAGTTTCCAGGTTTCTAAAACTTGATTTCTAAAGGTAGCCAACACGTACCTGTCGTTGCGTGCATAAGATTTTTGTAATTGTATTTCTTTTTTCTTTTGAACGAAAGACTTTTACGGTTGTTATGTTAGTCAAGTAACAAAAGTTGTAATTGATGTTATATAAATTCAGATATTCCTTTATGATTAACAAAGTCTTGCCCGTAATTCCCATATTTGTTCCCAAAAAAAAAAAAAGCGTTCGCCAGATATGCTAATAACACAACCTCGTTCAAGAATCTATCTATTTTATCTAATAAAATAAGTTTTTGTACAAGTCCTACTAAGCACATTGCATTAAAAATTGGTTTAATACCCTGACGTGTGATACCTTATTTAGCTTCAAATTACAAATGTTTTATGCATGAGGGTTTGAAAGTGAAAGTAAGAAACTCATAACCGTTTAGTTAATGTGGTTTTTTTTTAAAAGTAGTCAACACATTCAAAACAATCCATATATCAAAACACGGTATACACCTCCATTTTTGTAAAGTAGTAAATACATTATTCTCCCTCTCTCTCTCTACACGCTCCTTATCAAAACATTCACTATCATACGCTCCTTTTCATTAAATGATACAATCAAGCCATACGCTCCTTTTCATCTTATTCAAACGATTCATACCAGTTTATAATCCTTCTTCTGTATCTCCCCATATGAAAGAAGGTTTCAATTCACCATAAAAATAAAATAGGTAACGTTTTCATTTTTATTTTTATTTTTTTTAATCTATTTTTGTGCCGGATGTTAGTTGATTCATCATCTTCATAATCTTCTTTTTTAGGGTTTAGATTTAAGTCACATAATACAACATTTGTGATTTAATTACAATACATATTTTATTTGTTTGTAGCAGGTTTTATATGTAACAGGCTTTCATTAGTTTTTTCAATTTAATTTTGTGCCAATTAATTTTGATATGTGTGATTCGATTGTTCTAATATCTTTTTTTCATTATGTTATGCAGGTGTACGACGCCCTATCTCAAAGTCTCCATTTAGTTACAATCGAAATATTACATCATTAGATTAGTAAGTATTCACATCTATTAGTTTTTTTTGGGGTTTGATTTAAATCCCATGTGTGTTAATAATTAGATATCGATACCAAAAAAATCTGCTGAACGATTTAGTGGAGCTATATTCGATTCAAGGTTAGTAAGGTTGGTAAAAATTCGCAAATTAAAGGTTATGATTTCGGGTTAGTAAGGTTGGTATGCTTATTGCTTATTTCATAATGTTGCTTATTGTTTTTAATGATTTTGGGTTATTATTTTGGGTTTTGATTTCAGATTTATTTTCGGCG
This sequence comes from Chrysanthemum seticuspe, assembly GCA_019973895.1. Taxonomy (NCBI): domain Eukaryota; kingdom Viridiplantae; phylum Streptophyta; class Magnoliopsida; order Asterales; family Asteraceae; genus Chrysanthemum; species Chrysanthemum seticuspe. Next base: position 41,624,968 of record BPTQ01000008.1, read on the forward strand.
GATCTTAACATGGAGAAGATAATTAAGTTGAATATGAATTAGTTTTGTGAGTTTATCACCTCTAACTACATTACATTTAATTATTTTTATAATTTTTTTAAATGATCTTAGTTATATTTCTTGATTGCAGGTTTGAGTTATTTACTATATTAATATTTGTTTTTGAGTTTTGGGTTTTATCATCGAGAATTTGACCACTGGCATAGTTTGTAATGCTTTGGTTCAGTATTATTCACTTTCATACACTGGCATATCTTTGTTGTCGTCACACATATTTGCTCATTTATGTTGTTCTAATTATCCTACATTATTTTGATGATGTCTAGTATCATTATAAGTGTGACCAACTAAGCACCAACAGACAGTTCCACTTCACGTGGTATCCAACTTATGTTTATCATGGGTTGGAAAACGCGTTTCAGTACTTATTTAATAACCTTTGCACTTTTTTTTACATCTACAGGCTGTTCAGTGGATACAAATAGGCCAACACCAAATGTATGTGCAACTCCACATTCTCATAATGATAGCATACAATCATCTGTTATTGGCAACCGACTATATACTTTAACTTTCCGTTAACTTAATGCATGTTTACTACTGAATCCTTTTTCTCTTTTAAGTAGCACTACTGCTTCACAGATCTTATACTGACTCACTCATTATTGCTACTATTATAGGTGAGCATGGACAAACAATTTTAGGTACTTCTGACTCACATCTGAATGGTCAACGCTAACCTCAACGACACAAGGTCATATAACTGCTGCTTTGTAACATGATTTGGATAACATGTTGCTATTACATTTACTTACTATTGTGCCATATTAAATAGCACAACCACTTTGAAATACCTTATACTAACTTATAGTGACTAGTACCATTGTAGGTGCGTGTGTACAAACAATGACAAGGTGTTCCTATCAGAATACTGGAAGTGTATGACCAACACCCGAGGTGACGCAAATACTGATTTGTAACATGTTACAAATAATATGTTACATTGCATTTACTCCGCTTTCGCTGTTATTTGAAACATTTAAGACCCGGGGTGGACTAAAAGGAAAGAGGTTAGGAGTAATGAGGACTTATCCCGGCTTTAGATATAACAATGACACTGAAACCCTTAAAAACTTTTAGAAGCATTTTTCCGTATTAAGGTAGCCGTTTGTAATGTCTTTCGCTCTTTAGTTTCATTTTCTACTTTTGTAACATTCTTAAACTGGAATGTTTGATTTTATAGGGCAGAGCGGTGCTATTTTGATAGAAAATATGGAAATCACCAACATCAATAGGCTTTCAACAGAACAGCGAAAGCGGCTAATGATTGTTGTTACGTTAGTGGCAAGCCCGTCCATAATGTTCATGATAGGTCACTAGTTTTACAAACACAAGCAATATAAAAAGAGATAAGGCGATTGAACAAGTAAACAACACACACACACACACGATGTAAAAGACGGTTTAGGCGTAGATGTGAATGAAATGAATAACTTGAACAACCAACCCTCAAGTGAGGGTTATTACAATGTATTTATAGGCAAGGAGCTAGGGCAACACTCCCTCTCCTTCCCTTTTCCTTATTGGACATGGGCATAAGCTCATGGGCCTTCTACATAAGCTTAAGGCTAATAACAAACATAAAGGCCATAATTAAGCTAACTATTACATATTAATTACTAACACTTGAATAATGTTTTAGGAGTGATTCCAACAATCTCCCCCTAAGTGTTAGTGATGAGAATGGTGAAGGCGTTGATGTAATAGTAGCTTTTGACGTCTTTTGACATTCTTCTTTATTGTGAGAAGAGTTGTCTTGATTCGAACAATCTCCCCAGTGTAGAGAGATAGTTTTCTTTGAATAGTTATACTTTTACGTCATCTTTAACTTTGTTCTTTGATCGTTGTTCTTTGTGATGAAAGTGATAGTATGTTGTTGTCTGCATCAAGTCTGCATCATGTCAGCTTCGCTGCTCCAGTGTCTCCACGTCATTCTTCAACATGCCCACACGCTCTTTGTTGTTGGATTTCAGTACTTATGAAGTTCTTTAAGTCTTTAACTTTGTAGATTCTTTGGTTTGACGAAGAATCATTCTGACTATTGTGTTGCTTTAAGATAGAACTTCCATTAGTGATGATGTTGGCGTGAACATGTGAAGAATCTGCACGATCATTCCGCTCCAGTTCTTCCATAAGAAGTAAACATAAAAACGGTTAGTAATAAGCGGATTCCGGCACTTACAAGTTTGAACTTATAGAGAGTTAACAACATAGTGTGAAAACTCAACTCTAATTCTTACAAGGGCCGTTCCTGAACCGGAGTCCCACAAGTGAGATAACACGATGTACCGAAGTACACCTAAGGTTCAGATGAGTCGCTGAGGTACACCGAAGTGTCACCTCACGACTGTAGACCGTTTGAGACACACTAAGCGTAATCCACGGGGAGTTACTGAAGTGACCTGCTGTCAGGGCTGTTTGATGTTGACCATGGCAGGAGTTTCGATTCAATCACTGAGGATCACAGATGTGAACCTCTCATAAATGTTCTCGACAGATTGCAAAGATCTGTGAAGGACTCGATATGAATCACTGATGATCTTATTTGGTGATCAACAAGTGATGAAATGTCAAGTGTACCTAAGAGATATTTTGATGAATCTCATGGCTCTAGACTCAATTGTGCATTTTGGTTTTCCTGAGCGGAGACTAGGGAGAGGGTCTCCTTCTTCAATATCAGCAATCTCTAAGAGAAAGCCGATAGATTATGTAGGGTTCCCTCTGAGAATGAAACAAGATTCTGTTGAGAGAAACTTGAGTGGCTAAGAAGGTTTAGTGCATGCGTCACTGGGTCCATGACGACTTTTAATCTTCAATACTGGTGTCATCAAGTGACAACCAGTAGCATATGAATTGAACCCGGTGTCTGCCCTAAGTTGAATAATCTGGAGGGCTATTTCTTTTCACCCTTTACTTTACATTTCTTTTTGATTCTTCAACTCCTTCTTTCTCCGATTCTCATTTTCTCCTTTTTACAATCATACCTAAGGACTTCTAAATTCTAACTATTTGTAGTGTCCTTGGGTAGATCCATCCGGCTCTGGCGGATCATAGGACGGTTATTCCTAACCTTAGTCACCTTATAACTCCTTGACTAACCTATGTTGCCATAAAACCATTTACTTGAAAGATTTCACACAGTGATTATGAATGAAAACGTTTTGTACCACTGTTGAGATAATATTTTTGCATAAATACTCCCCCTCCACATGTGCTTAAGATTTTTAACGGTAATTTGCATAGTGAGGAAAGAGCGCGCACATTTTGAATTGATCAACTCAAGATAGACAATCCCTCGCGAGACACGGTTACGTTGCATAGTTAAAGAGTTGTATTGTCAGCTTTTAGGTGACAACTAGCTCTAATAACTATCTTGAAGGTGTAGACAAACCTCGAAAGGTTGTCAAACCCGTCAAAGTTCATGTCTACCAAGAGTTTCTCGAATGGTACATTCTACTCGGACAAGTCCTTTGCGAGACACGTTTACATCACTAGCGAACTAGCTTGAAATTATTACCCGTCCCGGACAAGTCTTTTCGAGTTAGTAACAGTTGAGTATTTCGTCAATTCGTTGGTTAAGTCTGTTCATACGAGAAATCAACAAACATATTTCTTATCACATATTTTCTCCCCCTCAAAAACGGCATATAAAATGTTATATTTGAAACGTTTGAGAATAAATATGACCATTTCGAGTGTTGCGGGAAGAGTGACACAAAGAACATTTTGAACAAAGTTTTAATTCAAGTACTCCCCCTCAACAAGTGATGTAAACGGTTGAGGTATTGAAAAATCGTAAGGGGAAGTAGTTCTTCTTTTGAGCAAAACCTTGAAAAGTGAAAGGTTTGATAGGTTTTACTCAAAAATAAGAAGCTTTCGCTCCTTTTATAAGGATTGTGGCACTGAAGTGTACAACAGGGTCCTTTCTTTACAAATACGGGTTGTACACTGTTATGTGTGCACAAGCCATTGACATAAGAAATCACATATCCAAATTTTATAATGAGAGAAACAGTTTAAGGGGTACCAGGAAGTCCAGTGATGTTGCCAGGAATGCGCACAGGGCGTTGATAGCCGGTGATGTTGATCCTGGGTCGACCACCAACAAAGCTTTCCAGTCTTCGGAACTGATCCCTTCGAAACAACCTTTCATCAATCATCTTGATGATCCTCTTCACGTCCATTCTATCCTGAGAATTCCATCGCTTAGGGTTCCCAATGTTTTCACGTATATCCTTCAATCGATAAGCTAATCCGTCCCTAACCATCTTCAAGGTGTGATCTCCAAACTTATGAAGTTCATTACACGCCATCAAGCAATTACGTTGAAGTTCACTGCGATAAACGACACCGAATGGTTTGCTGATGAGCGTATATTGTGGAAGCTGGTTGATGTCGGGAAGATCAAGCTGCGGTGGAGTGAAGTTGACACGCGTCTGATATGACTCAACTGCGAGCTGAAGATCTTCTACACGTTCCTTGATGACTATGCGTCTGATGAAGATGAGCAGTGACTTGATAAATTCACGTTGTACTTCAGTTGAGAATTGTCTCATGCGACCCTGTACTTTGGCAAGGTACATGTCTTCGATGTCGTTGATAGAAAAATTCTCAAAGTCAGCTTCAGAGAAAGCATAATCCCTTTCATCTTGTCGTTTGACCACGATCTTCTTTAGGAATGTGTAGTCCCACTTAGATGAAAGATCAACGTGTTTGATGGCAACGATATCTTTAGTACTAAACACTGCATGTTGAGACTTCTGAACCTGGCAGCTTCGGTAGTAGATTCTTCGGCGTTCTGGCCAATGATGAATCCCGTACAAGGCATCTCGGTCGTATGCTTCCACTTTGTTGGAGAACAAGTGATTGGCACGTTCCTCAATGGCTATGCAGTTTGAGTAGACAGCTGCTGGGAATGGAAGTGTCAAGGATGTAGCGTATTTCCTTGAACCATCGCCACCATGGAGAAGAAATTCCAGGTCTTTGTTGAAGAAATATCGGAATGGAATCCTTGGTTCATCTGGTTGGCCAATTGTCGGTAGAGGTTTAGTCCAGTCGGTGTAGTATGGAGGATTATCCCGTTTGGTGAAGTCGATGTTTGCTTCTGGGTTGAGCCAATCCATGTTGTTAGACATAGCTCGAGCAATGTTGTCAAGGTGGTATTTGACCTCGAGGGCACTTTCGGAGCTGTCTTTTAACAGTTGAAATGCTTCATTCTTGATTCGCTTCAACTCGGATTTCGTCATCTTCTTCACCTGGAACTTTTCTTGCAAGATTTTTGCGTGCTCCAATGTGTTACCGTCTACCAATTCTTGACCTTCTTCAGGGTAGGGAGTAGAGTTGACAAGTGTAGAGAACCATTCAAATTCTTCTGTGTCTTCGTCATCTAGCCATGATAAGACTTCAGTCTGAGTCGTCTTCTTCTTCTTTTTCGAAGGCCTCAATCATGATTCTGGTTTCTGACCTTGTTTGGGAGAGGCGGGTTGTTGTAGGGGCTCATGGACTTCCTCATCGTCACCACCCGTATACTCAAAGTGGTCACCGGTGTTCTGAGTCTTGGGCGGTAACTCAGAATCCTGAGGTTTTTCAGTAGAAGAACGAGGAGGCGGCCTCTGTTGAGCAGGAGTCCTTTGAGGGGGAGGTTGCATTGAAGAAGATTCACCAGATTGTTTTTTACGTTTAGGTGCAGAGTCTTTATCTTGATCCTTATCTTCATCGTCTCTAGGAAGTTTAGACCTTTCTGCTTCGAATCTACAAGCTTCTTGGAGTTGGTAATCTAGTAATGCTTGAAACATTTTTGCTTCTTCAGAAGTAAACATTGCAGATCGTACCGACATTTGTGTTACAAGCTTGGCCACCAATTCACTATTCGAGAAAACTACAGGATCAGTTGGATTTATTGTGACGGTTAAGGGTGTTGATCGTATAGTTTGCTTGGCGATCTGCATAAGATTCAGATATAGTTGTCTGGTGAACATCTCCTTTGTGACTTTAGGAACGAAATCCAGAAGGTACTTTTTAGTGTAGCCTTCGATCATTTCGTTCAGTTCCACTTAACGATGATTTTCATGAATTCCTGGATAAACTTCCTTTCCTCTTGCATCTTGTCATTCTCGTCATGAAGATACTGTACTTGTTCATTGAGAAAGGTCAGCTTCCTGTAGAGCATGTCTTTGTTTCTAACTTGTTTGATAGCTTTAACAATTCTTTCATGAGCTTGAGAAACCCAAGATCGAGGTGGTTTCTTCACGGATTTGGATGATGATTTGGTTGACTTCTTTGATGGTGGTGGTGATGAGTGAGAAGATGAATCCGATGATGATGAGATGTGAGGAGACTCCGGATCCTTTGGTGGTTCAGAAGTTTCCTTCTGTGAATGTGTAGGGCTATCCAGAAGCAACTTATCATAATCAGCATCTTTATCTTTCTCGGACTTATCAGTTTCCGGTTCGTCAAAATCATATACAATAGTATCCTCGGTAAGATTTTGCTGTTGTACAAGAGTGTGGCATCAGCTCCCTTATCGGATCGATTAACCGCATCAGGAGTTGGTGTGGATTGAGCTGCACCACTTGACCCACCGGGGCCACCCATTTGGTCTTTAGCAAATTCTTCAGCCTTATGTTGATGTCTAAGTTGTTTCATCTTCTTCCTGAAAGTTGTATCCAGTGGCTCTTCATCACTTTCTGAGCTTTCATCATATGACACAAGTGCAGGAGTCTTCCCTTTTCTTTTGTCAGATGGAGGACTTGGAGGTTTTGCTACTGATGGAGGTGGTTCGTTTGCAGATTCAGAGTAGTGGACCTCCTCGTCTGATTCAGTGCCTTCAGAGCTTTCGTCCACAAGCTTTCTTTGCGGTTCAGACTTAGGGATCGGGATGGGAGTAGCTTCCTTAGAGGGAAAAATCCTCTTTCTTGAAGGGTTCCTCTTGGGGAACTTCTTTTGACTCTCAGTGCTTACTGCACTTCCAGCACTTCCTCTTCTGGTCCTCCGAGTAGGTGTTCTAGAAGCCTTTTCATCGAGATGGCCAACTTTTCCTTCTTTTACGGCTACCCGATACCTTTTTTACGTTTCCAGCTTTTTGATTTCATTTGTAAGAAGGTGACCAAACAGCACAACACCTTGTTTCTTTGTTGTCGATTCCTTGATTCTAATGGAAAGGATAGGTTCGGACAACAAGTCGTGATTATCTGGGTCATTGAGCCTCTTGGGAATATCAGGATTAAGCCCAAGTGCTCTCTGGATCAAAAGCTTGGTGTATCTGACATAGGGAATCTTGGAGCCAAGCTTCTTGTTAAATGCCATCATGTCATCCCATATCAATGCTTCGATTTCAATATCCTTCTTATTGATCAAGGACCAGAAAATTTGCAGTTCCATGAGCTTAGGATGCTCATAGCCACTGTCACGACCAGAGACAGACTTCGTGATGATGATGTAGAGAGGTATCCACGGTTGAGGAATATTCTTTTGCTCCACATGATAATGCTTAGTAATAATTCCTGAGGCTTCATCATAGCCAATGTCAATGAGAAATTGCAGGACTGTTTCTTCTGTAGGGGTAGCAAAGAAGTCAGTTGGAACGATGTCAGGAATGATGAGAACCGCCCGTAAGTCAGCAGGAGTGATGGTAACTTGTTTGTGATTAAGTGTCACCATCACTGCACTTTGACCCGTGATCCTCTGCATAGAATTCCAGAATTGCTGAATGTAGAGTTCCGGTACTGTTGCAGAGTTTGAGAGCATGTTCTGGTAGGGATGATTTCTTAGAATATCCACAGCTATGAGACAAGAAGATTCTGAGCATGTTAGAGTTTCAAAGTCAACTCTAAGGTTGTTCTTTCCAATCTTTCTCGGATAACTGTTGGGGAAGATGTCAGCAATTGTGAGAACTTCTGGTGCATCCACGTTCATTTGAGCAGCCATGTCGTGATCTGAAATAACATTAGCCAATAGAACCAACATATTGAAAGACATAATGTTAGTCAACCGATGGTCTTTATTGTCTAATTATGGAATGTACAGTGTTAATGATTGTTACGAGTCCTAAGTCATTTGTTTGTCCAATTGTCCAATGACGTCGTGAAACGTTTCGTGAGTTAGTTAACTTTAAGTTTTGAAGTTTATGTTATCACTTATATTTCACAACATATTAAATGTTTAAGTTTAATAGTGACATTATTGGATTCGTGACGTTATGATTCATTTATTTACATGTTTGCACGCGTAACAATTCAAAACGAAGGTTTGATCAAGGCTTATGCGTAGGAATAGTAGCTTATGTGTAAACAGGATAAGTGTACGCGTAGACGCAAGCTTATGCGTAGGATCCTAAACTTACGCGTAGGAAATGTTACGCGTAGGAAAAGGGGACCTTATGCGTAGAGCTTACGCGTAGGTGTATAAAAACCTTACGCGTAAGGCTTACTCGTAAGAGTAGACCTTATGCGTAGAGGTCACTGTTTACGCATATCCTTCACAGGATATGCGTAGTCCCATTGTAGAACCTTACGCGTAACAGTTACGTGTAAAATTTCTCTTACGCATAACTTTCTACGCGTAAGGTGATTCTTATGCGTAGAGTAACAAAACACCTTGATTTTGAGTTTTATGCGTAACAAGCCTAAAATAAAGACATCATAACATCAATCTCAACACATATGTTCATTTTACAACAAATCATGTCATGAAAGCATCTTAAACATTTACGCGTAGAAACACATACGCGTAGGTCAAAACCCTAACGGTTATGAATTACGCATAAGTTTTCTAACCATAGGATTTGCACCAAACTTTTTCTGGTAGTTCTAAGATGTTGTGAGAGTCTATAAACCAAGTCTTAACATCCAATTCGTGGAGAATCAAAAATGCCCAAACTTATGAACTTTAAACCCTAATTCCAAATTCTGAATTAATCAGTGTTTCTGGGTAGTTATAGAGCCTGGATGTTATCAATTCAACATCATATTAACATTACACAACAATCTTTTTGACCAAAACTCTTCACATTTGAAAACACCCAATTCGACTCAAGAACCCTAATTTTCAAAAAAAACCATCAATTCGTGTTTCTGGGTGGATTTAGAGGGTAAAAATAGTATCATTGTTGTTAAAGACACGTTTTGACACTTTCTTTTCAACCACAAACACACTCACAATGATTGTGTGTTGATACGCTTATGCGTAGAACACATAATCACGCATAACAAACGTTTTAGCCGTTGGATTTGCTTTAAATTCAAAACCTTTGCTTGTATTGACGTTAAGATCATAAAAACACTTACACTTTGATGATCAAAAACACAGAATTCTTGAACAATTTCTACACGTAGGATTAGTTTGGTTAGGAGTATTAAATGTGAAGTGAAGTGTTAGGTGGAGAGTGTTTTTATTAAAATGACTTTAACATTTTGACAGTTTTGGTCCCTCCACCTTTTCCTTTTTCATACAAAGCCATTTAACTTCCATTTTGGTTACCAAACAAAGATTTTAAGAAAGAAACATGACGACACTCCCCCTCGACTTAAGAAAATAATGAAAGGTTAGCATTTTTAGTCCGAGGAGTGTAATTGAACCAGAAATATTACCACCATTGATAAAAGAAACAACCGGGATAAGATAACATGCAAGTACACAGATGTTTTGAAACAGTTAAGTGATTATTTTCTCCCCCTCAACACTTGATCGGAAAAATACTGAATTTTGAAAGATTAAAGTGTTGAAGGAAGAAATGTACTTGCCATGTTGAAAGAAAGATAGATTAGAAGAATATTTTTGTTATTTTATCAGATTTTCTATTTTTGAAAAATTATTTACAAAAGAGATTTTGGTGTTTGACAGGTTTTTAAGACTGTTTTAGGAGGTCATCCAATTCCTCTTGAGTCAAACACCTCATACCAATTCGGTGGACCAACTCATTAAACCTAGCGGGAGGCAAGGCTTTGGTGAGAAGATCTGCCAATTGGTATTCAGTACCCACGAAGTATAATTCAACAGTACCCTGTTCCACGTGATCCTTGATGAAATGATAGCGAAGATCGATGTGTTTGGATTTCGAGTGCTGAACTGAGTTGCACGAGATCACAATGGCACTCCGATTGTCGCAGTACATCGGGATTCTGTCAAATACGTAACCATAGTATTTGAGTTGTGTTCGCATCCAGATGACTTGAGCACAACACGCCGACATGGCTACATATTCTGCTTCGGTTGATGACAGCGACGTACAATCCTGCTTCTTTGATTGCCAAGACACCAGTTTATCACCAAGAAATTGTAGTGCTCCTGAAGTACTTTTTCGTGAATCTAAACATCCTGCGTGATCAGCATCTGAAAAAGCGATTAGTTCAAAACCAGAATCCTTCGGATACCAGATCCCCAAGTTAATGGTTCCCTTGATGTATCAGAGGATTCTTTTAGCCTCAGAGAGGTGGTTTTAGTTAGTCTTGACTGATAACGGGAGCATAGATAAACAGTAAAGACAATATCAGGTCTGCTAGCTGTTAGGTACATTAGAGACCCAATAATACTATGGTATTTTGTAGGATCCACTAATTTCCCATTTAAATCAGCGTCTAGCTTCTAGGTATGAGTCATTGGTGTGGCATAAGTATCACAGGTTTTCATTCCAAATTTGTTTAGCAATTCAAGGGCATATTTGGACTGACTCAAGAAAATACCACGGTGTGATTGATGAACTTGTAGTCCTAGAGAGAACGTAAGTTCACCCATCATGGACATTTCAAAATTTTTCTTCATTAGTTTTGCAAAATCTATTGAATACTTATTATGTGTAGACCCAAAAATGCTGTCATCCACGTAAATTTGAACAACTAAGATATGTGCCCCGTGATATTGTATAAAAAGAGTTGGGTCGACCGAACCTTTGGTGAAATGATTGGCAATGAGGAAAGATGATAGCTTATCGTACCATGCCCGAGGAGCTTGTTTGAGACCATATAGAGCTTTGTTCAGTTTGTAGACATGGTTCGGGAACTCTGGATCAACAAATCCATCTGGTTGGCTGACATAAACTGTTTCTTTAAGTTTTCCATTGAGAAACGCAGTTTTGACATCCATTTGATAGACCGTCATATTCATATGAGCCGCGAACGCGAGAAATATCTGAACAGCCTCCAAACAAGCAACCGGAGCAAAAGATTCTTCAAAGTCTATGCCCTCTTCCTGACAATAACCCTTAGCAACGAGTTGTGACTTGTTTCGGATAACATTCCCTTCAGCATCCAATTTATTCTTCCAAATCCATTTTAGACCGATGACCTAAACCCCTGTTGGTCTTTCAACCAGTTCCCATACTTCAAGCCGTTTGAATTGGTTGAGTTCTTCTTGCATGGATTCAATCTAGGTGTCTTTGGTCATTGCGTCTTTGATGTTTTTGGGTTCAGACTGGCTGACGGTGAGTGCATAAATGCAGTGTTCACCATCTGAGTGAAGACGTGGTCTTGTAACGACCGGTTGATTCGGGTTGCCAATTATATTTTCCAGAGGATGATCTTTTGTCCATCTACGTGTAGAGGGTTGATGTTGGTATACATTGTGCAGATTTTGAGGATTCAAATGGTTTGTTGAAGATTCCGCGACATCTGGTGCAGCAGTCTCATTAGCAAATGGGTTAAAGAACGCATTTGGATCAAAATCGGCAGGTGGGGGTACTTCATTCAGAACATCATCAGCTGGTTCATCATTGTTGGAAGCGGTTTGTTCAACTGTTGTGTTGGAGTCAACTGGTGGTGCTTCTTCAACAATAGTTGTTGTCGCAGGTGTATCAGGTAAAGGAATATTATCAGGTTGAGCAGCGGAAACAACGGATACACCTGGAGCACGTTCATCAATATCGTCACTGAACAGAGGAGCAAATAACCTTTCCATTTGTTGACGAGTGAGCTGGGGGCTTTGTTCAGCTGATGATGGGGTTTGGGGAAAGTTTAAACGGTTGCCACCGGGTTCTAAGCTGTTATACTCAGAAGCCATTTCGGTGAGTTCATCAAAATGAGCATGAATCGTTTCCATTACCTCCTTTGTTCGACGATTCCAGATGCAGAAACCTTTAGAATTGTCACAGTATCCAATAACGACTCCAATATCAGCTTTGGCCTTGAGCTTTCCAAAGTCATCACGATCATTATTCGGATAGCAAAGAGACCCGAATACATGAAAGTGTTTTAAATTCGGTTTTCTGTTATGGACAAGCTCGAAAGGTGTTTTGTTGTGTCGTTTTGTAATCATAGAACGGTTTTGAGTATAGCATGCACTAGATACAGCTTCTGCCCACAAGTAATCTGGGAGTTTGGCATTAATTAACATTGTTCTTGCAGCTTCCACCAATGTTCGGTTTTGTCTTTCAACAACACCGTTTTTTTCAGGTGTATGAGCAATAGATGTTTGATGCTGTATTCCCACTTTCTCATAAAATTCACGAAGGGTTTGGTTAAGAAATTCAGTTCCTCTGTCTGTTCTGATTTGTCGGACGGTGTTTCGGAGCTGAACCTGTATTTTCGTGAGAATGGTGATAATCATCTGTGGAGCTTGGTCTTTGCTTCGAAGAAAGTAGACCCAAGTCCAGCGTGAATAGTCATCAATGATTACTAAGATGTAGCGTTTGCCATTTATAGTTTGCACACGCATCGGGCCACACAAATCCATGTGAAGAAGATGAAGCACATGCTGAGAGCTGTGTTCCACCTTTGAAGGAAAATGAGCACGTGTGCTTTTCCCTTGTTCACATGCTAAGCAAAGGTGATCTTTTGAATACCGAAATAGTGGGAGTCCTTCAACTAGTTTGTGTCGAGCAAGGTTGGTGATGGTCTGAAATTTTAGATGTGAGAGACGACGGTGCCATAGCCAGGATTTTATTGATGTTGCCTTTGAAAGTAAGCAGATGGGAGAAGAAGCAACCATGTCTTGCATAGAGATAGTGTAAATACTAGAGGTACGCGAGCAAGAAATGAGGTCGTTTCCTTGTAGATCACGAATGAAACAAGTTTTCTCCCTGAAAGCAACCTCCAAATCTCCATCACAAAATTGACCTACTGAAAACAGATTGTGACCGAGGCCTTCCACATAGTAAAACCTGCTTATTTCGATGTTCCCATTGATATAGTCTCTGTAGCCCATGATAGGTGCGAAGTGATCATTCCCGAACCTGACAGTGCCAATGAACTTTGCAACAAAGTTTGTTAACAGTTTAAGGTTTCCTGTCATGTGTCGAAAACATCTGCTATCAACAATTCAGAGAATGATCTGTATCACCTGCATTACACACAGACGACACAGATGGAATAGAAGTAGATGTGGAACCTGAAATGTTACAGGGTTCCGGAGCAGCTGTAAGAGACATACACACATCAATAACTTTAGGCATCCATTTAAATCCTAGTGTGTTATATATCCATTTCTGCCATCTATAACTACTATTTGCTTTAGTCTTAGTGAATGCACTAGGTGGTACTACATTCATTGGAGGTGAAACTGGAGCTACAGGGACAACAACACGTTTCTTAGAATCTAAAGAAGGCGGTCTACCAAGCACAGACTTAGACTGATTAGTGGGCCTAGAGGTATTCCGAGTCTTAGGATTCCGTAAACGAGAGATGATAGCTTTAGCAACACATTTTTCATGACAATCAGAATTCATACTTTTACGACAAATATCACAAGGTGCATCAGACTGAATATCAAAAGTACTTAACGGTTTAGCATTCGTTACATCACTATTTCTATTACATTTTCCAGACGCAATATCTATAGTAGAAGCAACATAAGTCTTATTCATAGTCCTAGGGTGTTCTTCTACTTTAGCATTCCTTATTGATCTTTTCTTAGGTCGCAGCTTCTTATTCTTCGATTGAGTGCTCCTAGGCTGTGAAGTGCGGACGTTTGGAAAAAGATGCAACTATTCCTGTTTCAGTAGAAGGAAGCACGTTAGCAACTTGTGATTTGACAGTAGGTATTCTAAGTTCACGGTTACTAAGTGTGACTGGAGCTATCTTCTTAATGACGGTTGGGGGAAGGTGTTCATACTTTCCTAACATTTCTCTTAGCTTAAAGATAGTGTGCACCAACTCTTGATTTTCAGAACGAAGATTTTCAGAAAAATTCATGACTTCCTTAGTGTGTTTGAGAAAATGATCAAGCTCGTTTGATGCTTCAACACGAGTCTTTTTAAGTAAATCAAATATGACACCATATTCCTGTTTAACTTTTACAAGTTCTTGTTCATATTTAGAGATTTGACCTTTCAAAGACACGTTTTGATCATCTAGTTGCTCAAATGTTGGACTAACCGATTTAGATTGTAACTGGGTGATTTTGTTTTGCGAAACAAGTTCACGATTTTGACAATCTTTTTGACACCATTGAAGACGACGTTTTGCATTTGAAAGCTCGTTATTCAATTGTTCATTTTTAGCTTTTAAAGATTTGAACGGATGCACAATATTAGAATTATCAATAGTAACAATATTATCAACGATATCAGCAGGGATATAATCAGATGCATATGGCAAAGCATGAAGTAACACAACATTATGGAGATCAGCACATATAACATCTTCCAAGAGTCGATCAACATCTTTTCTCAACATTTTCTTTTTACATTTAGTATTAGAAATAGATGTTTCTGTTTTCTCGAAAACGACCTTCATCACTCCAAGTTCCTTATGAAATTCCTTTTCCCAGGACAATGCACAATTTTTCAAAATTTTAACATTAGGTAAAGGATTTTTCTGAAAAATGTCTCTTTGTTCACGCGCCAGAGGCGATTGACAATGTTGAACTTTGATTTCAGAATGATATTCAATCTCATATTCCAAAGTTTTGAGGTCGGCCATGAAAATGTCAAAATATCTAAGAATTTTGCGATTTTTCAGGTTTTGAATTTACTTCATTGATGGAAGGTAAAGGACCATAAATTTGTGCATAATCTGGTTTGGGACTAACATTAGAAGACTCAGGTGTTTTAATGATAACCCTTGGTGTGTTAGAAGAATCCTTTGAAAGTGACCGCTTGTGAATAAGTAAAAGGTTTGTTATAAACAACTTTTTCTAATTTTGATCGACTCTCGTCTTCAGCATCTAATTCCTCTTGACGATTATATTCAAAAACAGTCATAACAGTATCATCAATTTTATATTCTGCACTGGAGACTTCCGGATTTGGTTTGAATGTTTTGGGAGAAAGCTTAGGTTTGTAATCAGCAAGATTGAGTCCATATCCTTTTGGATTTGGTTTTAAAGTAAACTTTTCAATAGCTGTTACAGACTCACCATGTTTATAAACAACAGTTTTAAACTCTTTAAGCTTGTTTTGCAAATCAAAAATTTCTTCCAGATAGTCATCTGTTCGATTCGTTGAATGCTTTTTGTATGCAGAGAACGTTTTTTGACAAGTTAACAACTCAGCCTTAGCTTTTTGATTTTCCAAGGTGAGAGCATTAATTTGCTTTTTATGTGCATGTTTCAGTTGTTCTATTTCAGACAACAAAGCATTTTCGAAGTGGCTAGATCACGCATCTGTCTCTCTAAATATTTTTTGTCTTGATGAGATTTAGAAAAAGCTGCTTCAAAACCTTTTTCAAGTTTTTCTTGAGCTTTGAAAAAATTGAGTTGCATGTTTAAACATTCAAAATCCTTGGTTAACATTGCATTTTTTCGTTTTAAGTCCTCATTAATGGCACGACATTCTTCCACTATGGTTTGTTGGTCTTGTATTAAACGAGCAAAATCTGGATGAGGCAAAAGTTCGGCTTGTTCAACGTGAGTCTCAACATGATCATTATTTAGATCCTCAAGTATAACCACAGAGTCAATTTGATTATCAAGGAAAACCATAAGGTCATCTTGATCGTCAAATGTAACTACGGGATCTATTTGAAAATCGTCAGAATGAGATGTGGAAGACTCATTTTGAACATTCTGAGCCTTGCCGGATTCAGATGTTGGCGGAGATATTAGATCAGAGATAAACATGGTTTGTTCGGGTACCTGAGACAAGCCATCTGTGTCATACACTGGGCCTATTTCACTCATGTGTAGCTCTTGCATATTAGCCATCAACATAACTGCTGAGTTGGTCTGCAAGTCCTCCATATCATCATCTGAGTCTGCATCTGCCATAAAGCTCTGTTCTTTGTCTGTGAGAGTTCCACCAGCTTCATCCTTAAGAGCCAAAAGAAGAGCCTCTTTGTGATAAGCACTGCCCCTAGTCCTCGGCTTTGGGCATGCATTAGCCATGTGTCCCTTCTCATTGCAGTTGTAGCATCGAAGACCATTTAACCCATTCTGAGCATTTCCCTGTTCCACCACTGGAGCTCTGTTGTTATTCCTACCCACAGCATTAAACCCTTGACCACCGCTCATCTGACGACCATAAACACGATTCTGAACTTCAACTCGTCCATTGTTCACAACAGCTTGATTCCTTGCGTTTGATGAGGAACGAATGCGATTGTTAGATTTGTTGGTATAACGGCCAAAAGCATTAGCAATCATAACAAATCCTTGTTGCAATGCTTCGAACAGATCGATGTCCTCATTAGCTTCACTTACAAGTGCTTGAGCATTGTTGTTGTTGTATGGAACCAATTGATTTTGTTGCTGTGAAGGATCATGTGGTGGGTTTGAAGCAGTTGGTTGAGTTGCTGATTGAGGAGGATAATTTTGTTGAGCATATAAGGCAAGTTATTGATTTTCTGGATGTGTCAGTGGAGCAATTTGAGCACGGAGAATCCTTTCCCGATCAACTTCCTTTTCATGAGGCTTCAAGTAATCGTACAACAACCCGTAGGTAGACTGATGCATGTTCTTCGCTTGATGGAGAAAAATGACATACTTCTCCCATTCAGGACCAAGACTACTCAGGAACTTAGTATTCACTGCAATTCTTGTCATGATGATGTTGTGTTTATCCAAATCATTGATGATGTCTGAAAAACGATGATGATAAGACTCTAGTGTCTCTCCAGGTTCAATCATGAAGTGTTCATAAGCCAAGTAAATTTTGGATTCCAAATCCTCCTGATTGAGTGCAGATCCTTCCATAAGAAGACGAATATGTGCCCACATCTTCTGTGCAGTCTTTTGAGCATCAACACTACGAAGAATTGGGTTTGGTAATCCTAAGAGGAAATATTCCATTGCAAGCTCATCTGCTTCATAGTGTAGAAGTTCTTCAGGATTCAAGTCTGCAACAGTAGCAATGTTCGTTTGTTCAATTCTTGGTGGATTAGCAGTAGGATCTCCGGGTGCAACGATATTAGGCATCTGAAATAGACCTTCCAAGATAACCTTCTTTAAGAACTTTCCATGTGGCTTTTTCAGATCACAAAACCTAAAGAACCTTATCACCCATTGATCGTAGTTTCCTGGAGTGAGCATTGGAGGTCTATCAAGTGATCCAGCCTCATGAATTGATTGTTGGCTGCTTAAAGCTTCACACATCTTTGCAAACCAAGTGGGTTCCTTCATAGTGTTCCTTGATGGATGTTGATTGAAATCATTTGTGTAGGGTTGAACTTGAAGACTTGGTGGTGGTTGAACCATTTGAGGTTGTGGAATTGCACCAAGTTGTGGAGTATGTTGTTGATTAAATTGTTGTTGATAAATTGCTTGTTGTTGATTCCATTGTTGATGTTGGGGACTTAATTGTTGTTGTTGTTGACGTTGAGGATAAGTGTAAGGGAAATAGTTAGAGTATGGTCGTTGAGACATGTTGAAAACTTGTGTTGGTAAAAATGGATCTTTGTAGTCGAATGAACCTTTGTTGAAGAAGTGTCCTTAGGCGTATAAATCACAATAACTAAGTAGCACTTATGCGTAAAAATACCAAAGTGGCGTAAGTATGGAAAATACTCTAAAGTTAAGCGTAGACACAAAGTTATGCGTAGAAACTTATGCGTAGGATTACCTTATACGTAAGACTGAGCTTAGGCGTAAGATGAATCTTATGCGTAGGATTTCTACGCGTAAGCTTTATGCTTATGCGTAATTTTAGGGTTTTGCCCAAATAATCTTTTACACTATCACAGTGCAAAAGATATCCAAATTCAACGTATTTTCATACTTATCCAAGTAAGAAAACACGGAGTAAACCACGAAAACGTAGATCAAACCAAGGATAATCTTACGCGTAGTTTTAGGGTTTTGCTACGTGTAGGATTCCTCGTAAAAGTGATAATGCCCAAAGATGTTTCTAAACCAGTTTTTGTGTGATAAAATAGCTTCAATAACACTAAAAAACACAAAAGTGTGAAACTTGATGATCCAAAGCTCTTAAAACAGTTATGCGTAGAACGTTACCCACGAACAAAAACAAGCTAAAAAACTTAGATCCATGCGTAAAGTTTGAAACTTTTTGCCAAAAACACGTATTTTAACACCTTAAAACGTTGAAAGGACAAGAATCTTGGATTCAAAAGTGTAAAAAAGATGTTTTTAAGCGAACCAAAGTATCAAACGTGTGCTTTAAAACCCACTTCAAAAACAAACACGATTCACCCAACTAGTAGGCGATTGATACCACTGATAGGTCACTAGTTTTACAAACACAAGCAATATAGAAAGAGATAAGGCGATTGAACAAGTAAACAACACACACACACACGATGTAAAAGACGGTTTAGGCGTAGATATGAATGAAATGAATAACTTGAACAACCAACCCTCAAGTGAGGGTTATTACAATGTATTTATAGGCAAGGAGCTAGGGCAACACTCCTTCTCCTTCCCTTTTCCTTATTGGACATTGGCCTAAGCTCATGGGCCTTCTACATAAGCTTAAGGCTAATAACAAACATAAAGGCCATAATTAAGCGAACTATTACATATTAATTACTAACACTTGAATAATGTTTTAGGAGTGATTCCAACAGTTCATGAATGAGTCATCATCGGGACTTGATGCAAGAGCAGTCGCTAGAGTCATGAGAGGTTAAATTTTTAGTGTTTTGGTAATACCTTTTATGTTTCCAGCTTTATGATTACAGGAATGAGTTGTTTTGACAAAATGGCTATTTTCTTATAGTAGTATAAATAGGCACGTAAATTTAAACATGGTAATGTAAAGCTGTCAATTTATTAATGTTTATGAATGATATAACACAAAAATGTCAAATCTAAATATCACGACAAGGACAAAAATCAATTATATTGCATCATATTCATTTTTTTTGTTTGTTCATGATATAACATAAACTAATGATGCTTGGTGTTGCTGCTGCAACTTCCTGATAGTTGCTGCCGCAACAACATGTCTTGCTGATGCTTTCTATAGCAACTTCCTGCTGTTGCAACTTATGATGTTCATTACTGTTTTTAAATGTATAAATAGTAATTCTGTCATTGGTGTGTGTAGGCCTGGATATAGAAGCAAAACACAATGGATCATCATGGCATGAAGGATGATTATGTGGGTGGTGAGTCGTGATTGTGAAAGTACTTTGAAGGCTTAAGGATGAGGAACATTAGGTACTATATATTGCCCCATATCTTTGTTGTTTTTCTGTTTATGTTGCTGATATCATGGGGTTTTACTAATAGAGTGAAAATGTATTTAAATGGTTAAAGGACCTATCAGTCGGCTAATATAAGGCATTCAGTATATATCGAATTGAACCCAAAACCGATAAACCTTAAAATATTTGACCATAAACCCAACCCTACAGTTAAAGGAATAATTTATTAAGGAAAAATTTATTTGCTTTTGATGCATCTGATGTAGTTATGTAGCCAATCAATAACTATGTAATGCATCTGAGGTAGTAAAAATGTGTAGGTCCACATTCTTAATGAGTTTTTACATTACAAGTTTACAATAAATATGCAATGGATGAAAGTTATGAAGCTGTGGATCCGATTTTTGTCATTTAAATTAATAAGTTCTTAACATCACTTGATATTAAAGTTGCAGGATTGCACAACTCGGCATATAATATTCACAATTATTAATATATCTTTTATGATTGTTTCAATCAGGTGTGTATCTTTGGAGTTTATGTATGAAGATTAATAATACTTTTTTCAGGAAAGTACATTGATGACAAAAGGAAATAGGGATCCCGGTCACAAAGACAAAGCAGTTTCTTAACTTTAACATCAAGTTTCAATGGTGTTCAAGATGGTTTGGTGTTGTGATCTTTAAAATAATTTCAAGAGAAATATTGAGTCCTCATTGTGTGTGCTTTAATATCTCGAGGTTTAGGAAGCGACATGTATTGTTGTGTGGTAGAACAAAATGCTAGGGCTTGACGCAAGATGATTATGATCTACTTGACTAGACTTTATTCATCTGAGTTGCGTTTAATCATTGATAAGATCAATTGTTATAGTATTTGTTTACCGGGTGTACAGTTTTGATTGTCTAATATAAGGGATGGGTTATTGGTATCCCTAAATATTAAAAATACCTCTTTTGTTTTATTATTATTATTATTATTATTATTATTATTATTATTATTATTATTATTATTATTATTATTATTATTATTATTATTATTATTATTATTATTATTATTATTATTATTATTATTATTATATTTTTTATTTTATTTTTTATTTTTTTATTTTTTTATTATTAAAAACTCATAGAATTACAAAAAATTATTGGGAAGCCTCGAAACCAACTGTGCCCCCACACCTCTAGCAATGGCAAAACCAATCCTATTAAAAATATGAACTGCTGCACGCGCTCCAATGTCTTGAGTCATAGAGAATCGTCGAATACGCTTAAGTAAGGTAACTGCATCGTTCTCAAGTTCTCCAAAAGAAGAAAAAGAAAAGGGGAGAAACCCATATCCAATATCCGCACATCTCGCCTAGTACTTGACATGTTTACGGTGTGCAACATCAATGGTCGTATGCCCTGGCATAAAATCAGTCATCCCAGATTGCGTCAAGGGCGACGATCCCGTAAGATCAACACATACATCACGCCCACTATCCCACGAGTAAAGTAATATATCAGCCGGTCGCAAGGATCTGTCCCCATCTCCAGAAAGCCCAACATCCACCTCCTTACGAGCAGAAATTCCGGACCGGGAGCATATATCAACAAGAACATCACGCACATAATATTATTATTATTATTATTATTATTATTATTATTATTATTATTATTATTATTATTATTATTATTATTAGTATTATTATTATTATTATTATTATTATTATTATTATTATTATTATTATTATCATCACTTTATTAGAAATTCAAGGGATATTACAAGAAATTAGTGTGGAGCCGCGAAACAATTTGGGCCTCCAAACCTTATTATTATTATTATTATTATTATTATTATTATTATTATTATTATTATTATTATTATTATTATTATTATTATTATTATTACAGGAGCATTTATTATTATTATTATTATTATTATTATTATTATTATTATTATAGTAAAAAACTATAAAACTGAAACTATATAACAAAAAATATAAAGTTTAATAAGTTAAAAACATTAAACAGAAAAAAAAATACAGAGCATAAACTAATAAAAAAAATATATGTGTTATACTATAAATAGAGAAATCAGAAGTATTGGTTGTAAAATGTAAGTCAAGAGAGGTTCTTAGAGCATGAGGTATGGAACAGGTTGCTCCTCGCCAATTCCTACGTGGCCATCTCACCGAATCGATTTTCTCCTCGCCACGCCACCAGTTCCTTCGCCACTTGTGGTTTCGCCAGTCCAACGACGAGGAAAATGACAAGCCCCTAATTTGAATATATCCGTTGCAATGTTAACGGTTTGATTAAAAAAAAAAAAAGTTTTTATTTTTAAAATAAGAACTTTACCCACCCTCTTATAAATAATACCTCATTTTTATAAAATCATTCACACTCTTTTCTTTCAAATCATTCACACACTACTCTTTCAACTCTTTACATCTTAAGCAAAAAAACATGAGTGGTTCAAATTCGGATTCCGAACTTGATGATTTACAAGATATCAAGATGATTCTGAAAGTTGTAGGTTATGGACAATCGTTGCCAGAACATGAAGCTGAAAGTTCACGCACCCGTAATTACTTCTACCATGACGGTGAAGTTGCTGAAAAACGTCTTATATCTGACTATTTTCTGATTGTCCAAAATATCCGGAGTACTATTTTAGGCGTCGATTTCATATGAGCCGTGAACTATTCTTAGAAATAGTACAAGGTATTGAAAATCATATTCAAACTGTTGATCCTCTTCCACCGCATTTTGATTTTTTTAGAGTCCGACCCGATGCTAGGGGTGTAAAGAGTATGAGTGTAATTATGAAATGCACATCCACCGTAAGCCAATTGGCCTACGACACCGCACCTGATGCATTTGATGAATATTTGCAAATGGGGTCACACACGACACGCGATTGTCTATTTTTTTACTATGTCTGTAATTGAATTGTTTATGTCAGAGTTTTTAAGAAAGCCTAATTTGAGTGACATTCAAAATTTATATAACGCACATAACACAGTCCATGGGTTTCCGGGAATGCTTGGGAGTATTGATTGTATGCACTGGGAATGGAAAAACTGTCTCGTTGAGTGGCAAGGGCAATTTCATATAGGTGATAAAAAATATCCAACTATTATGTGTAACATATTGGATTTCACAAACACATCAAACCATAAGCACAAATAGGCGTATCAGTTGAGGTTTTAGAGAGAGAAAGAGTTAGAGGTTTGGGAACTTAGTGAGAGAAAATGAAAGTATTATTATGAGCTCCAACTCTCTACCTTGGGAGGTAGAGAGTATTTATAGTTCTTACATAAATCGCCACCTACGGGCTGTGGATCAGGCATACAGTAGGTAAAGACCCGTTCGTCCTCCACGGTGTTACTTAACTAAATACTACTAAACATTAAATAATCTACGACTACGAGCTTTCTAACGATTACATATACTTGAGGTGATCGACTCTTTAATAACTGGATTTACTAAATCCTAACAATCTCCCCCTAAGGGAGGTCACCTCAAAAATACATTGAATACAAACAGATATTACAATTAGATTGTTCTTGGATTCTTGTTAATGTTCTTTGCTCTGAAGCTCGTAGTCATTGATTCATCATTTTTGAATGTTTGGTTAATCCAAGTGGAGGTCTTTAACTGATCCACGTGATAATGAGTTTTGAGCCAGCTTTGAGATCATCAGCTATCATAAATCTCTGACTCATCCATTGTGGTGTTGGTATTATGTGATGTTGTGACATTTGGACCAACATGCTCACATTTTGGATCATGATTTCTTCTTATCAGAGTAGCAGAAGCTTTAGCTGATTCATGATATTTGCAGCAGCGTAGCAGAAGCATGGAGTGAAAATATCAGTGTCATTGATGCACTTATCATGATTTCTTTAGAAATGAATGTGTTGAGTGAGCATGCGGCTATGGATTGACCGCTTCATTCTGATCAGCTGCAAATGTCGGGCGTACCTGTATACAACAATTAGCAATAAAGCGTACGAAAGTGTCTTTGATCATTTTCGTTGAATTGAGGTACACGGCCCACGGTTCCCCGTTGATTAGTACAAGTACTGCCTGTGATCAGGTATAATTCTGAAGAATTTCCTTGACAGGGTTTCGCAGCTGCTCTAGCTGTTGTAAAACCGGAATGTATCAAAGAAGACAACACGGAGTGAGTGAACCAGCGAATTGAGATTCACTGATTGATGAAAAGAGATTTGAAAAACAATCGTGTACCGCTCAATAGAAATTGTTTTTGCAATACAACGAAGGTTTTAATGAAAATCAACTATCAATCATAAACACCTTTTATTTTGAAATATTAGTACACAGTCAATGTGCTAAAGAAAAGAGTTTTTAAGCACAACGACCGGTTTTTCAAAGGTATCCGTCAATCCATAACCTGAACCAGGATTGATTCAAAAGATTGAATCGCCCCATTGTTTATGTTCTGTTGTCACATGGTTGATCTATTGGATAGATCTTACATGCCACCCACCAGGAGCTTGTTTGATGTTGGCTCCAGAAGGCTTTCCATCTTCATTGTGAATATGTTTGCATATCATTCAGATGTTCTGGAAATACCACAAGGATAATACGTAGGACTCGTAAGATATAATCTCTCTTTCCACATTGTGTGAAACAGAGAGTCTTCATTGATAGTGTCCTAAGGAGATTTATTTGATGATCTCGTGGCTCTAGACTCAATTGTGCATATTTGGTTCCTATGCCAGAGACTAGGGAGAGGGTCTCCTTCTTCAATATCAAAAAACTCTAAGAGAAAGTCGATAGATAATGTCGGTTCCCCTTGAGAATGAAACAAGCCTTTTAAGAGAAACTTGAGTAGCTTGGGAAGTTGTAGTGCAGTGTGTCACTGGGTCCATGACGTCTTGTCTTCAATACCATTGTTACCTTGGTAACCACCAGTAGCATATGAATTGAACCCGGTTTCTACCCTAAGGTTGAATAAATGGAGGGCTATTTCTTTTCACCCCTTTTTCACATTCAATTCTTTTTCATTCTTCAACCCCTTCAATGCTTACCGAGACTTCATAACTAGAACCTTGTTGGGTTTATTCCAGTACTAGCTCAGTCTCAGTCCGCACTCTTCCCATATCTCACTTTTCTCATTTTTTCATCATACCTAAGGACTTCTACACTATCTAGTGGATTGTCCCTGGGTAGATCCCTCTGGTTTTGGCGGATCATGGGAGTAAATACCTAACCTTATCATCCTTATACCACCATTCATAAAGTAAATTTGGTCGGTCTATTTGGTATTGTTCATTTACCATTGGAACCAATTGAAAACCATTTGAAAATCAATCCAGATACTTGTGATATCTTATCAAAGCATTATGTACCTGAATTGTTTTTGATATTTTTAGAAAAAGAGCTCCTCCTCAACATGTGCTTCATGTATTTGAAATCGTTTGGCACACAGAGGCAAGAGGAAGAATTAACTTCTTTGATTACCATTTTCTAAAATCATCACTTCCCTGATTAAATCAAGTAGATAAAGCATATTGGGGAAGGATGAGGTTTTCAAAAGTTTGCTCCCCCTCAATATGTGCCTCGAGGTTTGAAAGAGTTTTGCAAATACTAGAGGGATCCTGCACTTAGAGACAAATCAATCACGTAACAATTCTTTGTGGTTTAAAAAGATGCTCCCCCTCAACATGTGCATGGAAAATTTGAAATCGTTTGGCACATGTGGGGAGGAAAGCTTGCTAAACACTTATGAAACCATTTATTGAATTATCAGTTTTCATCCAATTTAAATGAATTTAAATCACAAATTCTCCCCTGATCACAATTTTCAAATCATTTGAGATTTGTGATCTCTATAGATTTAAATTGATTTTGAAAGCTTTTAAGGGGAGATGTGACTTGCTTATGAAAAAATTTAACTGATAAGGATCAAATCTGAGACTTTAAACTTCAAAGATTAAACATGCATTAGTATCTTTTGAAAACAGTTGTATGACAAATAACCTTTTGATGAGATTGAAATCATTCTCCCCCTCAATCAATGACATAAGTTGTTGATTGAGAGATAGATATTTTTGACAAACGTTAAGTCCAGATGATTTTCAAAAATAGAGTCCGAGTTATTTGGCAACGCAATTAGTTTTCATTAGATGGTAAGTAATTGTTTAAAGCATCAGAGCATGAGATTTGAAAAACAAGATAAAGCATGGCTCTGTTCTTTCCTTGAAAAGCGGGTTACTGCCTGAAATGACAATAAACCAAAGTTTCACTTTCTCCCAAAAATAGTTTTTGATTTTTTTTATTTTTTGATTTTTTTAAGAACATTCGAACAATATCTAAAGCCCCGTGTCATTCTTTGAATGACATCACAAAGACCGTAGATATTTTCGAATTGAGAAAAACATGACAAAATGACAATATTTTTTGAAAATTTTCAAGATTTTCAAATTTTTATGGATTTTTGAAAGTTTTATATTTGATTTTTGAAGGTTTTGAAATTTTGTATTTTTCTTTTCAAATAACTATTTACAAGATATGGATGAAGAAATACCTTTTACTCCTCTTCTTCATCTTGAAGACGTTTAAGTGTTTCCGGTTGAAGACTCTTTAGACCAAGTCGTGGGAGGATAAACTCAAAACTTTCTCTAGGAAGAGCTTTGGTGAAGATGTCTGCTAACTGGTATTCAGTCCTCACAAAATAAAGTTCCACCACACTGTTTTCTACTTGCTCCCTGATGAAATGATTTTGAATGTCGATGTGATTTGCTCTTGAGTGTTGTACATTGTTGCATGAGAGAGCAATAGCACTTTTATTATCATAGTACAGAGGGATTTTGTTGAATTCAAAGCCATAGTCAGATAATTGGGATCTCATCCGTAGGATTTGAGCACAACAGAATGACATGGCTATGTATTCAGCCTCTGTAGAGGAAATAGAAATACTCATTTGCTTCTTTGAAGACCAGCTCACAAGCTTATCACCCAAAAACTGAGCACCTCCAGACGTATTTCGACGAGTATCTTGACATCCTGCATGATCAGCATCTGCATAGACTGTTACATACCGGTGTCCTTCGGGTACCAAAGTCCCATATTGATGGTACCTTGGAGATACCGAAAGACCCGTTTAACCACTTCAAGGTGTTTTTTGGTAGGCTTAGCCTGATATCTAGGACACATGCAAACAGCGAACAGAATGTCTGGTCTACTGGCTGTGAGGTACATCAGGGATCCAATCATACTACAATATTTCGTTTGGTCTACCATGATCCCTGAGTGGTCCTCATCCAGTTTAGTATGCTCTATCATGGGAGTGTCAACAGGGTCACAAGAATCAAATCCAAATTTCTTTAAAATCTCATTAGCATATTTAGATTGATTTATAAAAATGCCTCCGGGACTTTGTGAAATTTGTAATCCCAAGAAAAATGACATTTGTCCCATCATTGACATTTAAAATTTGGAACTGTTGGGTTCTGAAAATACCCAAACCCCTTAATCTAGGATTTGAATAGAAAATATCCTAAGTGTTTAATCCGTTAAACACTATCAGGTCACTGAGTGCATAGTCTCTCAGTGAGCCATCTTTAGGATACTCAGTACGAGGCGAATGAGAAGCCTCTCCACACAGCAAGGCGGAACTTAATGGGTGAAGACTTAGTCAAGAAGAAGATGGTGGATTCAGTGAGTGATGACAATAACTGACTGAATCCCTAAGACTCCTCTCCAACACTTAAACACTGAAGACAAACGAAGGAAGATACTGAAGGATCTAAAGACTGAAGAATGAGCTGGACTAGGCGGGAAATTTTTACCCAGATAAAACAAAGTCCCTCAAGTGTTTATCCAGTCCATACACAGTCTCAATCTATCAAGATCATATCTTCCCATTTATAGAAAGCGGCGATTCCCTGTTAAGGAAAGAAGACTCGCCGCCTGACTACTAATAGTAAAGTAAATAGTAAATCGAATACTTCTATATTCGTGATTACTGTGATCGAAGTTTTTGTCTTCTAGGTTAAAGTTAAATATCATACTTGTATAAATAGCATAAGAGAATTGAGTGAAAAGTTTAAGCTTGTGAATTGTAAAAACACACACACACAAGCCAACTTTTCACTCCTCCAAATACAACTTTATCCTTGAGCTTGCTCAGTGGGTTCTAAGAGTTGTGCTCAGAATTAGCCTGAGCTTAGAGAGGAGTCACCCAAACTTTGTCATTTCAATCCCAAGTACTTTTCCGCAAGTACTTGGGTAACGTATTCTTTTGAATTATTTCTAATAAGAATATGACGTTGAAAATTACTTTGTGTGTTTTACTTACATTACTTTCAGTCATTACTCACTGTTAAAGTTGTTTTAAGTACTTAATTGTTTTAAACGATAGTGAGTAGGGTACAACAAGTGGTATCAGAGACAGGTTGATTATAAAACCTTTTTTTTGCCGCTCTAAAGACGTTTTTAAATCAGGATTCCTATGGCTAAAATTGATGTACCCTAACTAGTCGATAAAAAGGGTGGAGCTTATTCAGCTGCTGCCCCTAGACTTGAAGTTGGCAAATTCAACAAATGGAAAAAGCGTATGCTTTGCTATTTGATTGGGATGGAACCTTATTATATCAAATGTATTAATGAGGGTCCATTTGTCCCAAAGACTGCTGAAGGTTTGCCCAAACCTGAAGCTCAGTGGACTCAGGATGAAAGGAGAGTGGTCAACCAGGACCAAAGACTCAAAAGTATCATCATATCATGTCTCCCTGATGATATAATGGATTCAGTCATTAGCTGTAATATGGCTAAGCAAAGCTGGGATGACCTGGTCCATAGCCATGAAGGTCCTTCAGATACCAAGGAAAACAGAATAATGGACCTGAAACTTGAGTATAATACCTTCAGGGCCAGGAACTCTGAAACTCTCTCTCAAACTTACACCCGTTACAAAACTCTTTTAAATGAACTAGAAAATGACGGTGTTAAGTTATCCAAGCATGAGATAAATGTTGGTTTTGTTAATTGTCTCCCTAAGAAATGGTGGAACTTCTCTCAAGGACTTAGAAATGCAAATCACATTCAAAATCTTATCAATAGACGTTACCCTGACTTAAAGAAGTCTCAGGAAGTCAAGAAGTCCCTGACCATCTCCTCACCTATATCAACTGCCTTCTTTTCTAACAATGTGGTTCAAGATTTCCAAGAAAATTCTGATGATGAGCCTGATGAGAGATCAAGTGAGGAGTACCTGAATGACCTGAACGTTGAATTTAAGGAAAGGGCACTCCTTGCAAACTCTCGAAGGTTTATTAAAAGAAATAAAGGTTTTTCAACTGCTAAACCTAACGAGGACACTGAATGCTTCAAGTGTCACAAAAGAGGTCATTTTGCAAAAGACTGTTTTTCCAAAACAATTTCTGAACCCTCTTACAGACCATCAGGGTCAAGTCAGTCCTTAGGATTTAGCAAATTTCAACCTAAAATCTATCAGTCTCATCAAAACTTTCAGAACAAATCTGACCAGAACAAAACAGTTGATTTTGAAGCAAAGTATAGGAAAATCAAAGCCAAGCTTGCTTTACTTGAGGCCAGTCCCTCAGAACCAAAAAGTGTTCAATCTGTGCAGGGTAAAAACAAAGGTCTTGTTGCTAAAACTTTTTACTGGGATGAAGAGCCAGTCTCATCAGATGATGAAATGGTGCATGTCAGCGCCCTGATGGCTCTCTCAGAGGAAGATAAGCTTGCTGTTGGAAAGAATCATGCCAGAAATGGAGAATGGGTTAACATCACAATGAAGAAGGTAAATATTCTACTTTCTATTGATGATGACTCTGATTGGCAGTCCTATATGAACTATATCAATGTAGATCTTAAGTTTGTAGAAGAGCAAAGACTCAATCTTTTTTCTAAGTACAACAATTTAAGTTTTGAATTGAATAAGTGTAGGGATGAGTTACTTGTGTTAAAACAAAACAAGCTTGAGGCTATCACCTTACAAATTCAAAACACTGAGTTAGTTAAAAGAAATCAGGCTCTTCAAGAGAAACTTAAGAAAGAAAAAGAAATCATTAATAGTTGGACCACCAAAAATCCAAGGGTCTTTGATGCTGTGGGTGCTCCTAGTAGCAAAAAGAGAGTCATAGGTGAACATTGATGAGTGTGCAAATACTCATCATTTTTGTACTATTTAGAATGCCAAAAACATCTGAAAACACTCAGAAATGCATCAAAATGATAAAAATATCACAAATAAGTGTTTTATGTGTTTTAAATGCAAAAACATCAAAATCTGGTGAAAAACGTATCAAGTTTACATAATTGGCAGTTTTAGTCCCTCAAGTTTAAAAAGTTGTCAAAAATAGTCCCTGGTCATTCCAAAACTTATAAAAAGTCACAAACGGTCCTTAGGATTCAAAAAATGGAAAATAATCAAATAAGGTCCTTGTACTATTCAATTTTGGCAGGAATGGTCCTTATTGTAACTTTGGGAAATGGACAGGTTCAGTCCCTTGACTTTGGTCAAATTACATTTTTGGTCCTTGGGTTAACTATCTACAAAACCAAACGGACACCCCTTGGTTATTAAATACCCAAATCCAATCCAGTCCATACCCTAGCCCAACTACAACCCAAGCCCAACTCCACTACCCCGTTATTATTAAACCACTGTCAACAAAAGTCAAACACCACCTACACTGTTCATCTCTCTCACAGGATCGCGCCAAAACCAGTGACTCCTCAAACCAGGTGGTTTCACCACTTTTCCACCTCACCCCAGCTATCTAAAAACACTCATCACCATCCCCTTTCCACCTATACACCAGCCCACAACCAATTAATGCATCCCCACCATGAACCTTTTACTGTTACACACACAAAACTGGTTTTTGCTTTCCAAATCATCCCCAACCCCATACCTACTATCTGAATTGTCCCTTACACCTCCACAACACACCAAAGTTCTTTAATTACTCTGAAACTGTCTCAAGCAACCATGTACACTTTTGGCGCCAAAAGTCATTTAAACGGATAAGATGAGTTTGACTCATTCAATGGTTGAGATTTGAAGTGGGAAAGATTCAGAGACATGTGGGGAGTATCTCAATGCTATAAAGAAAGAGGAGAAGCAGAGGAGTGATCAATCTAGTGTAATTATAATTTTCATATGTCGTTTTAAATATTTTAAGCTTTCTAATGAATGTTTAAGTTCTCAACGACTTTGTAATCTTATTTGAGTGTAATAAAAACTCAGTTTCAGTTTCAATTTCAGTGATAAGTCCCATTTCAAGTTTGTGCAATTTTCAAGTCAAAATTCTCATGTGAATGAAATGTTGTTTTTAGTTATTGTCTTGGATTGAATAAGCCACATAAGCTCCTATATAGCTTATCTAAGCTATTAGAAACCCTTTAAAATCAGTTTAGTAGTCAAAAGCAAAAATACTAAAAAAATACAAAAACATCAGTCATAAATCAAAAATCATAAGGAATGAAGAATGATGCAAGGAGCAGGGTGAATATTGGATTGCCCTGGGTTAGTGGCTTAGTGGTAAGCCTATAGGAGTGGTCTTTTGATCTTGGTTCTGTGTTCTTAGTTCAACACCACTTGAAAGCTTTTTGCTCAATTTTTGTATTTCACTGTTTAAGTGTTCTTACGCTTAAATCTCTGTGTTTTTATGTTAATTAGTTGTAGTTAAGTATAATTATACATTAAAAATAGTTGCTTGTTCTTTTTAATTTGTAGTTTATAAAATTTTTATTTTGACAGTTAAATTAGCTTAAGTTTAATTTCTTAGTTGTACGTTGTTATTGCTGTTGTTTAGTGTCTATTTAGTCTTAGTAAGTGATAATATTAAGTCTGTAATCAGTTACATGGTCTCAATCTTTAAAATCACTTGAAAATCTTCAAATAAGTTTAGTTAAGTACTGTTTGGATTTGCTGAGTTATTAGTGTTGGAGGTTGTTTGAGTGGTTTCTTGTTATTGTTTCATGTCACATTAGGTCTTAGAAACTCATTTCAACAAGAAAAACCAGTTCTCATTTGTGAAAAAGTCAAAATTAGCTTTTGATCAAATCTTGTGTTAACTGTTGGATTTTCATGATCCATGATCATGATTTTGTGTTCATAAGTTGTTAATATTGCTCAAATCAGTTTTAGTTCACCTTAATACATCACAATCAGTGATTAGAATCAACTTAAAGTTCATATAAGTCAACCTTAGTGTTTTTCTTAAAAAGTCAAATTTTTCAATTTGGTCGTTTTTGAATAAAATAGATGATTTTAGTGTGTGTTTAATATTGGGATTTAGCTTATAAGCTTTTGGGATATTAAAGTTTAGCTGCTTAACTTAATTAGAAAAATATTAGTTCACTTTTAATCAGCTTATTCATAGCTTATTTTCTAGCTTCTTTTGAGCGCCTTGTCTGAAATGATGTCCTGTGCACAGTTGAGCTAGTCACTTTCATAAGCTCACACAGAGCTTGTTAGTTGTTCAAACCTTGTGAATTTTAGTTCTTTGGAAAGCCAACCAGGCCATTTCAATATCCCAAGCTTATTTTTCCAATTTGTAGCTTGTTAGATAGGGCTGCTTGAAGCTTTTAGTTTGTCCCAATACTCAGTATCAACTGTCTCAGCTTAAGCTGAGCAGTGATCTGGTACCCTTTTCATAAGCTCACCACAAGCTCTCTAGTTGTCCTCAGTGTATGAGTTTTGGATTTTTGGAAAGCCAACCAACCCAGCTTGTTAACCCAAGGCTTATTTTGAGCTTAGGATCTTTTGCCCCTAGTTTAATTTGGCTTACAAAAACTCCACAGGTCTGTTTGGTTTGTAAGTATAGATTTTGTGCTTATTAGCTTATTAGAGCTTTTCAGTGTGCTTATCTGTGTATTCTAGCTTAATATAAGTAGCTTGTAGCTTGTTTTAGCTTATTCCACTTTTGTTTCCAGTTTTCAAGTTTATTTGAGCTTTTAAAATCAATATAAGCTCATAACTCAAACTGTTAGCTTATAAGCTTATCAAAACAGCTTATTTTTAGTTTGTAAAATTTTTGTTTTCATTAAAGTAGCTTATAATAAGTAGTTAAGTAGTTTTATAAAATAAAAATCACAAAAACATCATTATGAAATTAGTGATAGCGTTTATTTATTTTAATTTTTTATATTTTTCTTTTCAGCTTTTTATTAAGCACTTTTCATTTTTATAATTTTCCTAGTATTCTGTCATCATATAGTATTTTTAGAAAAAGTTTCATAATTTCCTCTGTTTATTTAGTATTTA
The DNA here is from genome assembly GCA_019973895.1 of Chrysanthemum seticuspe. Lineage (NCBI taxonomy): Eukaryota > Viridiplantae > Streptophyta > Magnoliopsida > Asterales > Asteraceae > Chrysanthemum > Chrysanthemum seticuspe. Next base: position 41,657,754 of record BPTQ01000008.1, read on the forward strand.
TTAAAATTCAAAATAGTTAATAAGTATTAAATAATTAATAAAAAATAAATAAAAAACATAAAAAATATCTTTTCAGTTTTAAAATTAGTTTTATAATATTTTATATTTTTCTAAGTTAAAATTTTATTTTACCAGGTTTATTTTATATTTTCTAGTATTTAAGTGTATTTTAAATAGTAATTAACTAATAATAAATAGATAAAAAGTCTAAAAAATATTTTTTTCAATTTTAAAATAAGTTTTATAATATTTGTGATTTTTCTAAGACATTATTTTATTTTTCTAGCTTTATTTCACATTTTATCATATTTTAGGTTATTAATAAATAGTTAAAAATAGTTTTTAATTGATAATAATTAGATTAATAGTGTTAAAAATAATTTTCTTTTTCCAATAATTTACTTTTATTTTTAGGATTCCAAAAATATCATTTTCATATTTTTAGGTCTTTTATTTCTTAGATCTCACGTTTTGTTTTATACGTTTACGTTTTTAATAAACGTACGTATTTACGTTTGTTATATCTGATTGTCGTGCTTATCAATTTTGTATCCAAATATCATTCCAATCAATTAGTAGTGTAATTATTCACAAAAATCCTTACTGATCACTATCCTTAGTGATTATTCGACACCTGATCGTGTTTATACACCATTGAGTCTCCGTGGGACTTAACGACTCAGGAATCCACTATATTCCTCTGTTCTTAATTGTATTTGTTTCTAAGCTGTTTTAAGTTTATTACGGTTGACCATTCACAAGTGGTTAGCTTGTGTGATATAACTTGACTGTTTGGAGGCGAACCAAATTTTGGCGCCGCTGCCTGGGAGGCTTTAGCGTGTGTTAAACCATTTTTCAGACCCGTACTTGCACATATACCACCATTTGTAAAAAGTTTTTTGTAAAGTTATAAAAATATCAAAAAGTTCATTAGCACTTTTCCTAAAGTGTTAACAACACCAAAATAAATATAAAACAACAAAACGATCGTAACGTTTTCTAGCTTGTGTTTTCTTTAAGGTGATTCTTAAAGAAATACGATTTGGTTAAACGAGACGATACCAAAAATAATTTCCAAAAATTTTTAAACCCCTTTGCACAAATCTAAACCTACGTCTTTTCAAGTGGTACTTAATAAATACATAAAAATCAACCACCGCAAATCAAGGCAGTACACCTACCAACTGGGGGTGTGACCATAATAAGTTCCCGAACAAAAGATCAACATTAAAACTTGCCTTTGTGTCCTTGTGATTTGGTGTACCTTTTTCAAAGAAGCCATTTCATTTGTGATTATTGGTTTAAGTTCACTTGTCGTTTTGCCTCGCATTTGTTTTGAAAAACTGATTTTTATACTTAGTGCATGCGCACTCGTTCTTCCAGTTCTACAAGTCCACTTTCCGAGCTTGCAAATATTCATCGTAGACGTAGAGGACGTTCTGCTCCTTCAGCCGTGAATGAGGAACGTCTACCACCACCACCCCCTGTCGAAATGGCAGAAGACAAACCTATGAATGAGCTTCTCCAAGCACCCATCGAGGGTTACGGAGATGCTATTGTTGTCCCAGCCATCGTGGCTGATACTTTTGAGCTCAAAACCGGGTTACTTAATCTGGTAACCCAAAGCCAATTCTATGGTTTTGAGCGGGACGACCCTCATGCACACATTCGATGGTTCAACAAAATTGCATCAACCATCAAATACAAGAATGTCCCACATGAAGCAATCAAGCTTCTTCTGTTCCCATTCTCTCTAGAGGGACAAGCCCGGAATTGGCTTGAGAAACAACCCCCTCGTTCTATTGAGACATGGGAAGATTTAGTCACCAAGTTCGTTAACGAATTCTACCCTCCATCCGGAACCACAAGTCTTAAGAATGAAATAATGAAATTTTCTCAGAGATTTGATGAATCATTCGGGGAGGCATGGGATCGTTACAAAGAGTTGCTCCGAAAGTGTCTGCATCATGGTTTTACCGAGTTAATGCAAATGGATACTTTCTACAATGGTCTGAACCAGACCAATCAAGACTCTTTAAATGCCTCCGCGGGAGGTAATTTTCTGAGCAAGACCACTAAAGAAGCCTTACAAATCATTGAAAACAAGTCCCAGGTCTGCCCTTTCCGAACAAAGACATATCAATCTCAGTCTAATGCCGGACCTTCTACTTCATCTCACGTGAGTACATCTAGCACTGATGCTAAGATAGACAAACTCACGGATGCTGTTCAGGCTTTGGTTCTTGCCAACCAAAAGAAAGTCACATTCACACAGACACCATCACATGGTGAAGTTAAGAAAGTCGAAGTCTGTGTTACTTGTGGTGGCCCTCATGCATACTACAACTGTACTGCCACCGATGGTAGTCCATTTGAAGCCAATGCTATAGCCGGTACTTCAAATCAGGGAGGTAATCAGTACCGTCCTCAAAATGAACCAAGCTACCGTGCTAACACCTATCAGGCACCACCAGGTTTTAATCAGAATCCTAACCGGAATCAGAACCAACCAAGAATGAACCAAGGTTATCAAAACCAAGGTAATTTCTATCCCGGACCAACTCAAGGTTTCCAACATCAAGGGAACCTTAATCAAAACAATTTCAATCGAGGAAATCAATTTCAAGGAAATATGAATCCTAATCAAGGGAATTTTCAACAAGGCTATAATCAGAACATTCGGCCTCAAAATGTCCCTCCACCTCCTCCTGTATCAACATCTGATGAGCTTTTAAAGCAATTCATGAAGTCTCAAGAGGAGACAAACAGAGTGTTGATCAGCCAGATCGTTGAACTCAAGAAGTCTTTAAATGATCAACCTTCGGTCTCAACCAGAAGTGGTGTTTCATACGACAGACCCGCTATTCCTACTACCTCTTCTTCTTCTTTCCCGAAGGTAGTGGAAAGTGAGCCTGAGGCTACAAAGGACAAGGAACTTCCTAATAATAACTGAGGTACCAACAATGTCCAACCTCAAGTTGTCCAGAAACCCAACTCTAAACAAGGAGTTGTTTTTGATTCACCTGACATCCCGGTTGAAAACCAAAAATCCAAATCTTCTATTCCTTACCCATCACGTTTGAATGAACAGAAACTCCGCGAAAAAGCTAGCCATCAAATGGACAAATTTTTTCAAATTTTCCAAGAACTACATTTTGACATTAGCTTCGCGGATGCTATCATGTTGATGCCCAAGTTTGCATCAACTCTCAAACACATGTTAAGCAACAAGGAAAAACTGTTTGAGATGGCGAAAACTCCTCTTAACGAGAACTGCTCAGCAGTTATCTTGAAGAAACTTCCCGATAAGCTAGGAGATCCTGGGAAATTTCTCTTACCTTGTGTATTTCCAGGAATGGTTGAATGCTTTGCCTTAGCAGATCTTGGTGCAAGCATTAACCTGATGCCTCATTCAGTATGGAAGAAACTTTCTCTTCCGGAACTTACTCCTACATGCATGACTCTCGAGCTTGCAGATCGTTCAATATCTCGTCCACTTGGCATTGCCGAGGACGTATTTGTGAAAGTAGGAAAGTTCCATTTTCCCGCTGACTTTGTAGTTGTTGATTTCGATGCTAATCCACGGGTTCCTCTTATTGTTGGACGAGGATTCCTTAGGATGGCCCATGCCCTTATCGATGTATTCGAGCATGAAATCACGTTACGTGTGGGTGATGAAGCTGTTACCTTTAACCTTGATCAAACTGCGAGGTACTCCTCAAATTATGATGCTGAATCAATTAACCAAATCGATGTAATTGATGTTGCTTCTGAGGAGTACTCTCAAGAGTTTCTTGGTTATTCTCATAATTCTGTGAGTGGGGATTCCACCACATCTTCTCAACCTATCATTTCTGATCCTACCCCTTCTCTCACTCCATTTGAGGGAAGTGACTTCATCTTGGAAGAAATTGATGCATACTTGTCTAGTGATTCAGTTTCTTGGGAAATTGATCACGCGCCAATTGACATTGAGGGGGATATTCTTCTCCTTGAACAGTTGCTCAATGATGATCCATCATCAATTCCAGATGAGGTTAATCACAAAGAGATTGATCTGGAGGGATATATTCTTCATGAAAAGTTGTTAAATCAAGACACTTCTCCTCCACTCCCATCAAATGAACTTCATAACAAGGAAGTTAAGTTAGTTGAGAAAACTGAAGAATTTCCTGAGCTTGAACTCAAAGACTTACCACCTCATCTCGAGTATGCATTTCTTGAAGGTGATGATAAATTACCCGTCATTATTGCCCGAGATTTGAGTAAAGATGAAAAAACTGCTCTCATAAAGGTCTTGAAGTCACACAAGCAAGCAATTGCTTGGAAACTCTCCGACATTAAGGGTATCAACCCTGAGTTTTGTACTCACAAAATCTTAATGGAGGATGACTTCAAACCAGCAGTTCAACATCAAAGAAGAGTAAATCCAAAAATCCATGATGTTATCAAACAGGAGGTTCTCAAACTTCTTGATGCAGGATTGATTTACCCGATCTCAGATAGTCCTTGGGTTAGCCCAATTCATTGTGTTCCTAAAAAGGGTGGCATAACTGTTGTCACAAATGAAAATAACGAGTTAATTCCAACTCGGCTGGTTACGGGATGGCGTGTTTGCATTGACTATCGTAAGTTGAATGACGCTACCCGTAAAGACCATTTTCCTCTACCCTTCATGGACCAAATGCTTGAGAGATTAGCAGGGAACGAGTACTATTGTTTCCTTGATGGTTTCTCGGGTTATTTCCAGATCCCCATTGATCCAAAGGATCAAGAGAAAACCACATTCACCTGCCCATACGGAACCTTTGCCTACAGACGCATGCCTTTTGGCCTATGTAATGCTCCAGGCACGTTCCAACGATGTATGATGGCCATATTCCATGACATGATCGGGGAAACAATGGAGGTGTTTATGGATGACTTCTCGGTTATCGGGGATTCGTTTCAATCATGTCTCTCCCATTTAGAAAAAATGCTCAAAAGGTGTGAAGACACCAATCTTTGTCTAAATTGGGAGAAGAGTCACTTTATGGTCAAAGAAGGCATAGTCCTTGTCCATAAGATTTCCAAAAATGGGATTGAGGTTGATAGAGCAAAAGTCAATGTTATTGCTAAATTGCCTCATCCTACTACCGTCAAAGGTATTAGGAGTTTTTTAGGTCATGTCGGTTTCTATCGCAGATTCATACAAGATTTTTCTAAAATCGCCCGGCCTATGACCCATCTTCTTGAAAAGGATGCTCCTTTTATCTTCTCACCTGAGTGCATCGAAGCTTTTGAAACATTAAAGAAAAAGCTTACGGAAGCACCCATTCTGTTGCTCCCGACTGGGACTTACCCTTTGAGCTCATGTGCGATGCAAGTGATTTTGCTATCGGTGCAGTCTTAGGGCAACGTAGATCTAAGCATTTTCAGCCTATCCACTACGCAAGTAAAACAATGACTGAAGCTCAGACTCATTACACCACTACAGAAAAAGAATTATTAGCTGTGGTGTATGCGTTTGAAAAGTTTCGGCCATAATTAATCTTGACCAAATGTGTAGTGTATACGGATCATTCGGCTCTCAAATATCTCTTTGCAAAACAAGATGCAAAGCCGAGATTGCTCCGTTGGGTTCTCCTCCTCCAAGAATTTGATATCATCATACGTGATAAAAAAGGAGCTGAGAACCTGGCTGCTGATCATCTGTCCCGTCTAGAAAACCCTCACCAAGATGTTTTCGAGAAAAAGAAAATAAATGAAACATTTCCTCTCGAGACACTCAATGCGGTTTCTTTTCGTGGAAATTCTACCACCCCATGGTTTGCTGACTTCGCAAATTACCATGCTGGTAACTTCATAGTGAAAGGGATGTCGACCCAACAGAAGAACAAATTCTTCCAAGATGTTAAACATTACTTCTGGGACGACCCCTTCTTATTCAAAATCTGTGCGGATCAAGTCATCCGACGGTGTGTTTATGGACAAGAAGCCATGGATATTCTCAAAGCTTGCCATGCTGGACCCACCGGGGGCCATCATAGTCCAAACTACACCGCCAAAAAGGTGTTTGATTCCGGGTTTTATTGGCCCACAATTTACAAAGATGCTCATGACTTTGTCAAAGCCTGTGACGCTTGTCAACGTCACGGAAATATCTCTCAAAGAAATGAAATGCCACAAAATGCCATTCAAGTGTGTGAGATATTTGACATCTGGGGCATTGACTTTATGGGGCCATTTCCATCTTCTCGAGGAAACAAATACATACTCGTGGCTGTTGACTATTTGTCAAAATGGGTTGAAGCGAAAGCTTTACCTACCAATGATGCCCGAGTAGTTGTGAAATTTTTGAAATCTCTTTTTGCTAGGTTTGGAACTCCGAAAGCTATAATCAGTGATCGTGGTACGCATTTCTGCAATGACCAATTTGATCGTGTCATGCAAAAGTATGGTGTAACCCATCGTCTCTCTACTGCATACCACCCCCAAACAAGTGGGCAGGTGGAAGTTTCCAACCGTGGTATAAAAAGAATTCTTGAAAGGACAGTAGGCGAAAATCGTGCATCCTGGTCGGATAAACTAGATGACGCACTCTGGGCCTTCCGTACTGCTTATAAAACACCTATCGGGTGTACTCCATACAAGCTAGTGTACGGAAAGGCATGTCATCTGCCGATTGAGCTTGAGCACAAGGCATACTGGGCCTTAAAACATGCAAACTTCGATATTCAGACAGCTGGTGATCACAGGAAAGTTCAAATGAATGAAGTAAATGAACTCCGTGATCAAGCATACGAGAACTCTTTGATCTATAAACAAAAGACAAAGAAGATTCATGACTCTAAAATCAAAAACCGCGTTTTCAACGTTGGTGATCGAGTCCTTCTTTTCAATTCAAGATTGAAGATTTTCTCGGGAAAGCTTAAATCCCGCTCGTCTGGTCCATTTACTATTACTAAGGTTTATCCTTATGGTACTATTGAGTTATCTCAACCCGATGGTCCTAATTTTAAAGTGAATGGTCATCGATTAAAGCACTACTTTGGAGAGGACATTCCATCCATGGTTGTCCCGGATTTACAAACATTCCCCATGAACCAATGAATGTGGGGATCGAGTCAAGCTAGTGACTCGGGAATCAAAAACAGTAGCACACACCATATGGGTTTTCATCCATATTTCTGACTTCTTTCTACTTTCTACTACCCTAGTGTGGGGGAGTTGCCCCACGCTGTTGTATATAAACCTCTATAAAAAAAAATGTGTGTATATATCAAAAATAAAATAATGGCCGTAGTATTTCCCTTTTATGTTCTATGTTTCGGCATAACCGCCGGTACTTTGAATATTGAGGGCAATATTCATTTCTAGTGTGTGGGGGGGGGGGGGAATTCTCACGAATTGTATCATGTAATTATTCCACCCAATTCCCCCGTTTTTGGCCAAAAAAAAAAAAATTTTTTTTTTGGAGTAAGTGTTTTTCACTCTCTCAGCAAATGGTAATCAGTCCGCCATGTCTAACACACATAAGGATTGGCTAATCCAGGAGCAAACGGCTCTTGGTAAAGATATCTCAAATCCGTTTATGGCTTGCAATTTGCCAAAAATTGTATGGTGTTCAGCTCACCATATCTTTAACTAGTGAAAAGTTGGCTAGCCCGCAAGTTTATGGCATGTGGTAAAGACAGTTGGAAAGCCATAATTGGTAATCGACTCACCAAAGATAATATTGATAATTTATCTAAGAGTTGGCTAGTCCAGAAGCAAACGGCTTCTGGTAAAGACAAATCGAACCCGTTGAAAGCTTATGATTTGCTCAAAATCATTTGGTTATCATTGTGCCAAGGTTCTTACTTGAACTGAAACAATTGGCTACTCCAGAAGTAATGGCTTTTGGTAAAGAGATAAAATCCATTAAGTTTTTTTTTCATAAAAGATTGCTAGTGACTAGCAATATCTTAGTGTGGGGATTGATGAGTGTGCAAATACTCATCATTTTTGTACTATTTAGAATGCCAAAAACATCTGAAAATACTCAGAAATGCATCAAAATGATAAAAATATCACAAATAAGTGTTTTATGTGTTTTAAATGCAAAAACATCAAAATCTGGTGAAAAATGTATCAAGTTTTCATAATTGGCAGTTTTAGTCCCTCAAGTTTAAAAAGTTGTCAAAAATAGTCCCTGGTCATTCCAAAACTTATAAAAAGTCACAAAAGGTCCTTGGGATTCAAAAAATGTAAAATAATCAAATATGGTCCTTGTACTATTCACTTTTGGCAGGAATGGTCCTTATTGTAACTTTGGGAAATGGACAGGTTCAGTCCCTTGACTTTGGTCAAATTACATTTTTGGTCCTTGGGTTAACTATCTACAAAACCAAACGGACACCCCTTGGTTATTAAATACCCAAATCCAATCCAGTCCATACCCTAGTCCAACTACAACTCAAGCCCAACTCCACTACCCCGTTATTATTAAACCACGGTCAACAAAAGTCAAACACCACCTACACTGTTCATCTCTCTCACAGGATCGCGCCAAAACCAGTGACTCCTCAAACCAGGTGGTTTCACCACTTTTCCACCTCACCCCAGCTATCTAAAAACACTCATCACCATCCCCTTTCCACCTATACACCAGCCCACAACCAATTAATGCATCCCCACCATGAACCTTTTACTGTTACACACACAAAACTGGTTTTTGCTTTCCAAATCATCCCCAGCCCCATACCTACTATCTGAATTGTCCCTTACACCTCCACAACACACCAAAGTTCTTTAATTTCTCTGAAACTGTCTCAAGCAACCATGTACACTTTTGGCGCCAAAAGTCATTTAAACGGATAAGATGAGTTTGACTCATTCAATGGCTGAGATTTGAAGTGGGAAAGATTCAGAGACATGTGGGGAGTATCTCAATGCTATAAAGAAAGAGGAGAAGCAGAGGAGTGATCAATCTAGTGTAATTATAATTTTCATATGTCGTTTTAAATATTTTAAGCTTTCTAATGAATGTTTAAGTTCTCAACGACTTTGTAATCTTATTTGAGTGTAATAAAAACTCAGTTTCAGTTTCAATTTCAGTGATAAGTCCCATTTCAAGTTTGTGCAATTTTCAAGTCAAAATTCTCATGTGAATGAAATGTTGTTTTTAGTTATTGTCTTGGATTGAATAAGCCACATAAGCTCCTATATAGCTTATCTAAGCTATTAGAAACCCTTTAAAATCAGTTTAGTAGTCAAAAGCAAAAATACTAAAAAAATACAAAAACATCAGTCATAAATCAAAAATCATAAGGAATGAAGAATGATGCAAGGAGCAGGGTGAATATTGGATTGCCCTGGGTTAGTGGCTTAGTGGTAAGCCTATAGGAGTGGTCTTTTGATCTTGGTTCTGTGTTCTTAGTTCAACACCACTTGAAAGCTTTTTGCTCAATTTTTGTATTTCACTGTTTAAGTGTTCTTAAGCTTAAATCTCTGTGTTTTTATGTTAATTAGTTGTAGTTAAGTATAATTATACATTAAAAACAGTTGCTTGTTCTTTTTAATTTGTAGTTTATAAAATTTTTATTTTGACAGTTAAATTAGCTTAAGTTTAATTTCTTAATTGTACGTTGTTATTGCTGTTGTTTAGTGTCTATTTAGTCTTAGTAAGTGATAATATTAAGTCTGTAATCAGTTACATGGTCTCAATCTTTAAAATCACTTGAAAATCTTCAAATAAGTTTAGTTAAGTACTGTTTGGATTTGCTGAGTTATTAGTGTTGGAGGTTGTTTGAGTGGTTTCTTGTTATTGTTTCATGTCACATTAGGTCTTAGAAACTCATTTCAACAAGAAAAACCAGTTCTCATTTGTGAAAAAGTCAAAATTAGCTTTTGATCAAATCTTGTGTTAACTGTTGGATTTTCATGATCCATGATCATGATTTTGTGTTCATAAGTTGTTAATATTGCTCAAATCAGTCTTAGTTCACCTTAATACATCACAATCAGTGATTAGAATCAACTTAAAGTTCATATAAGTCAACCTTAGTGTTTTTCTTAAAAAGTCAAAATTTTCAATTTGGTCGTTTTTGAATAAAATAGATGATTTTAGTGTGTGTTTAATATTGAGATTTAGCTTATAGGCTTTTGGGATATTAAAGTTTAGCTGCTTAACTTAATTATAAAAATATTAGTTCACTTTTAATCAGCTTATTCATAGCTTATTTTCTAGCTTCTTTTGAGCGCCTTGTCTGAAATGATGTCCTGTGCACAGTTGAGCTAGTCACTTTCATAAGCTCACACAGAGCTTGTTAGTTGTTCAAACCTTGTGAATTTTAGTTCTTTGGAAAGCCAACCAGGCCATTTCAATGTCCCAAGCTTATTTTTCCAATTTGTAGCTTGTTAGATAGGGCTGCTTGAAGCTTTTAGTTTGTCCCATTACTCAGTATCAACTGTCTCAGCTTAAGCTGAGCAGTGATCTGGTACCCTTTTCATAAGCTCACCACAAGCTCTCTAGTTGTCCTCAGTGTGTGAGTTTTGGCTTTTTGGAAAGCCAACCAACCCAGCTTGTTGACCCAAGGCTTATTTTGAGCTTAGGAGCTTTTGCCCCTAGTTTAATTTGGCTTACTAAAACTCCACAGGTCTGTTTGGTTTGTAAGTTTAGAGTTTGTGCTTATTAGCTTATTAGAGCTTTTCAGTGTGCTTATCTGTGTATTCTAGCTTAGTATAAGTAGCTTGTAGCTTGTTTTAGCTTATTCCACTTTTGTTTCCAGTTTTCAAGTTTATTTGAGCTTTTAAAATCAATATAAGCTCATAACTCAAACTGTTAGCATATAAGCTTATTAAAACAGCTTATTTTTAGTTTGTAAAATTTTTGTTTTCATTAAAGTAGCTTATAATAAGTAGTTAAGTAGTTTTATAAAATAAAAATCACAAAAACATCATTATAAAATTAGTGATAGCGTTTATTTAATAGATTTTAACTTTTATATTTTTCTTTTCAGCTTTTTATTAAGCACTTTTTATTTTTATAATTTTTCTAGTATTCTGTCATCATATAGTATTTTTAGAAAAAGTTTCATAATTTCCTCTGTTTATTTAGTATTTATTAAAATTCAAAATAGTTAATAAGTATTAAATAATTAATAAAAAATAAATAAAAAACATAAAAAATATCTTTTCATTTTTAAAATTAGTTTTATAATATTTTAGATTTTGCTAAGTTAAAATTTTATTTTTCCAGGTTTATTTTATATTTTCTAGTATTTAAGTGTATTTTAAATAGTAATTAATTAATAATAAATAGATAAAAAGTGCATTCCTGAATGGTGAACTCAAGGAAGATGTTTATGTTCAACAACCACCCGGCTTTGAGAGCAGTGAATTCCCTGACTATGTCTGCAAGCTTGATAAAGCCCTTTATGGACTGAAACAAGCTCCCAGAGCATGGTATGAAACTCTCTCAGCCTTTCTTATACAAAACAAGTTTGTCAGAGGAAAGATAGACAACACACTGTTTATCTACAGAACATAGCAAGATGTGATACTGGTCCAAGTATATGTTGATGACATCATCTTTGGCTCAACAAACTACAAACTTTGCAAACAGTTTGAAAAACTGATGACAAAGAAGTTTGAAATGAGCATGATGGGTGAACTTACATACTTCCTTGGACTACAAATCAGGCAATCTGACAAAGGAATCTCCATCAGTCAAGAGAAGTACACAAGAAATCTCTTGAAGAAGTATGAGATATATGACTGTGCCTCAGTGAAGACTCCAATGGTTCCACCAAACAACCTTGGACCTGATCTCACTGGCAAATCAGTTAATCAAACCCATTTCAGAGGGATTGTTGGCTCACTGATGTATCTAACTGCTTCCAGACTAGACATACAATTCTCAGTCTGTGTCATAGCCAGATATCAGTCCAATCCTAAAGAATCCCACCTCACTGCAGCCAAAAGAATTCTCTAGTACATGAAAGGAACCCCAAGCCTTGGACTTTATTATCCTAAATGCTCAGGGTTTGATCTCAAAGGTTACTCTAATTCTGATTATGCTGGCTGCAACATGGACAGAAAAAGTACCTCAGGGTCCTGTCAATTTCTTGGAGGAAAACTAGTTTGCTGGAGTGCTAAAAAGCAACAATCAGTGTCTATGTCTTCAGCCGAAGCTGAATATGTGGCTGCTGCAGGATGCTGTGCCAATGTTCTATGGATGAAAAGTCAACTCAGTGACTATGACATCCATTACAAAATGGTACCCATCTTCTGTGACAACACCAATGCAATTGCTATCTCCAACAACCCTGTCCTCCATCAAAGAACCAAGCACATTGATATAAGATATCACTTCATCAGGGATCACATAATGAAAAGAGACATAGAACTTCTTTTCATCCCTACTGAATATCAACTTGCTGATATCTTCACCAAACCTTTGGATGAACCTACATTCAGGAGACTGAAAGCTGAATTGGGAATGCTTGACATTGAAAGTCAGGCATCTGAAAGCCAATCTCAGTAAGTTCTGTGAACTGGTTCATCTCCCTGAACATCCAAAATCAATTCCTCACTGAATGAGTAAGACTCAATCAGGGTCCCTGACATAACGCATTGAATGAGTAACTAAATGCTCTAAGTATTAGTTACTTAAATGTCCTAGGTTGGAAATCCCACCAATTTAATATAGGAATATATGTCTTACTGTCAGGGGTCTCATCACTTACCCACTTGGCATTTAATGCCTTCTCACACATAAAATATCCTATGGATATTTTATGGATATTTTAATGATGCTAAAGTGCACTTTTACTGTGCATCACAACTGTTTCCCTTGAAAGACGGGTTTTTATTGCGTGATGGGGTGGGTGGCATTAAATGTGGAATATCAAACGACTTCAATAATTGGTCTCTACATATCCATGATTATGCAAAAACTACCCCTCTCACCACTCTATAAATACCCTCTTCAAAATCACAAAACACACACGAATTACTTCTGCAACAAAACTCTGTCAAAATCCCTTCTCAAATCCAGAAAAATTTGTGTGTTCTCAAAACATCTTTAAAACCTTGTAAAAATTTACAAAAGTTTTTCATCACAAACTCTGAGAGATATAAAAACCTTGATTGTTCTAGTCAAAATCTTTTTAAACCCTTAATCCTTCTTAATGGAAATGGCTAGAACACAAGCTCTCCAGTTTGCACCTCAGTGGGTAGGGGATCTCACTAACGTTGAATTCAAAACAAACAATGTCATAGGTAATTTTGATTACCCTGAAAATGTCCCAACCTATAAAGACATTGTAAAATTTTTATTCAACTGCCCACTCAAAACGGCCTTTGTAAAATGTCCCTCAGTGGTGTACCCAAACTACCTCAGGGAGTTTTGGGCAACTGCTAAAGCCTATGACCCGACACCTTCGACTGATGAGAATAATCTTAGACCACTCAGGGAGTATCTCATCAGGTTCAGTATTAATGGGGGGCAACAATACACCCTGGATTACAAAACCTTTTGCACTTCAACAGGGTTGGATTACAACAAAGGTGTTTATGTCGCCCATCCTGAACCTTCCACAGTGAAGGATGGGTTAAAACAAATCGTTTAGATCCATCATTTTTGGACAAGACCCCAGTCACTAAAAGTTCATTCCCCGTGGCTTGGAGGATCCTATTCACTTTCGTGATTCAGGTCCTCGCCGGGAACCACTCATCCACTGAACAAGTTAACTCTATTCAGTTGATGATGGCATACTGCCTAATGAATGGGGTCACTATCAACATAGGGGAGATCATTTACAGTGATCTTGTAACGAAGCTACAGAGCAAAACTAGGACGAAGTATATTTCGTATCCTAGGTTTGTCTCTTGTGCTTTACAATCGTTACTGGGTGCCAATTATACTCAGGATGAAAGCTTTGGAAATTTACCTGGCATCCTGAGTCCTTCAAACTTTCAAAAGGACCCATCCCTTGTCACACCTATTGAATTGACGGCCCATATGGTTGCTGTAAACAACCAGGAGGGATCAGTGTCTCCAAACCCTGCTCCTAAAAAGAGAAAGGGGAAGTCTCAGACTGGGACTAAGACTAAACCAAAGTCTCAGGGCCCTGGGACTTCAGGAGCACCGCCTAAGAGGCACAAAAAGCCTAACACCCAAAAGACACCTACTGACCAGGAAAAAACCACCCCCGTGACAACGAAGGACACTAATACATCACAGTCAGTGCCCTTGGTCACATCTACTAATCGCCAAATCCAAAGGGAAACAAACAACCCGCTGGTAGGGAAGCGCCTTCCACTACGCCTGATGAGGACAATAGCAAATCAAAGCCTTTGTCTGAGGGCACACTGATCGATCCCAAAGACTCAGGGGGACACAAAAAACCCACTGATAGGGATAAAACAATCACTGACTCTGCTAAAGGCACTGGGAAAAACCCATCAGTGTCTTAGGGGTCAATGGGGGACAAAGACTCGGAGGGACAGGAATAACCCGCCAATATGGAACCCAAAACCAATACTGACTCCCGAGAAGACGCTGGGAAACTCCAACCAGTGTCCGAGGGGTCCATGGGGGACAAAGACTCAGTGGGATCAATACCACCCGCTGATATGGAACCCATCACCAAACCCATTCTAACCATTGCAGATGTTACTGGCATTTTGTTCTCAGACGATGAGCTTGCTGAAACTGATGAGGAAATTCTATCAGCCGGTGAGGAAGTGGACGCTGAGGTTCAATATGAACAAGAGCCTCAGCCTGATCCAAAGGAGCATACTGAGTCACCTTTCCACCCTGAAGATAATGACTCGGACTCCTCATCCAGCTCTGGGGAATTTAACCGTTTTGACAACATTCTTCCAATCACTGAAAGACAGCTGGTTCAGTGGATCACAAAAGCCTCCAGGAAGCTGTTTACTGGGGTTACTGAACAACTTTGGGATCAATACACTGAAGCTGCTGCCAGCTACGCTGATCTTCGATCTGATGTGCTCACCTTCAACGAAAATGTCCATGAGCACCGAGATCTTATGTACCAACACATGTTCAGACTGGATGAAAACCTGGTTAAGTTTCTCAAGAATATTCAGTCCTGTGGGGTCAAAATTGATGAAATCAGGGATGCTGTTAAAGACGACCCAGCACTCAATGCCAAAGTACATAAGGCCACTGAGGTGTATGTGAAGAACTCATCACAGCTCACTGAACTGATTGAAATGCTCCAATCTGCCAATGTTCAAGGTCTACAATCTTTGGTTCAGTCTCTTCAGACCTCAGTGGACTCATTAAACACTCAGGTAGCCGCTATGGCTCATGCCTCGTCTTCAATGGCCTAGAATCTTGGTCCCCGGATGACTGCTTTGGAGTTCTCTCAGGCTAACTTGGATACAAAG
This sequence comes from Chrysanthemum seticuspe, assembly GCA_019973895.1. NCBI lineage: Eukaryota > Viridiplantae > Streptophyta > Magnoliopsida > Asterales > Asteraceae > Chrysanthemum > Chrysanthemum seticuspe. Next base: position 41,673,138 of record BPTQ01000008.1, read on the forward strand.
GTCACTGGTCTCCAAGCAGATACTTCAAAGATTAAGGCTATGACCACTGAAATATATCAAGCCTTCAAGGGTCAAGCAGGTCAGTCCCCCTCAGCACCAACTACAACTCTTGCCCTCACCGAAGTTCCGGCAACAGTTGAGGGGGAGAATATTGCTGAAGAGACTCCTCTTCACACTCAGGGGGAGCAAACACCTCCAATATCAGTAGCTCTCACATCATCTGCACCAGTCTCTGCAATTCCCATATCTTCGCTACCACCACAATCATCAACAACAACAACACTGACGGTCACAACAACTACACCTCCCATTATTGCATCATCCTCCTCAGGCCAGGACAAGGGCAAAGGCGTACTGACAACTGCTGAGCCTGAGAGGATTCCCTACAAAATTGGCGACACTGAATATCTACTCACACCTCAACAGCTAAGTAAACATATTGCTAAAGAAGAAAAAAGATTGAAACTGGCTGAGGAAGAGAAACAAAATAGAGAAGCACTGGCTAAGGTTGTCGCTGAAGAATCCGAGAATATGGGTTTAGATGCAAGCAAGCTTCCTAAGGGTCAGGCAGGTCAGAAGTTCAAGGATGCTCAGGCTGCTCAAATGGCTGCAATGAGAGCTCAGTATGAAGAAAAGAGAAAGAAAACTGAAGCTCTCAGGCAAAGCAGAATCAAAGAATACAACTAGACAATGACCAGCCGAAGGCTTCTTGAAAAAATCTGTGATGTCAAGATCATTCCCAACACCAGACCAGTGGCTATGAATGTTTACAGGGGATGATAAAATACACTTTGAGGTTCATGATCCCTTAAAATTCAGTGACTTCGGGATCACTGAACTTGATGAACTTGGTCCGATCATTGGAAAGAAGCAAAACAAGGTGGTCAAGGAGCTGATGAAGATGCTCAGCAAAAGATATGAAAGGCTGAGGGAAGCACCAGCTCAACTGGGAATTCCGCCTGCCTTGACTGCACCTCAAGGATCTCAACCACAAACTTCCACTGGCAAAAGGAAGAGAGTTGAGTTCCAGCCTGAAATCAAAGTGCCTGGATTTGAATGCAATAGGGAGCCGTCTGAAGGTGTAAAGTTTGTGAACTGCTTAGTGATTGAACAGCCTGAAAGAGGGCTATTTTTCATTGATGAGTATGGAAACCCAGCATTCCAAAGATGGAGCGACATTGATAAGGCAGGAGTAGCAACAATGATAAGCTACATACCAGTGGCTTCTCAAATGCAGTCCCCTGCAAATATCAGATTCTGTGCTGACTTAAATGCCAAGATAAAAGATCATCCTGACAGGGAAACACTGATCACAAAGAAAGTCAAGCTTGAAGCACTGGGGCTCCATCCAGACTAATCATCCTAATTTCTCTTTTGTACTAGTGATAGGAACTATGTAATCTGATCAATAAAAGGATGTATGTTTTTGTTAAATTACTCAGTGTTCCTTTTGCATCCATTAGTACATTCAGTGTAAGAAGAAGCCATTTGCTCACTTACACTAATCAAACACTTAGGCTATTTGTATATCCAAATAGGGGGAGACTGTTGGGTTCTGAAAATACCCAAACCTCTTAATCTAGGATTTGAATAGAAAATACCCTAAGTGTTTAATCCGTTAAACACTATCAGGTCACTGAGTGCATAGTCTCTCAGTGAGCCATCTTCAGGATACTCAGTACGAGGCGAAGAAGAAGCCTATCAACTCAGCAAGGCGGAACTTAATGGGTGAAGACTTAGTCAAGAAGAAGATAGTGGATTAAGTGAGTGATGACAATAACTCACTGAATCCCTAAGACTCCTCTCCAACACTTAAACACTGAAGATAAACGAAGGAAGATACTGAAGGATCTAAAGACTGAAGAATGAGCTGGACTAGGCGGGAAAGTTTTACCCAGATAAAACTAAGTCCCTCAAGTGTTTATCCAGTCCATACACAGTCTCAATCTGTCAAGATTATATCTTCCCATTTATAGAAAGCGGCGATTCCCTGTTAAGGAAAGAAGACTCGCCGCCTGACTACTAATAGCAATGTAAACAGTAAATCGAATACTTCTATATTCGTGATTACTGTTATCGAAGTTTTTGTCTTCTAGGTTAAAGTTAAATATCATACTTGTATAAATAGCATAAGAGAATTGAGTGAAAAGTTTAAGCTTGTGAATTGTAAAAACACACACACACAAGCCAACTTTTCACTCCTCCAAATACAACTTTATCTTTGAGCTAGCTCAGTGGGTTCTAAGAGTTGTGCTCAGACTTAGCCTGAGCTTAGAGAGGAGTCACCCAAACTTTGTCATTTCAATCCCAAGTACTATTCCGCAAGTACTTTCAGTCATTACTCACTGTTAAAGTTGTTTTAAGTACTTAATTGTTTTAAACGATAGTGAGTAGGGAACTGATGAGTATGTAAATACTCATCATTTTTGGTTAAATCTGAACTGCAAAACATTTAAAAATGTTCAGAAATGCAGCAAAATACTGAAAATATCTCAAAAGTGCATTTTATATGTTTCAGATGCAAAATGTTTAAAATCAGATGAAAAATGAGTAATTTTGCATAATTGGCAGTTTCAGTCCCCCAAGTTTCAAAAGTTGTCAAAAATTGGTCATTGAGATTGAAATTTGCAAAATTACAACTTAAGTCCCTAAACTTTCAAAATGACAAGTTCAGTCCTACAACTTCATAAATTACAGATTTGGTTCCTTGGAATTTTGGAGATTGGCAAAACAGGTCCTTGGATTTTCAGAATATACACAAATGGTCCCTAAGCTACAAACTGGATCCCAAATAAAACCCAAATCCAATAAACACCCAAGCCCATTGCCCCTTTTACCCACAACCCGGTCCAGTCCACCCTTTATATCCAACCTGTTTACCCAAATAACCCAGGCAAAACAAATAAGTCAACCCTCACTCACGGGTTTCCCCAGCCTCCCTCATCATCACCTGATCCTCTGCAAAACCACCCACGCTCCAACTTCCACCATCATCACCCCTTACCCTAGCCCTTCCACCTCACCTAACAAAACAAGATGCATTAAATGCTTCCCCTCCCGTGCACTCAATCAAGACCTTTTGGCAAAAGTATTTTAGCGCCAAAAACCCATCAACGGCTAAAAGGAAATCCAGTCATCCAATGGCTCACATTATTGATGGGAAATACTCAGAAGCAAGTGGGGAGTCCTTTTTGAGCTTATAAAAGGAGAAGAAGCCAAAGGAAGAAGGAGTTCGAAAAAAGTTAGTTTTAAGTTAGCTAATTTTTAGTTTTTAAATTCTTAGTATTCTCAATTAGTGTAATTTTAATCGTATGTGTATTTTTCTCAGTGCTTAAAAACTTTGTACTCAGTATTTCCATTGTATCTTAACTCTTTTCAAGTAATCAATTTCACATTTTCAAGTTCACTTCAGTCTTATGCAAATCTGAATGTCAATTTCCAAGTTTATGTAAATGTTGTTTGTAGATGTTACTAATGACTGAATAAGCTCACATAAGCTCCTAGATAGCCTCATATAGCTATTAGAAACTTTAAAATTCTGTTTAGTATTCAAAAGGCAAAAACACCAAAAACACAAAAATACAGTGTAAAAACAAAAATCACGAGACAAAGAAGAGGAAGAAAAAATCATGGTGAAATGAAGATTGTTCTGGGTTAGTGAACCTGTGGAGGTTCTATAGGAAGTGTTTCTTGATCTCAGTTCTTGATTCTCAGCTGGATTGAACTTGTAAGCTTATTCGATAATTTTGATAAGTTCTTATATCTTGAGTTTTAATCATTTTAATGAAGAGTTTGTGATAAGTAGATAAGTGGTAATAGAGTTAAAATCATTAGCTTGTTCATTAGATTTCAAAGCTGCTAGAAGAGTTCAGCTTCACAGATAAATTAGCATATTGATCGTTTCTGCTGAAGCTTGGTCTTTTCTGCTGAAGCTATCTATATTGTTGTTCTGAGTTCCTATGCTCCTGCTGAATGATAACATGAATGTTGAAAGTAGTGTTGAGGTCTAATTTAATAGATTGTTTTGAAAATAGAAAGTTAGTGTTGCATCAGTGGTGTTTGGTTTATACTGTGCTGACTGTGACAATAGGTGCTATTGTTGTTAACTTTGGTTTGTATACATCACTTAAGTCCCATTTGGCTCAGAACAAACATAAGTTACACACCTAGTTTGTTAAAAAGTTAGAATAGCTTTCAATCTTTATCTGCTAGTTCACCGTTAGGATTTTAGAGTGTAATTTTCATCATAGTTGTTCATTATTTGGTAATGTAGCTTAATTTCATCTCTATCTAGCTTAATTCAACATAATCAGTAAGTAGAGTAGGATTAAAGTTCATATAAGTTAACTTATCAGTGATACTGCTGAATTGACTTTGATTCTGCTGAAGTGTTATTTTCGGTTTCTGCTGAAAGTATGTAATTCTTTGATTCTGCTGAATCACATTTGATTTTTGCTGAAGTGTTGTTTTGGATTCTGCTGATTTGCTTATTGTAGCTTTTCAGTATATTTCTTTACACGTTTTAGTTTCTTCCAGCATTCTTAAGTTGCTTACAAATCATTGTCCTCAGTGATCCTTCTAAGTCTGAAAGTTTTAAACACACCATTCATCCTCCGTGGGACTTAACGACCCGGGAATCCACTATATTCCATGGGAAATCTGTGTTGACTCCAAAACAGTTGATTTTTGTTGACTAAACTCTTTGGTAAATATCTCTTGACTGCTTTGGAGGCGAACCAAATTTTGGCGCCGCTGCCGGGGATCGAACCCGGGTTGCAAACAGTTTTCTGTAAAGTTATTAAAAAATTCAAAAAGTTCATTAACACTTTTCCTAAAGTGTTAACAACACCAAACAAAATATAAAACAACAAAACAATCGTAACGTTTTCTATCTTGTATTTTCTTTAAGGTGATTCTTAAAGAGGTATGATTTGGTTAAACGAGACGATAACAAAAATATTGTCCCCAAAGTTTTTTTTTTAAACCCTTTGCATAAATCCATACCTACGTCTTTTTAGTGGTAATTCATAAATACATAAAAATCAACCACCGAAAACCAAGGCAGTGTACAACCTAACTGGGGGTACGACCATAATAAGTTCCCGAACTAAAGATTAACAAGAATACTTGCCTTTGTGTCCTTGTGAGTGGTGTACCTTTTTCAAAGAAGCCATTTATCTTGTGATTATTGGTTTAAGCTCATTGTGTTTTGCCTCGATTTTGTTTTAATTGGATTTGTTGTTATATCGACGTTTCAAAACCATAAAAAACCAAAAAGATTCTTCTTACCCCATTTTCATAATTCCCTTCATAATTCCCATTCCTCTCCTCAACTCTGAGATTTCTTAGAGTTAACTCTAGTGTATGCGCACTCGCTCTTCTAGATCTGTAAGTCCACTTCGTGAGCTTATCAGGATTCCAAGAAAGCATGTCCGTAGACGTTCTGCCCCATCAGTCGGATCTAAGATCCGGACTGTTCGCACTACTTCCGTCATCATGGCGGATGAAATTCCTATGTGCGAGCTTCTCCAGGCACCCATCGACGGGTATGGAGATGCTATTGTGGTACCAGCCATTGTGGCTGAAAACTTTGAACTCAAAACCGGGTTACTGAATCTTGTAACCTCAAATCAATTCTATGGTTTTGAGCGGGATGATCCTCATGCTCATATTCGATGGTTTAACAAGATTGCATCTACCATCAAATACAAGAACGTCCCTTCTGATGCTGTTAAGCTTCTTCTGTTCCCATTTTCTCTCGAGGGGCAAGCCCGGATTTGGCTTGAAAAATAACCCCCTAAATCGATTGAAACATGGGAAGACCTGGTGAAGAAATTTGTGAATGAATTCTATCCACCTTCCAAAACCACGAGTCTTAAAAATGAAATCATCAAGTTCACACAAAAGTTTGATGAATCTTTCAGTGAATCGTGGGATCGTTTCAAGGAATTGCTTCGCAAATGTCCTCACCAAGGTTTCTCCGAGTTGATGCAACTCGATACTTTCTATAATGGAGTGAGTCAATCTGATCAAGATTCTCTCAATTCCTCCACTGGAGGAAATTTCTTAAGCAAAAATGTCAAAGAAGCTTTAGCGATCATTGAAAACAAGTCTAAAGTCCGCACTGCACGAAGCAAGCCGGTTGTTTCCCAAGTCAGTGTTGGTCCTTCTTCTTCATCGCCCGTGAGTCAATCTAGCACCGATGCTAAGATTGACAAAGTCACGGAAGCTATTCAAGCTTTGATTCTCTCCAATCAAAAGAAAGTTCCTTTTCCACAAACTTCACCTCCTGCTGAAGTTAAGAAAGTGGAAGTCTGTGTTACGTGTGGTGGCCCCCATGCTTATTACAACTGTATGGCCACCGACGGTAACCCTTTTGAAGCAAATGTTGTGGGCGGGATTTCTAATCAAGGAGGCAACCAATATCGTGCTCCTATGGACCCTAACCACCGTCCTAACCACTACTCTGGACCTCCCGGTTTCAATCAAAACCAAAACCGTAATCAAAATCAGAATAGACCAAACCAAGGTTTTCAAAACCAAGGTAATTTCAATCAAAACAACGGTTTTCAAAATCAGAGTCAAAATTTCCAAAACCAAGGAAATTTCAATAGAAACCAAGGTCAAGGGAATTTCAATCCAGGGTATTTTCATGGAAATAATCAAGGAAATTTCCAAAATCAAGGCCCTCATCAAAACAATAGAGGCCAGAATTTTCCTGTGCAAAATCAAGCCATTGTTCCAACTGGCCCATCGTCTGATGAGTTGTTGAAACAATTCATGAAATCCCAAGAAGAAATGAATCGGTTGTTGGTCAGCCAGATTTCTGACATCAAGAAGTCTTTAAATGATCGACCCTCGGGCTCAGGTACTTTACCTAGCAACACGATCGCTAATCCGAGGGGCGATGCAAAGGCGATCACAACCAGTAGTGGTGCTTCTTATGATGGACCCGCTATTCCTACTACCTCTTCTTCTTCTCTCCCGAGGGTAGTGGAAAGCGAACCTGAGGCGACAAAGGACAAGGAACTTCCTACTAATAACGGAGGTACCAGCAATGTCCATCCTCAAGGTGTCCCGAAATCCAAATCCAAATCAGGAGTTGTTTTTGAACCTCCTGTAGCTCCCGTTGAAAATACCAAATCCAAAACTTCTATTCCTTACCCATCACGCTTAAACGAACAAAAGCTCCGCGAAAAAGCTAGTCATCAAATGGATAAATTCTTTCAAATTTTCCAAGAACTTTATTTTGACATAAGCTTTGCGGATGCCATCATGCTGATGCCCAAATTTGCATCCACTCTCAAACACTTGTTAAGCAACAAGGAAAAGTTGTTTGAAATGGCTAAAACTCCTTTGAACAAGAACTGCTCAGCAGTTCTGTTAAAGAAGCTTCCCGAGAAGCTAGGAGATCCCGAAAAATTCCTTCTTCCTTGTGTTTTTCCTGGGATGATTGAGTGCTTTGCCCTTGCCGATCTTGGTGCAAGCATCAATCTGATGCCTTACTCAGTATGGAAGAAACTTTCTCTTCCAGAACTTGTTCCTACCTGCATGCCTCTTGAGCTTGCAGATCGTTCCATATCGCGTCCTATTGGCATCGCCGAGGATGTATTCGTGAAAGTAGGAAAGTTCCATTTTCCAGCTGACTTCGTGGTTGTTGATTTCGATGCCGATCAACGGGTTCCTCTCATTGTTGGACGAGGATTCCTGAGAACGGGCCGCGCTCTCATTGATGTATTTGAGCAAGAAATTACACTACGTGTGGGTAATGAAGCTGCCACTTTTAACCTTGATCAAACTTCGAGGTACTCCGCAAACTATGATTCTGAGTCGGTCAACCGACTAGATATCATTGATGTTGCCTCTGATGAGTACTCTCAAGAAGTTCTTGGTTATCTTCATAATTCTTCGAGTGACAATCTCACTCATTCATCTCACCCCATCATTGCCAATTCTACTCCTTCTCTCACTCCGTTTGAGGGAAGTGACTTCATCTTGGAAGAAATTGAAGCATACTTGTCTAGTGATTCGGTTTCATGGGAAATTGATCACGCTCCAATTGACATGGATGGTGATATTCTTCTTCTTGAGAATTTGTTGAATCAGGACACTTCTCCTCCTCTCCCTCCCGATGAACTTCATAATAAGGAAATTAAGTCAGTTGAGAAAACTGAAGAATTTCCTGAGGTTGAACTCAAGGATGAAAAAGCCGCTCTTATAAAAGTTTTGAAGTCACACAAGCGAGCCACTGCTTGGAAACTTTCCGACATCAAGGGTATTAACCCGGAATTTTGTACTCATAAAATTCTCATGGAAGATGATTTCAAACCGGCGGTTCAACACCAAAGAAGAGTAAATCCAAAAATCCAAGAGGTTATCAAACAAGAAGTTCTTAAACTTCTTGACGCCGGATTGATTTACCCTATCTCGGATAGTCCTTGGGTGAGCCCCGTTCATTGTGTGCCCAAAAAGGGTGGTATAACTGTTGTTGAAAATGATGAAAACGAGTTGATTCCTACTCGATTGGTTACGGGATGGCATGTTTGCATTGACTATCTAAAGTTAAATGAAGCCACCCGTAAAGACCACTTTCCATTACCCTTCATGGACCAGATGCTTGAGAGATTAGCGGGAAACGAATACTATTGCTTTCTCGATGGTTTCTCGGGTTACTTCCAAATTCCCATTGACCCACAAGATCAAGAAAAGACCACATTCACATGTCCTTATGGAACATTTGCTTACCGACGCATGCCTTTCAGCTTATGCAATGCTCCCGGTACATTCCAAAGGTGTATGATGGCCATTTTCCATGACATGATCGAAAAGACTATGGAAGTCTTTAAGGATGATTTTTCGGTCTTTGGGAATTCTTTTCAAACATGTCTCTCCCATTTGGAAAAGATGCTTGAACGTTGTGAAAACACGAATCTTTGTCTAAATTGGGAGAAATGTCACTTTATGGTTAAAGAAGGAATTGTCCTTGGCCATAAGATTTCTAAGAGCGAGATTGAGGTAGACAGAGCTAAAGTTGATGTTATTGCAAAGCTACCTCCTCCTACAACTATCAAAGGAGTTAGAAGTTTCCTTGGTCATGCCGGTTTCTATCGTCGTTTCATTCAAGATTTTTCAAAAATATCCCGGCCTATGACCCGACTTCTTGAAAAAGACACTCCTTTCATCTTCTCTAGTGAGTGCATTGAAGCTTTTCAAACTCTTAAGAAGAAGCTCACGGAAGCACCAATTCTAGTTGCCCCCGATTGGGACCTACCATTTGAGCTTATGTGCGATGCAAGTGATTTCGCCATAGGCGCAGTTTTGGGGCAACGAAAATCAAAACATTTCCAGCCTATACATTATGCTAGCAAAACTTTGACCGAAGCTCAAGCACATTACACCACTACGGAGAAAGAATTACTAGCCGTGGTATATGCTTTCGAGAAGTTTCGGTCATATTTGATCTTGTCCAAAAGCATAGTGTATACGGATCACTCGGCCCTCAAATATCTTTTTGCTAAGCAAGATGCAAAGCCGAGATTGCTCCGATGGGTTCTCCTCCTACAAGAATTTGATATCACCATCCGTGATAAAAAAGGAGCGGAGAACCTAGCGGCTGACCATCTTTCCCGTCTTGAAAATCCTCATCAAGGTGTGCTCGAGAAAAAGGAGATAAAAGAAAAGTTTCCTCTCGAGACACTTAATGTGGTATCTCATCATGGAAATTCTAGTACCCCATGGTTTGCTGACTTTGCAAACTATCATGCGGGTAACTTTGTTGTGAAAGGGATGTCGTCCCAACAAAAGAACAAATTTTTCAAAGATGTTAAGCATTACTTCTGGGACGACCCCTACTTGTTTAAAATCTGTGCGGATCAAGTCATCCGACGGTGTGTTCACGGCCAAGAAGCCGCTGAAATTCTCAAGGCTTGTCATCATGGACCCACGGGGGGACATCATGGCCCGAACTACACCGCCAAAAAGGTGTTTGACTCCGGTTTCTATTGGCCCACAATTTACAAAGATGCACATGATCTCGTCAAATCTTGCGACTCTTGCCAACGTCATGGTAACATCTCTAAAAGAGACGAAATGCCTCAAAATGCCATTCAAGTGTGCGAGATATTTGACGTATGGGGCATCGACTTTATGGGGCCGTTCCCGTCTTCTCGAGGGAACAAGTATATACTCGTGGCGGTCGATTACTTGTCTAAATGGGTGGAAGCGAAAGCACTACCCACCAACGACGCCCGAGTAGTTGTGAAGTTTTTGAAGTCTCTTTTTGCCCGTTTTGGAACTCCTCGTGCCATCATTAGTGATCGCGGTACGCACTTTTGCAATGACCAATTCGCGAAAGTGATGCTTAAGTACGGTGTCACCCACCGTCTCTCTACCGCGTATCACCCACAAACTAGTGGGCAAGTGGATGTTTCGAACCGTGGTTTGAAAAGAATCTTGGAAAGGACCGTAGGTGAAAATCGTGCCTCTTGGTCGAACAAATTAGAAGATGCACTTTGGGCCTTCCGTACCGCTTACAAAACCCCTATCGGGTGTACTCCTTACAAGCTCGTGTATGGAAAGGCGTGTCATCTCCCGATCGAGCTTGAGCACAAAGCCTATTGGGCCTTGAAGCATGCAAATTTCGACCTCAAGTCTTCGGGTGATCATCGGAAAGTTCAACTCAATGAATTAAATGAACTCCGTGATCAAGCCTACGAGAACTCTTTGATCTACAAAGAAAAGACAAAAAAGATCTATGACTCAAAGATTAAGAACCGCGTTTTCAACGTTGGTGATCGAGTCCTTCTTTTCAATTCTAGATTGAAGATCTTCTCGGGGAAACTTAAGACCCGCTGGACTGGTCCATTCACCATTGCCAAAGTGTTTCCATATGGCACCGTCGAATTATCTCAAACAGAAGGGCCAAACTTCAAAGTGAATGGACATAGGTTGAAACACTATTTTGGAGAGGACATTCCCCCTGTGGTTGTCCCGGATCTCCAAACTTTCCCCATGAACCAATTAATGCGGGGATCGAGTCAAGCTAGCGACTCGGGAATCAAAAACAGTAGCATGCCATATGGGTTTTCACCCATATTTCTGACTTCTTTCTACTTTCTACCACCCTAGTGTGGGGGGGTTGCCCCACATGTTGTATATAAAGTTACAAAAAAAAAAAAAAAAAAAAAAAAAAAAAAAAAAAAAAAAAACTTTCACAATAATGGCCGTTTATTTCCCTTTTACATTCTCAGTTTCGGCATAACCGCCGGTACTTTGAAAATTGAGGGCAATATTCATTTCTAAGTGTGGGGGGGAATTCTCACGAATTTTATCATGTAATTATACCGCCTAATTCCCCCGTTTTTGGCCAAAAAAAAAAAAAAAAAATTTGGAGTAAGTGTTTTACACTTACTCAATTGGTTATCAGTCCGCCTTGTCTAATAAACAAAAGGATTGGCTAATCCAGGAGCAAACGGCTCTTGGTAAAGATATCTCAAATCCGTTGACGGCTTGCAATTTGCCCAAAATTGTATGGTATTCAGCTCACCATATCCTTAAAAGTGAAGAGTTGGCTAGCCCGCAAGTTTATGGCTTGTGGTAAAGGCAGTTGAAAAAAAAGAAAAACCATAATTGGTAATCGACTCACCAAAGATAATATTGATAATTTATCTAAGAGTTGGCTAGTCCAGAGCAAACGGCTTCTGGTAAAGACAAATCAAATCCGTTGGAAGCTGGTGGTTTGCTCAAAATCACATGGTTATCGGTGTACCATGGTTCTTACTTGAACTGAAACATTTGGCTACTCCAGAAGTAATGGCTTTTGGTAAAGAGATTCAAATCCATTAGGAACAACAGGAACCCATTTCATTTGAAAAATGATCACATTCATTGGGGTCAGTTGAGGCAAAAATAATATCATCAACATACATTTGAACGTGAATTAAATGTTTGCCTGAATTTATGGCGAACAATGTCGGATCAACTGCTCCTTTGCTGAATCCATTGGATAGAAGAAACTTTGATAGCGTATCATACCATGCCCTTGGAGCTTGCTTTAAACCATAAAAAGCCTTCTTCAAACGATAGACGTGAGAAGGATGCTCTGGATTCACAAAGCCTTCAGGTTGGCTAACGTATACGACTTCTTTAAGATCTCCGTTAAGAAACGCCGTCTTTTCATCCATCTGATAAACCACCATGTTCTTACTTGCAGCATTAGCCAAGAAGATTCTGATTGCCTCAATACGAGCAACTGGAGAAAATGATTCTTCAAAGTTAATACCCTCCTCTTGACGGCATCCTTTTGCAATCAATCAAGCCTTGTTCTTTAAAACATCACCATGCTCATCAAGTTTCACTTTGAAGATCCACTTAGAGCAATGATCATAGCATAATCTGGAGCAGGTACTAATTCCCATACATCAAGTCGATCAAACTCATGAATTTTTTCTTGCATGGCATTGAACCAGTTGTCTTCATTCATGGCGGTTTTAACATCTTTTGGTTCGACCTTAGAGAGTACGGAGTTGAAGAAGCACCATAAGGCATCAGTTGCAAGTTGTTTCCGTGTGGATACTGGAGGAGAAGGGTTTCCAATGACATTGTCCAATGGATGATCATGTGTCCATTTTCTAAGGTGTTCATGTGGTTGTTGTCGAGGAACTAAAGTAGCAGAGTCGATTTCTCCTGATGAAGATGGTTCAGATGATGATTTAGGAGCAAATATGTTTACAAATGGAGCATCTTCGGGAGTAGCAAAGGGATTAACTTCATCATTGATGCCAGGAATAATTCCATGATGCATACTTGATGATTGATGATTTGTTGATGAGAAAGAGTGATCAGCAGCAGGCGCTTCTTGGCTTAATGATATTAAAACTGAAGGGTTGACTTCATTGACAGGGAGAGAAGGAGCCTCTGTTGATGGAATTGACATATCATTAGTATTTGGCTCATAGTGTTCATCAAACATTGGATCAAACAATTTCTTTAAATCATCTTCTGATGGAGGTACATAAGGAGTTGCTGGTGAAGGATTTGAGACAAGGGTAGAACCGATAGGACTACTTGATGAAGGTTGAAATGCGGGTCCAGAACTGGGTTGTTCTGGAGCCATTTGACCGGACAACTCATCGAGCGTGACGTGAATAGTTTCCATGATATCTCGAGTTCTTTTGTTGTAGATTCGGTAACCCTTCTTGTTTGATGCATAACCTACAAAAACTCCAATGTCCGCTTTAGCTCTTAATTTACCTAAATCATGACCGTCATTTGTTGGATAGCACAAAGCACCAAACACACGAAGGTAGGACAGATCAGGTTTTCGTTTATGTACAAGTTCATATGGAGTTTTTCCATGAGAGGTGTGTATATGGTAAAGATTTTGGGTGTAGCAAGCAGTGGCAATGGCTTCAGCCCATAGAAACATTGGAACCTTTGAATAAATTAGCATTGTTCTTGCGTCTTCCACAAGAGTTCGATTTCGTCTTTCAACTACACCATTCTATTGAGGAGTTCGTGGAACACTTCTTTGATGACTGATTCCAACACTTTCATAAACACGAATTAAGTCTTTGTTAACAAACTCTGTGCCTTTGTCTATTTGAACAATTCTAACAGTATTGTTGAGTCGAACCTGAGCTGTTTGATAAGTTTGATGATGACATATGGAGTTTCATCCTTTGTCCTCAAAAACTTTACCCAAGTAAATCGAGAGTAGTCATCAACAACTACTAGAATGTATTTCTTCCCATTAATTGTTTGCACTCTCATTGGTCCACACAGATCCATATGAAGGGTATGAAGAACTTCCATTACTGAGTTTGTGGGTTTTGGTTTGTGGGCATATTTCGTGCTTTTTCCCAATTGGCAAGCTGAACAAAGATGATCTTTTTCATATTTTAATCTGGGTAAGCCTCTAACAAGATCCTTTCTGGAAAGGTTATTATAGGTGCCGAAGTTCAAGTGATTGAGACAACGATGCCATAACCATGAATTTGTTTTAGAAGCCTTTGATAGCAAGCAGATTGGAGAAGACTTCATCATGTCTTCGATAGAGATGGTGTATAGGTTAGAACCACGAGTACCTCTTAATAATTCCACACCATCAAGTTCTCTAATGAAACAAGTATGTTTTCTAAAAGCTACTTCTAGATTGGAATCACAGAATTGACCAACAGAGAACACGTTATGACCAAGACCTTCCACATAATATACCTTGGAAATTACACTTTTACCAACCACATAATCTCCATGACCCATAATTGCTCCAAAATGGTCGTTCCCAAATCTAACAGTCCCGATGAATTTACTCAAGAAATTCATGAGCCGCGAGCGATCTCCAGTCATATGCTTGGAACAGCCTGAGTCCAGGTACCACAGAATGATTTGAACGATCTGCAGTTGAACACAGACAAGAATGGATAACTGGATAATCGGGAACCCCATGCAATAATGGGTTCCACTTGGTTAGTAACAGTGATTGGAACACCCACATTAGAAGTAGAAAGAATGTAATCATCAGAAATAGATGCAGTGCTAATGTCTGTATTCGACCTATTCAAAGTATGTTCACTTCTTAAGGGAATAGTTCTACCAGTAGGCATCCATTTTCTAGTGGTCATTTTCTTAGCAAATTGAGGGCAGAACTCATTAACCTTAAGGCCAGAAGGTATCCATTGATAACCTATTTTACTATATATTCTTCCGTTGGGTTTCCACTGTTTTCTGACTTTCTTTCGCCTTTGCCTTTTAGCCTTCTTAGCTTGATTTTTAACAATTTTAACTGGGCATTTGACACCATTAGACAAAACATTAACACCACATTCATGATTAGTAACAGAATTCAAGCAATCATCAGTACATGGTTTGCAGATAGTAGCAGAATTCGAATTAATTACAGTACGCTTATAGCTAATACTAGAATCGACACGATTCATTTTATTCAATTCAAACTTAATATTCCTAGGGTGATCTTCTACTCTCTTCCAATGCATACTCTTAGCTTGCGAGGTCCTATCTTGCTTGGTATTTCCTGGAGGCTTTGACCCACTTACTTTTATGTCACTGATTACTCTTGTAGAGGGAATCATGGGAACATTAGTTGGTTGATCTACTTTTTGCATTCCTGAACTAGACGTGCAGGGATCTGAACTACTTGAAGGCACATTAGTGTTCAATTTCTTAAAACTAGGCATAGAATGGCTTGTATGCTTGGCACTAGGCATAGAACAAGGCATCACATCTTTACCTTTCACACCTAAGGATTTAGGACATGTTGCTATTAAACATTCTAGCAGCTCTTGAGATCGTTTGGCCTGAATGCAAGCAAACCTAATTTCTCTATCAAGAGGTTTATTTATGAAATCCTCTTCCACAATCTCACGGAGACATTCTAGACTATCCTTAAGATGAGCACAATAGTTATGAAACACAAGTTCATTATTCCTAAGATGAGAAGGAATGTATTTAACAGTCACAGTATATTTGCAGTCTGAGGATGACTTTGATGCAACATTCTCATTAAAGACAAGTGTCAGTTTCCCTCTTTCCTGACTCCTCATATTCTCAATTTCTTTTTATAAAGACGTTTTTTTTTTTTTTTTTTTTTTTTTTGTCACGAGTGAATTTCATTGAATCATATAAATCTTTAAAGTGTCATTTAACTTTTTCATTTTCTTCTTGAAAACTCTCGTTTTTCTTTTGTAAAACATTAACCATATTTTGAAGATGAAAAGCTTGAGAATACTAGGAATTTAAAGGAGGAGGAATTTGGGAGCCAGTCACATTGTTCTTTTCACCCTTTAATTGTGAAATTTGGGCTTTCAACTTTCTGATCGTGTTACAATGAGCTTGAATCTGTTCATCACGTTCGTTTATCTGAAAAACTGCATCAAACTCTGGAACATCCGAGGATGTCTTGATATTTGAGGTTTTGACATTTTCTTTAAGATGTTGATATTTTAGTTGCAAATCAAAATGTTCAACTTCTAGTTTAGAAAGATGTTTTACCAAATTATCGGGATCATCCTGATCAATTTTCTCATTATGTTCAGAGTTTTTGTTTTCAAGCTCAATGACACGATCATGGGAAACTTTCAATGCAATAGACAATTCATAAAATCGAGAAGCAGTAATAGAGTGCTTAGTAACAGTATAAAACACATCTTGAGCAACACAACTCGAAATCAAATTCTCATTTAAGATATGCAATTTCTTCCTTTCAACTTCATTATATTTGAGTTCCTGTTCATAATCATTGACCTCAACAATCATTGCATCAAATTCCTTTTCCATTTCTTTAATATCTGAATTTATCCCTTTTTGAAGACTCTCAAATTGACCTTTTAATTGTTTAAATAAAGGCATGACCTCAGTTAAATAATGTTCTTTAGTTTGCTCAAAACCTCTTTCCCCCTCAGTTATCCCTGTAGGTGTGATTCGCTTTTTACACGTTTTCTCAAAAATCAACAAACAGCTGATAAACAACATATAAGCTGATTAAGGTCTTGCTATTAGTGGCAATAGATCTAGGAACTAAATGCATTGGTGTATTAGGAGGATACAAAGTTGCTTTAGGCAAATTCCTACAAGGGGAATTCTTTTCAACAAGATTTTTAGCTTTTTGCATATCCATATCTTTTTTCCAGAACACTTGTTCAGGGGTTAATAGAGTGTGAGGCTTAAACATGGGGTTTTATCATTATTTTATTCATTTTACACTCGGGATCTTCTAGCTTCTTATTCATTTTCTCCCTAGTAACTTCATCTGATTTCTTATCTTCCTCAGTGCACTCAGCGTAACTAGGTTTCTGTCTAGGCTTAAGGATTTCATTAACATCATAAAGTACCTTATTAGCAGCTCTAGCCTTTTTAATGACCTCTGGATTTGGTTCCTCGACAAGGGGAATGTTATGCTTATCGCTTAAGACTCTATGCTTAGTGATCAAGTGAGCAGTCTGAATAGTATTCCCTTGTACGTACGACTTATTTTCAAGCTTGTTTTTCAAAGTTTTTAGATTGGAAAAATCATTCAAAAGTTTTGATTCCTTAGCATTGAATTCTTGCTTAGGCATTTTAACATTTTCTTGAAGTTCATGTTTTTGCTTAGCAGTTTTGGAAAGCGTTTCTTGTAAGGAGTTTAACTCGTGTTTTAATACTTCTTCTCTAAAATTACTTTTTCTAATAATTGTACGCATTTGGTCATCCATTTCCTGCTCACGGGTGGTTAACTCAAACTTAGCACGTTGTTCATAAATAGCAACTTGTTCTTTATAGGCATTCAGTTCAGAGGTAGCAGAATCATCAAGGGTACATGCAGTGTATTCATCAAAAACATAGTCATCATTGACTGCAGAAGATGCATTACTTGGTACAATCTCACTTTCACTTTTTTCATATATTGATCATATGGGACAATATTGCTATTACCCTCATCATCAATATCTGATTCATAAGTTTCAAGAGATTGTACTTTATTATGCATCTTTTGCTCATCAACATCATCATATAGTTTTAATACCTATGAAATTATTTTGTCTTTGGATGGACCAGCTTGTTGTGGTGGAGAGACTTTTGGAGAGACCATAGGTGAGATGCTAGCCATGAAGATTGTTTGGGCAGTAGGTTCATCATCGACTTCAGAGTCAAATGCTTCACAGTCAGCTACTTGAAAGGCATTTTGATGATTATGACCTATCTCCTGAATTGGTTGTTCATCAACATCAGCATCATAGGTTCTGGCATTTTCCTTAGCAAGAAACAACAACTCCTCCTCATCCAAAGTGGCTCCATTATCCTGAGCTTGCACAAATAACATCTTGTCTCTGAAGTATTCTGCATTCTGTGGACGTTTTGGAGATGTGCAGTTCCTAACAATATGTCCCTCACCACCACAGTTGTAGCACTTAATTGGCTTTGCTTGACCTTGATTTCCATTCCTTTCCCGATTCTGATTTCCAATATAACCTCCACCTACTCCACCTCTTCCTTGTTCATATTGCCTTCCTTGAACTGGTTGAACCATAACTTTTCCATCTCTGACAACTGCATGATTGTGAAGGTTGGATGCAGTTCTGATCTCATGTTTAGTGTGAAGACTGTTGGTATGCGGATTGAGAGTCAAGTTTTGTTTAACCATAAGAGCCAGCTGATTAAAGAAGTGTCCCATGACTGCATCATCATCAGCTTGTTTGAACATTGGATCGGGAATGAGTTTGTGATTACCATTACCCATGGGTATAACTTGAGAAGCTTTGGTGGTAATTCCAACATTTGTGTAAAAGGAATTTGAATCATTTGAAGAACTTGTTTCTCCCTGGTTGGTATTGAATTGTTCAAGAATCCTTTTTTCAAACATAGCATGTCTCTCATTTTGAAGAAGAAAGGCATACAGTTGCTCATAGTTTGTATTCTTCAATCCTTTGAGTTTAGTCGAATATTTGGCATAGTCATCTTGATGTTCCTCATTTCATTTACAAGCTTATGGAATCTCACGTAGTACTCATAGACACTCTCATCTGGTTTCATCTTGAAGTGCTCAAACTCATCATACAGTTGTGATTCTTGGTCTTCCTTGGTTAATTCAGAACCTGAGAGAAGCATCTTTACATTATCCCAAACTGCCTTGGCTTCAGTGTTGTGATTAATAAGCTCGTAGATATCTTTTGGAAGACCCTGAAGTATAATGTTAGAAGCCCTGATATCAGCATTGAATCTCTTTTTCTCTTTATAATTGAGCTCATCATACGTCTTTGGTCTGTCTAATCCATAGATCATTGTTCCATCTGCAGTTGTATCAATTAAGTCTCTTGTAGTCTCAATCTGATAAGGTCCTTCATCAATGGATTTGAGAATGTTGAACCCATTTTCCTTTCCAAGACGGTACAATTTGATTCGTTGAGCCCAAGAGTCGTAGTCACTTCTGTCAAGCATTGGTGGACGAGTATCTGAACGAGCTGCTTGAACATCCTCAGCAACAGTGGAGATGATTGTAGGTACGTTGGTAGACATGTTAACAGATTACACGGGATATTATAACTCTATGATTAAACCGGGAAATAGATTCTTTCACAGGATTTTACTAAATCAAGAGAAAACCGTATTACAAACAAAAATCAACCAAGTCGCTAAGAATTATTGAACCAAGTCGCTAAGCACCAAGTCACTAAGTAGCAACTCGCTAAGATCTCAATTTCATGTGAACGAAGTCGCTAAGACCAAGTCGCTAAGACCCAAGTCGCTAAAGCACCAAGTCGCTACACAGTCAAGTCGCTAAAGATCAACTCGCTAAGATCCAAGTTGCTACACCAACTCGCTAAGAATACTAAGTACAAGTCGCTAAAAAAATTGAGAGCAAGTCGCTAACTTCACCAAGTCACTAGCCGTAGTGGAGAATCCACTAAGTTGTACTGTTTGTCGGCTTGTCTCAATAGACAAGTCGCTAGGACCAAATCGCTAACAATTAACACTACAACTCGCTACCTTTTACTGAAGCAAGTCGCTACGATGAAAAACACTACGAGAACCAAGTCGCTAGCAAGAAAAACTTCAAAAACACACTTTTCAATCCAAAACAAGCTCAACCACAGTGATTCAATGTGACAACTCGTACTTTCAGGTCATTAACAAACTTTGAAAATTTTACTATTCATCTCGAGAATTTTCTATTCATTGGTTACTATTCATCATTTTCAAAGTCGATTTGATATTCTGAGAGCGTATTTCAAAATTTTACTATTCATAAAATACTATTCATTCCCGGAGAAAAATCACTATTCATCATTTATCGTAAACTAGGTTTACGAGTATCAAATTCGTGTAACCTTAACGGTTTAGCTGCGAATTCATGAGCAATCAATGAGGACATTTCATATAGACTAGATTTAGTCTACAGATCATTAGTAACATCATCATCATATTAGTTTATGCATGATTTTGCATTGTACATTAAACGCATAATTTCCTATTAAATAAACGCTATCGCGTAATCATTTATTTTGAACATTTAATCCGACACTTCCAAAAAAATTATTCTGATATATTTTTATACTCATATTAATATTATAAAAATAATATTATTAGTTTACCCGGTGTTTTAAATTTATTTTGTATATAAATTGTTATATTTATATAATTACGACGGTTTTCGTAAATACTACTCGATAATTAATATTTCACTCAATTTTTGTAAGAAATGTATTTTTATAATTTTTATGACTTGGATATATTTTATTTTGATCTGTTAGAATTTATTTTTAGCTAACGCTACTCTAAATACTTAAATAAATACAAAAGTTACCAACTATACATAAATAATTATACAATTACTAATACATTTATACACTTAATTATTCAAAACTCACTCAGCATTGCTTTGTTTTATGTGTGTCGACACATATAGGATGACACACACTTTATGAGTACAAAATATCTAATGCATACATTATACTTGCATATTTAATTATCTATTACAAACATAACACATACTTACTAAAATCTCAAGGTGAAAATCAAAAATACTCTCTCTTCTCATCCATTGTAAAACCGGCTAAGGAAGAAAAGAAGCAAGGAAGCCAAATTTTTTTCAAGACAAGTTATTTATACAACTCTAGTATACTCTTAATCAAGGTTTTGAGATAAAAACCTAGGGTATTAGGATAAACCCTTGTTCCTTAAACCTCATCACTTCACTAGTAAGTATTTCATGATCATTTTTAATTTTTCATATTCATACTTTGGTCATTTTATTATGCTTGAGAAAAACATGCAAGTTATATGATTATCCATACCACTTTATTTGTTTTTAAGTACTATTAATGAATATATATCATCCTATAATTATCCCTTGAAACATATCATTTTTGATGATTTCTAGGAACCCATGACAACCTAAGAAGGTGTATGGTAGGTTTAGGATAGCTTTGGCGTTGGTTTGAAGTGGTTAGAATAAGTATTACGCGAGAAAAATCCATTTCGACAACTATATATAAGGGTCTGATCATTTTTACTAATTCTGGAAATTTCGACAGTTTAAAAAATATTTTGGGCTAGATATTCAGAAAATATACTTTAAAATGAAAACGTGGTCGCTTGAACGGGTTAAAACGGAGTTATAACGAAGAAGTTATGCTATTTTCAAGTTTAACGACGAAAACTATTTTTCCGGAAAAATCAGCATGCTGTCCAAATTTTTACGAGTAAAAAATGAGTCTTAAGCGTTATCTAAATGATTCGATTTATCAAAAATATATTAGTATACTTTAACACGAAGCTAAGGACATATAAAATGTGGAAAACAAGGTTGTCGTAACTATTTCATATAAGCATAACACATATATATTTTCTAATAGCCAAAATTACGGCCGCGAATGACCATTTTGAGGGTCATTTTTAACATTGATGGAGTACTTTTTATAAAAAGATGTCTTATAGTAAAAGTAATTCCACCTAGCCTATTTTTCAAAATGTCCAACCGTTTGTCAAACGGAGTTGTAATGAATAAAATACGGTAACTCAAACATTGCCGAAAACTACCCTTAAACAATATTTTTGGTACAAGTACCCTACTTTACCTATGTTTTTCTCCATGATCGAAACCTCTATGATGAAAAATTAAAAGCTAAGACTCTGAGATGATGCTTCGAGCTTTCCAAAACCGTTGATTTTGTTTTCTAACACTCGATATTCACTATATTACGACTAGCTTTTCGAGGCCATCTAGTCACTTTCATGAATTATCAAATGACATTGTTTTACGACGAAAAGCTAAAATTTCTTGATAAATCTTTAAACGACTATCATAGGATTTTGTTTCAACGCAAATACTTGTAAATTATTTTATAACATGACGAGATGTCATAAACATACATTTCGACGATAAACGTTCTTTTTAAAAATTCACAAGTGGTATAGATATCATACGAATTGCATGCATAACATTACATCATGACTTATTATATATCATATCATTCATAATTGGTCGCAATTAGAGATTGCGCCTCATTTCAGTGTACTCACTTTTGCCATCGCATCATTGTACCAAGTGAGTTCATACTCCACTTTCTATTACTTAATTGTTTTACAAACTCTTGGGGGGAGATACATGGTATATTTTTAATCGAACATAAATTCTTTGAACTGTATGCTATATCCAAATTTTTTATGGTCACTAAGTAATCAATTGCCATGTTTGAAGTCCCTACATCATGCACCATTAGTCACTTACGAGTGGGCGCGAATATTTTGAACATGCCTATTGGAATTAACACTCCCGTTCTTATTGACCCAGTTAGGGGAAATCGAGCGCACTATATTTGAATCATTAAGGTAAATTGGCAATTATACCTATTAGGGCTGTGATGAAACGATTTTACCAATTTCTATTGGTACGAAGTATACGCTTTGGTTGTCATGAACTTAGTGAAATAAATGTTGTTTTGTTTTCAACGATGATTGTGAAATAACGTAACTCACACTACGAATATTGTGTTCAACAAATTAATTAAACCTATGGATTTCACTCAACCTTTGTGTTGACTATTTTAAGCATGTTTTATCTCAGGTATCTAAAGCATACACTTCATGGCAGCATGCATGTGTACATATCATAGAGTCGTTGTGACGACGCGTCTCACTTGGGTTTTATGCACTTTAAAACATCGTTTGGCTTGTATCAAACTTATTTCCGCACATGATGATTTTCATTTGGGACTTATACTTTGTAAACTCTGATTGTTTTATTAAATCAAATGATGTGTTTTCCAAACAACACTTTAGGTAGTTCAATATAACTGTGATTGTGATGCTATGACAGTCAACCCCCAGGAATTCCATTCCGCTGCAAAACAGGTAATTTGGGGGTGTGAATTCAAGCTTACCAAATCAAAACCCAAGCACTTACAATGGTTCTAAATACAAAAGTACACCCAAAATTCAAACTTTAACACTAGAAATGATCCAAATGATGCAAAAACCACTAAACTTTTTCAAACTCAAAAACCATCTAAAAACACTAGAAATCCAAGGATATGTAAGAGAGATGATCAAACCATGGCTCTTGATACCATTTGTAACATACTGCATTTCACAAACACATCAAACCATCAGCACAAATAGGCGTATAAGTTGAGGTTTTACAGAGAGAAAGAGTTAGAGGTTTGGGAACTTAGTGAGAGAAAATAAAAGTATTATTATGAGCTCCAACTCTCTACCTTGGGAGGTAGAGAGTATTTATAGTTCTTACATAAATCGCCACCTACGGGCTGTGGATCAGGCATACAGTGGGTAAAGACCCGTCCGTCCTCCACGGTGTTACTTAACTAAATACTACTAAACATTAAATAATCTACGACTACGAGCTTTCTAACAATTACATATACTTGAGGTGACCGACTCTTTAATAATTGGATTTACTAAATCCTAACATTATGCTTGAAGCCTTTGCATCATACGATTTATGGATTTGGCATGAATTTTTTAGGGTAGCGGGTGTGAATAATGATTTAACTGTTTTGAATAATTCACCGTTATTCGACGACCTTCTTGATGACATCACCCCCAAGGTTCCGTTTCAAGTAAACGGTCCAACATTTGAACACGGGTATTACCTAACTGACGGGATTTACCCAACTTGGCCATCTTTTGTCAAATCATTCTCGGCTGCATATTCGAAGAAAAATGCCTTGTTTAAACAAAAACAAGAAAGTGCTCGCAAAGACGTTGAAAGTGCTTGCAGGGTCCTCCTAGGACGTTGGCATATTATAAGCCAACCGGCGAGTGCTTGGACTATCAACAAGCTAAGAAGAGTCACATACACGTGCATCATATTGCATAACATGATTTTGAAAGATCAAAAGTTTGCGATATCTGAAATGAACGATATTCATGTTTGTTCGCGAGCGAATATACAACGGACATGGATTGAGCGATACGATATACAACAAAAGAATGCCAAAGAACTGCGTGATAAAGCAACACACGCAAGACTTCAACGAAATATCTTTGAGCATGTTTGGCAACTACATCAGCAAAAACAAGATTAGTTTAAATTTGTATGTTTTTTATTTCGCAATGTATTTTAAATTTCGTATGTTTTTTTATTTTGCAGTGTATTTTTTTATGTTGTATTTTTATTTTAAGTGAATGAAATGAATTTAATTGCGTTTGGAAAATATGGAAAAGAAATAAAATGAGGGTGGGTGGGGCCCAAATGAAGAGAAGTGAGTTAGTTGTGATTGGGGGGGTATTTTTAAGTGAGTGTGTTGGAGTGATATGGAGGTGATGTAGCACACGCGGGGCCCAAATGAAGAGAAGTGAAACGCCCACTACACCCCATGCTCCTATAGCAACACCTATAATTTAATATTCTTGGGGATCATAAAGTGATTCATGATGTTGACAAATCATACGAAGATTCAAGCTTTAGGTTAATGATTTAAGCCTTTAAAATGTCTACAGATATTCGGTATTTAAAACTTTGGGTCATAGATTTGAGCCCGGGAGAAGTGTAGATCTATTCTAATCATTATAATTTTTATTTGTTCCTACGAACGGGTGTTTAAAAGATTTTTTGGTTAATGTTGCAAAAAACAGGTGTTTCGAATGTTTTGTGCAAGTGGTATTTGTTGGATCGGGCTAACGTGTCATTCGCACTACTACTTTGTGGGGGGGGGGTTATACTTATACATTTAAACTTCAAAATCATACCAATCTTACAACTTTAATATCAAGTGTGCACCGCATGTCTTCATGCTAAAATTTGAAGAATTTAATATCTTACAACATATTTGATGTTGGTTTTTGTTGATATGATTAAGTTCTGGACTAATTCTAATACAATTTACTATTGACAATTCATATATTTTGCATTATATCTGCATGTTTATTAAAATGATTGGGGTCCTCAAAATTTCATGCTTTAAATGTTTGTTTCCTATTTTAACCATAAGCAATGAAAGAAACATGTATCTGCACAAGTTTCTTTAAGATACTTAGGTGATGTTTAAATTTGATTTAATTATTTAACATAAAAATGAATTCATAAAGTCATATGAAAACTGTTTGTCTATGATTTAATAGAGAAAGATGAAAACAATCTTGGATCTGGTCGATCAACTTACTAATGCAGTGACAAAAGTGGAAAAGTGGGCCATTTATATTCTTTTCAAGTTTAAGACAATGGATTGCTAAGTGTTTGATGTTGACCGCATGCCTTTGCTCTCCAATAATATCTACAGGTTGGAGAAGATGATACTTAAACGTTTATTTTCTTAATACTTACAAACCAAATTGTTTATCGTATCATTAACACGTTACTTGATATTTCCTTCAAAAAATAATGGAACTTATTTTCGTTCTTAGTTATTTGTTAATGTATTCACACACGCAACTCTTTCATGAATAATTTCTTTCAAGATCCCCATGATTGCCCGGGTGGCTTTGAGTAATAACCATATAAGAACATGTATAACACGCTAATTTTATAAACTAACATGTGGAAGTGTATATGAAGGTACGATGTTACATATAATGTTTCATGATTGAACCTCATACCAGTTACAAAAATAGGTTGGTAACGGGTTATCGGAGTCAATGTGGTCAAAATTAGCTGGTTAAATTTTTGTTTGAATTACACTAAATTATTTATGATATATGTTCCTTTAACTTAAATATTGCTTCAAAAACCATGATTCACGTTTTTGTAGCAGTCAATGTAGTCTCTATTTCATAGGAAATTTATATTGCTGCAATCACCCGCATATGATTTGGTATTATAATGTGTTACACAATGTTGCAATATGTGCAATACGGAATGGACATTTGCTATTAAATTGATTAGCGCTCACATACGTCATTTGCTATTCAAGACCGTTAAATTTGGAGACGACAACGTCATTGATATCTATTATTTTAATTGTCACAAACTCTATTGATTATAGAATAATTTACATTTTATCTCATTATTTTTTTCATATATTAATTAAACATGTCTACGTTCGTTGTTTTCTTATTATCGCATTTTCATATTTCTTTAAAAACTCCGCGAACCCTTCCTCTGCACTATAAATGAACATTTGTTGGCCAAATTTCCAGGAGAAGAAATGGTCTACTTAAGTTGTGACAACGTGGATAAAAGTGAACGCGGTGCTATCATAGATCAGTCTATTTTCTCGCCTGAATTTATAAATGGATTGAAGTTCTCAGGTGTTCCAAACCACAGGCTTGCTTTAAAAGTCGGAGTGCCGATTATGTTATTAAGAAACATAGACCAATCAAATGGTTTATGTAATGGAACAAGACTTCAAGTACTTAAATTAACAAGAAACTCTATTCAGGTGCAGATCATTAATGGAACCAACTTTGGAAAAAGGTGATTATTCCAAGGTTGAGGATTACTCCGTCAGATAAGCGTTTGCTTCTTAAGTTTGTCAGGAAACAATATCCGATATCAGTATCTTTTGCCATGACAATCTACAAAATCCAAGGGCAATCACTTTCTAAAGTTGGTTTGTACTTGCCCCATCCTGTGTTCACACATGGACAACTGGACGTTGCCGTATAAAGAGTAAAAAGCAAGCGGGGTTTGAAGGTTTCCGTTTGTGATCAGGATGGTAATCTCTCCAAAACCACAACAAATGTCATGTATAAAGAAGTACTTGAATGTCTTTGAACAAGGTTCATGTTGTATCATGTATGTATCATTGGTGTAATCATATTATATTATACTATGGTTCATTATTTTTAATTTTACAAGGTTTGTTAGCAACTCAATTGATCATTAAAATCACACATCATTTTATGTTCGAGTCAATCTATTTTAGATTGGCAACGCGATGGTTGTAAATCGATTGGGACTCACACATATTTTAAATTTAACAAATTTATGTTACTACCTTTTATTATCATCTCATTTATCTATTTCTTTAAAAAAATAACCCGGTGTCAACGGGTCTCTAAGCTAGTTTTCTATATATTTATTAGTTATAACGCCATTAGTGTCATCGTTAAATTAGCAACTCCGATAAACTCAAAGGAGGTTTTAGTTGTATTATCATCTTTCTGAAACGACTCTTGATCATATCCTAGCAGCATACA
Organism: Chrysanthemum seticuspe; assembly: GCA_019973895.1. NCBI lineage: Eukaryota > Viridiplantae > Streptophyta > Magnoliopsida > Asterales > Asteraceae > Chrysanthemum > Chrysanthemum seticuspe. The sequence goes on from BPTQ01000008.1 coordinate 41,700,228, forward strand.
AGTTTAACCATTGTTGAGAAGCAAGGGAATGTAACTCACTTAATTGTCATTTAATGTAGGTCGCGGAATCGAATTTTGTTAACCCTAATCTAAGGGTGGATAACCGCGGAATAAAACCCTAACAAAAGTAAAGACTCTAAAACACATTTTTAATAATAACCAAAACTGAATTACAATGATAATGAGGCATATATTTATACATATATAAAACTTGGAGAAAAAGTAACCTCTTTTGAGTAGAAACCTATTAGAATTGATTTGCTTGTCCATTAATTAAAATACACCATTACAATATATAATTCCTAATAGATGGTTCTAGATACAAAACATTAAACGAGCTAGGCCTATCACTAATATCAAATCCCAAAGGCTTTCATAATAATTCACTCATCTAACACCCCCCCCTCCCGGCCGCAGTTTGAGCGATAGACGGGAGAACACTTAAACTGGTACGGAACTCCTCAAATAGCGCAGACACTAAACCCTTAGTGAAAATGTTAGCATACTGGTAACGTGATGGCACATGAAGAACACGAACCTGACCATAAGCAACAATATCACGAACAAAATAAATATCGATCTCAATGTGATTGGTCCGCTGGTGTTGAACTGGATTAGCGGTCAGTAAATAAAGCTAAAATTGTCACAATAAACAATGTTGGCAGAAAATAATGGTGTATGAAGCTCACAAAGAAGATTACGAGGCCATGCAGTTTCAGCAACTGCATTTGCAACACCTCTGTACTCAACCTCAACACTCGATCTTGAGAGAGTATGATGCCGTTTAGAAGACCACGATAGAATATTATCACCTAAGAAAACACAATAACCAGATGTAGAACGTCTAGTAGTAGGGTAGCCAGCCCAATCAACATCAAAATAAGAAACCAGAGAACCATTAAAAGAGGCATAAAGTTGGAGCCTAAAGTCCAACGTACCATGAACATAACGAGGAACTCGCTTGAGAGCTAAAAAGTGAGGCTCTCAAGGATCATGCATATGAAAGCACACATGTTGTACTAAATAAGATATATCTGGACGACTAAATGTCAAGTACTGCAAACCACCTGCAAGACTACGATATAAGGTAGGATCATATACAGGATCCCGATCAAAACCTAGCTTGGATTCCCTGTCAACCGGAGTCTGAGTTGGATTACATGTAGCCATATGTGCCCGGTCCAAAAGCTCCAAAGCATATTTCTTCTGAGAGAGGAACATGCCTTTAGAGTCACGGGTAACAAAAATCCCCAAAAAATAATTAAAGGCCTCCATATCAGTCATATCAAACTCCTTATATAGAGATGAGATAATAAGATGAAGTAAATCTGTAGAGGAAGTCGTTAGTACAATATCATCAACATAGATCAACAAATATGCAACCTCAGTACCACGCTTATATATGAACAAGGACGAGTAACATCGACATGACGAGAAACCAACCCTTTAGGCATAATTTGCAAACCGTTGAAACAAAGCACGAGGTGCCTGTTTCAATCCATATAATGACCTCTGCAATAGACATACATGATGGGGAAAAAGAACATCCACAAACCCTGGTGTCCGATACGTATATACAGTCTCTGAAAGATCACCATTAAGAAAGGAATTCTCAACATCAAGTTGGTGAATAGGCCAATTCCGAGATAATGCAAGACTCATAACAGTACGAATTGTAGCCGGTTTAACAACTGGACGGCAAGTATCACCACAATCAACGCCAAGTTGCTGAGTACTACCTTTAGCCACACGACGAGCCTTGTACCTGCTCAAAGAACCATCGGAATGATATTTATGCCGAAACAACCACATAGACACAACCATATTAACATTAGGTGGTTTCGGAACAAGAATCCAAGTACCGTTTTTAATTAATGCATTGTATTCATCATGCATAGCATCTCGCCAGTTAGGATCAGATAAGGCAATAGAAGGAGACTTAGGAAGAGGATAAATATGAGAGACATGACCATGAAAATGGGGATTGGGCTTAACCATGCCAACTTGGGCACGTGTGACCATAGGATGAGTTTGGGTGGCGGGTTAGGGCCGGAGTATGTTGGGTCGTAGGATGGGGTTGGGTTAGGAGATTGGGCCATAGTGGGTTGGGTCGTAGGCATTGTGGCTGGCATAGCATGAGGTCTTGGGCCGAGGTTTTGTGGGGTCGTAGGGGTGTTGTGCTAATTTGTAGCAGGTGGGTGCGAGGCTAGGTTATAAATAACATGAAGGGTAATAGGAGATGGTGCAGTGTCAAGAAACGTGTATGATGGTGGGTTAGATGATGTTATTGAACCATACGGAAATTAAAGTTCATCAAATGTTACATGGCGAGAAAGAATGATTTTCTTAGTGGAGAGGTCAAGGCACCGATACCCATGATGATAAGCGGGATATCCCAAAAATATGCAAGGAGTAGCGTGAGATGCTAGTTTGTGAGGTGAATCGAGATGTGGATAAAAAATAAAACCGAAAGTACGTAAACGTGAGTAGTCGGGTTGTTTGTTAAACAATTTTGTGCAGGGTATTTCATTTTTGTTGGCAGATGAGGGAAGTAGATTAAGTAAGTAGGCGGCCATATGTAATGCCTCAACCCAAAAGGTTCGTGGCAGGTGAGCGTGGAAAAGAAGGGTGTAGATGACATTATTAATGGTACATATCATCCGTTCTGATTTTCCATTTTGTTGAGAGGTCTTTGGGCAAGAGAACCGAATTTGAATGCCTTTTTTAGCAAATAAATCAAGAAGGTAGGTGTTATCAAACTCACCACAATGGTCACACTGAAAAGCCGCAATATCACATTTAAATTGATTGTTAACATAAGAACGAAAGTGTAAGAACTTTTGAAAAACTTCAGATTTAGTACGTAAAGGATAAATCCACAAATAATGAGAATAATGATCAAGAAATAACACATAATATTTAAAACAACATAAAACTAACAATAGGAGAAGTCCAAATATCTGAGTGAACGATCTCAAAAGAACAAGTAACAATAGAATTCAAACTAGAAAATGGAAGCCTCACATGTTTGCCAAGCTGACAGGCTTGACAAACATGCGGAGACTTTTCTTTATCACACGAAATAAACCAACAAGAAACAGGAGAACGTAACACTTCGTCACCGGGATGTCCAAGGCATTGGTGCCACATGGTGGGACTGACAGAAAGTGAAGCATGAGGTACAAGAGAAGGTTGGGTAACCGGATAGAGGTCTCCCGAACTATCACATCTAAGGAGGATATGACGGGTCAAGAAATCCTTTATCGAGAAATCAAAGGCATCAAATTCGACAGTAAAATTATTATCTCTAGTAAATTGACGAACAGAAATAAGATTTTTGATGATATTAGGGGTAACGAGAACATTATGTAAGTATAAAGAATGATTAAGAGTTGGTAAGATCCTATGACAGGTATTGGTAACAGGTATAGATTTACCATCACCAACAAAAACAGATGGATATAAACATTTATTATAAACGGTATTTTAATTACTTATATGTGAATTGAGATGAGATGATGCACATATGTCCATATTCAATGTCGAATCCTAGATAGTCATGGCACTAAAAGCACGTGGGAGCCTAGATGGAGCAGTGCCTCAAAAACCCGCTGGTATAAACATCCAATCATATTGCTAAATCAAAGAAATAATAAAAATAATAATATCAATATGTGACTTTTTATTTGTCATATGAAAACCGCAAACAAGGGACCAAAAAATGTTGCAATGGTATTCTTCTTTCCACACGTATACAAACCAATCAAAACCAATGAATGATAGATATAAGGAATTGATATTTTCTTATTTGTAATTTTTCGTGGCTCTTTTTTTTCAAGACCGATTGGAGATTGTTCGGTCACCATAATATGAACACAAGTATGTTAGATGTATGATAGAACGATAGTAAGAGAGGGACAGGTGGATTCTTTCACACACAAGACAGTATGAAATGTTTAAGCTTAATATGAAAAGAACCAACTCTCTCAAATAAGATTTTACAATGTATTTATAGGCAAGGGAGCTAGGGAAACTATTCTAGTCCCTTCCTTGATTAGTTTGGGCCTATGCTTAGGCCTATGGGCTTACTACATAAGCGTAACACTAATTACATACGAATAAGCCATAATTAGCAACCTATTACATATAAATGACAGAAACTTGAAATATTAGTTACAAGTGATCCCAATAATCTCCTCCTAAGTGTTGGGCATAAGGTTGGTTGACGTCTTTTTAGCATTCTTCTTTCTTGTGAGTAGAGATGCTTTGAGTTCTTGAACTTTATCAGCTTGATGTTGATGTTTTATTTGTTCATTGTTCTTTATGGATGTTGTGATTGTTTTTTTTTTGTTTGCCATTCATCAACTTCTTTGGTTAGGCGTCTCCACATCTTTCTCCACTTTGCTCACACATCTTTTGACTTTGAATTCCCAAAAGTGATGTAGTTCTTGAGACTTTACACTTTGAAGATTCTTTGACTTTGAGGAAGAATCATTTTGACTTTTGTATTGCCTTTCTGTACGAGAGAACTTCATGTGTGATGTTGTTGGTATGAGCATGTGGAGAATGACACGGTCTTTCCTCCAAGGATCAATCATCAGTACCTGTATGAATATGTTAGTGAAAAATACCAATCGATCATTGTGGTATTTTCTTAAAGAATTGACCACTACGATTGTTTTACTGATGAATGTATTGATTTCATTCACCTTGGTCAGGCAAATCAACTGTCCTAATCCCATTGAGAGACAGTTGACATTACATTGAATGTTCAAGCAATGACCTACATCTTCAAGACTCGATTCTTGAAAGGAATCTCCTTAGCGGGATTTCCAGTACTTACAAGTTTGAATGTCGAGGGTGTTAACAACATAGTGTGAAAACACATCTCTAATCCTTAAAAAGGCTGTGCCTGAACTGGAGGCCCTCAAGTAGGCTAACACGATATACCAAAGTATATCTAGTTCAGGTGAGTCACTGAGGTACACCGAACCATCACCTCATGACTGTAGACCGTTTGAGACACACTAAGCGTAACCCACAAGGAGTTACCGAAGTGACCTACTATCAGGAGTTTCCATTCAATCATTGAGGATCACATACATGAATCCTCTCATGAATGTTCTTGGTAGATTGCTTAAAATCTGCGAGGGATTCTAGAATGTATCACTTGTGTCCTTATTGTTGAACAACAAGTTATGAAAGATCAAGTGTTCCTAAGAGATATTTTAATGAATCTCATGGCTCTAGACTCGATTAGTGTGCTTTGGTTTTCCTAAGCGGAGACTAGGGAGATGGTCTCCTTCTTCAATACCAATGATCTCTAAGAAAACGTTGATGGATTACCTAGGGTTCCCTGTGAGATTGAAACAAGCTCTTTTGAGAGAACTTGAGTGGCTTAGAATGTTTAGTGCATTGCGTCACTGGGTCTATGATGACTTTGTCTTCAATACCGGTGTTATCTTGTGACATCCAGTAGCATATGAGTTGAACCCGGTGTCTGCCCTAAGTTGAATCATATGGAGGGCCATTTCTTTTCATCATTTTCTTTTACTTTTCTTTTTTAATTTTTCAACTCCTTCTTTCTCCATTTCTCATATTCTCCTTTTCAATCATACCTAAGGACTTCTAAGTACTAACTATTGGTTGTGTCCTTGGGTAGATCCCTCTGGCTCTGGTGGATCATAGGACATTTATTAATAAACTTAGTCATCTTATAACTCCATGACTATCCTATGTTGCCAAAAAACCATTCATTTGAAAACCTCTCAAAGTGTTTATGAATAGAAACATGTTTTAAAACACTTCGAGAGTTTTGTATTTTCAGAAATACTCCCCATACACATGTGCTTATGCGTTTTGACTTAAATCTACACAGTGAGAGTAGAGCGCACACTTTTTGAATTGATCGACTCCTGATAGACAATTCCTCGCGAGACACGGTTACATTGTATAGTTAAAGAGGTACACTGTCAGCTTTTAGGTGACAACTAGCTTTAATAACTACCTTAAAGATGTGAACAAACTTTGAAAAGGTTGTCAAACCCGTCAAAGTGCACATCCATCAAGAGTTTCTCGAATTGATACGATCTACTAAGATAAGTCTTGAAGACAAGTCTTTTCGATTGTGACATTTCAAAGCTCGTCAATTCGTGAGTTAATTCTGAGTACACCGATATTATATTGACTTTCCAACATATTTTAATCATGTATATTTTTCTCTCCTTCAAAAATGGCATATTGATGTTATTTTTGATGAAATATTGATTTAAATATGACCATTCTGAGTTTTACGGGAAGATTTCCACCAAGAACTTTTGTTTGAACAATTATATTTGCAAATACTCCCCCTCAACAAGTAGTATTAACTTTTGAGGTTTTGGAAAACACGAGAGGGAATACTCGTTCTTTTGAGCAAAATTATGAAAATATTGAAAAATTTGATTAATTTTACTCAAAAGTAAGAAGCTTTCGCTCCTTTTATAAGGATTGTGGCATTGAAGCGTACCACAGGGTCCTTTCTTTACAAGAACGGGTTGTACACTGTTATTTATGCACAAACCATAATGACTATATATATATATATATATATATATATATATATATATATATATATATATATATATATATATATGAATCAAATAATCAAAATCATAGTAAAGAATGTTAAACAATACCAAATGATTACAAATGACCAGCTACTTTCTGTGGACGTTGGAATGTCAGAATCGAAAAGCTTGGTCTTCCTCCCACATAGCTCTCCAGCCGTCGCATCTGATCCCGATGAATCAACCTTTCATCAATCCTAGTGATAAACTGAAGAACATCCTTGTGATCCTTTGAATTCCATCTCTTCGTCTGAATTTTACCCAACTCAATGTCCTTCAAACGATAGGCCAATACATATCGAACCATCTTCAAGGTGGCATCACAGATCTTGTGAATTTCATCGAACGCCATGAAGCACGTATGATGATTTTCACTTCGGTAGACAAACCCAAACTTTGGTTTATGGAAGATTTTGTACTGAGGTCTTGATTGATTTTATTGAAGTGTAGAAGTGGTGTGGTGAGGTTGAGTTATTTCTGGTAACTTTCGACTCCGAGTTGTAAATCTTCAACACGCTCTTGGATAATTTTGTTGCGGATGAAAATGAGAAGTGCAGTGATGTAATTGATTTGAATCTCTGTTGAGAACTGACACATCCTTCCTTGTACCTTGAGGAGATACACGTCTTCAATGTCATTGAGGGACAAATCCAGAAAGTCAGCTTCGGAGAAATCATACTCTTTTTCATCTTGTCTTTTAACGACTATCTTCGTCAAGAAGGATTAATCCCACTTGGTAGCCATTTTGACTGACATGACAACAACAATCATTTGATCATGCTTCACATCCTTGTTAGATTTACCAACTTTTTTCTCCTGTAGAAAAGCATTCGCCTTTCTTGCCAGTGATACTTTTTACTGATGTTGCTTCCGTGTTGTAGAAATTTCAAGTCGTTGTTGAAGAAGAATTGGAATGGGATCTTTGGTTGTTCGGGTTTTTTGATTGTTGGCAGTGGTTTGGTCTAATCTGTGTAGTATGGTTCATTTTCCTTTGTCGAGTAGTCGATGTTGGTCTCCGGGTTGAGCCAGTCTATGTTGTTGGACATTACACGGGCAATGTTGTCCAAATGATATTCTTGCTCAATTGCATTGCCGGATCTTTCTTTAAGTAGGTTGAAAGCATCATTTTTGATCTGGCGGAGTTCCCGTTTAGTCATCTTCTTGATCTTGAATTCATTCTTAAGGACTTGAACCTTTTCCAGAGTTCGACCATCCACCGGTTCCTGACCTTCTTCTAGTGGTGGTTGCGCCTTGAGCATGTTGTTGAACCATTCAAACTCCTCTATAGTATCATCATCTAACCAGGAGATGACTAAAGGTTTCTTTCCTTTCATTCTGGAGGATGGTTTTTGGTCTTGGTGATGGTTGTAGCGTTGCTTGATGTTTCGGTTGTTGTTCAGGTTGGGGCTCAACTATGTCATGATCCTCACCACCAGTGTATGTGAAGTGATTACCGATTTTCTCCAAAGGTGGTGTGGATTCTGTATCCCTTGGTTGCTCAGATGGAGGTTGTTGTGTATCTTTTTGTGTAGAGGTGGCTGTTGTCTTCGCAGGTGGTGGTGGCGTGGTTGATGATGATCCACCGGTCTTCTTTTGTCTTTTCGCATTTGGATCCTCATCCTTGTCGTCATTATCCCTTGGCCTCTTGTCTTTCCCCGCATCTTCCTCGTAAGATGCTTTAAGTTGACGTGCAACAAGAAGATCATAGAGTTTGTCGTCATCCTTGGTGAATGATGAAGCTCTAGAGCCATTTTTTTACTAGCTCAGCAATCAAGTCTTCCTCGGAGACAACTGGGGGCTTGACAGGTTTAGTTTCCATGACCACCGGTGTCGTTGTGATCACCTTCTTGACCATTTGTTTCACCATTGGTTGGATTTGCTTCTTGAACATTTCACGTGTGACTCCAGGAACCATGTCAAGGAGAAATGAGTGAGTGTAGTTCTTGATTTTCTTATCCATTTGACTTTGAACGTCCTGAGAGAAGAACTCTTGAAACTTTTCTCTTTGGCTTGGAAACGTGTCCAACGCGTTTGAAAGATCTGTGACCACGTCGGCCAGTATGTTCACTTGTGATTGAAGACGGTTTTGTTTTCGGGTCCGTGAATGGTGCACAGCTTTCTGAATCTTTGCTTTCACATGATACATCCATGTTTCAGCCTTCTTCTTGACGAATTTTGTTGTTGATTTTCTTGTTTTTTTTGTTGGAGGTGGTGATGAGTGGGACGATGATTCTTGTTTGGACGTGTCAAGAGGTGTTTCTGAAGATTGTTGAGGCTTGTGAGTTAGATTTTCAACTATGTAGTTGTTAGCTTCCTTCTTTAACCTTTCCTCTTCAGCTCCCGCAGCTTCCTTTTCAGCCACGACCACTTCTTCTTCGGCTCTCTTTCTTTTCATTTCATCCTCAGCCTCCAAAACATCATCATCAGTAACTCTTCCATCCTTATCATGATCATGATCTCCTTCTTCATACATCACCTCATCATCTTCTTGTTGTTGCTCTTCTATTGGTTTATCTTCCTGAATGGCAGGTTTGGTGGTGTCACCCGTGCCCTTACCGGGTTGATTAACCGGATCGGTTTGGAGTTAGGTGACATTAGCAGGTGTTAGGAATTGGAAATTCCATGTTAAAGTGTCCGTCACACCAATTATGGTCTAGCATATGTTAGCTCATAGATGTGTCGTTATTTACGTTATTTAGTAGTTAATTAGTTAGTTTGTAGCGTAGTTTAGTTTAGTGTAACACCGTGGGGGAAGGACGGGTCTTTACCCACTGTATGCCTGTTCCACATCCCCTCAGGAGGGCGTATCATTTGTAACTATAAATACCCCTTCCATCCTAGGAAGGGGTGGTGCTTCTTCATTAATCTAACCTTGCATTTTGTATTACAACTCTCTAACAAGAACACCCTCTCATCTCTTTCTCTCTCTAAACCATGGCATACTTGATGCATCACCAACCAAGACCACTCGAATCATCATCAACACAATATCTATGATCCAACAATTGGTATCAGAGCCATGGTTATTGTGTTTGCTGATTTGTGTGGTCTCGTTTCATGGTTTGAAGCTGTTTTTACCCTTGTTTTTTGGATCTGAATGTTTTTTTATGTCATTATCGTTCGTGGTAACAATTTCTTATACATCCTTGTGTATCTATTTGGTCAAAAAAGTCTAAATACTTTATTTCCAGTTTTACCTAACTGCTTCTTGTGGTCATTTTATCATCAGTTTCCGTTTTTGAGTAACTTTTTACATTTTTGACTGTTTGGTACATATCCGTGAAAACTTGGTCAAACTGGTCTGTTATAGTGATCGAAACAGGGCATAAAGGAAGATTTTTATGTCACTTAATCTGGGATTGGATGGGTTGTTTCTTCATAGCGAGTTGCATCTTGATTTTGAGCGAGTTGTCTACCTTATGTCCTTATTCGTGATAACTGTAGCGAGTTGTGCTAATATGTAAGCGATTTGTCATTTTTGAATGTCAAAAGCGACTTGTCAACAAGCGACTTGCCAAAAAACGACTTGCCAACAAGCGACTTGCCAACAAGCGACTTTCAACTAGCGACTTGCCAACTAATGACTTATCTGAAAAAAATTAAAAGAAGAGATGAAGAAGAAGAATCATCAATTAACCACGACCACAACCATTACCAATATGACCAACAATCACTCATGACCTCAGGTTAACCATCATCGGTCCATTACTGTAACAAAAAGAAAAAAGAATGTGGAAGAAGAAATCAGCCAACATCATATCTTTAACTATCCTAACTTATCAACAACAACCTCAACTACATCAACTCTCAATCTCATCTCCAAATGATCTACAAGACTCGACTTATACTTAACATATACGACATCTTGATCTCTGATTTGGTTCAATCACTTTTCTAATCTTTAAATTTTTTTGTGTTGAACTTTAATCCAAACAGATCTAAATCATAATGTTGAAAGCATCTGATGATCTTAGTTTTTCTCATTCGTGTATTACAAAAAAGTCAATCTTAGGTAGCCTATTCGAACTCAAAAGTCCACATACACGAAATAAAAACTTCATCATTGATCAAAACGCAAAAACATAAATATTATCTCTGAACGATTCATCAAAAGTATACCTTTTAGATCTCAGCTTTGATTCTTTTGTTTGAGGTTCATCAAACTCATAGACCTTAAAAGATCTATACACAAAAGATCTAGTGCCTCATGGATCAACTCAGTTTTGGACATCAAGCCAAAAGTTTTTAAAGATCAAATATTACTGATTAAATGAATCTCAGATTTCTATGTTTCATGGTACTCTCAAGTACGTCAGGACCAATGGCCATTATCACGAAATAGATTTCCATCATTGATTCTTGTTCGAATGTTCAACTTTGTTAATTGTACGAACCATGAAAAGAACATAACCACATAATTTAGTTCATTTTTCATATATTGGAATTGACCAATCAAATCAGATGAGGCTTAATAGTTATTGAACCTTACCTTCAACCATGTGGGTTTAATCATTAATCCTTGTTAAAACCTCAAGCCATCCCTGTGGCGAGGTCATCATACCTGAGTTCGTGATATAAGAGGAATCATGGGGCTTGGAAAGCTTTGTGAAACATTAATCTTGTTTTGATGCGTTTTGTTGGATGGAGACTGATTTTGGTTTGGGAGAATAATGGAGGCAGATGAATACTGGGTTTTGTGATTAAGGTAACCTAAATCTTAGGTATTATGAGTATTTATATACCCGAATGATTATGTTTGTAATGCTTGGATCAGACATAGGATATCTATTGCATGGGCCTCGTGGTTGTTTATGTATCGTGGCCATTTTGTGATTAAACTGGGCCGTGTAACCACCTTTAATACGGGACTTAAGTTTTTGGATATGTTTGGACCTGGGTGAATTAGATTGGATGCATATATTTTCTTGAACTAGATGTAACTCTGGATAACTATTTATCATTGTTAGAATTATTTTACTTGTTCAATCCTATGGTTGTAGTGAATGATGGACCGGACATGGATAATGGACTTGTGCTGGTTTTCCGGGTGCGTTCACTTATTTCATCTTCTTTCTTTCTACCCTTCCATGAAGATGACTTGTTTGGGAATTTATAGAGTGTGACAAAGACTTGGCTATTTAGTTACTTTTGTGATTCTTTCTCACCAACCCACAACGTAGCTATCACTTTGGTGTCTCACGCAGTTGAGGATATGTCAAGAGGTCTGGTACATTGGGGTGCACCGTTTCTTTTTCACGAGGATTAGAACAAGTTTATGTAACAAATCTAGGAAATTCTACTTCATGATCAAGTTTGGTATATCGGGATTACTTCACCAGGTGGTCACAACATTAGCCGACAGAATATGTAGAAGATATGTTTTCCAAAGTGTTGATTGGATGAGATGTGATCAGCAATTCCCATAGATTATTCAATGCTAGTGAATGTCAATGATATGTCATAGTCTAACAAAAACTTTCAAGTATCTTCAGTGACACTCATGATTTCCTTCAAGAGGTTTGCTTATGACAAGAACTTTTCGTGCAAATGGTCGTACATGTTAATGATGCTTCCGAAAGTTTGAAACCATCATGGGGGAGAATCGTGTACTTTGATGTGATACGGTCAACCTCCAGGGGGATGTAGTGTATACTACTTGACCTAGTATGGTTTGTGAAGTTGTCTACATATGGGTCAAGAATTGTTGATAATATTGTTGATGATGGAGATGACTTGTTGATGAACCTTTGCATATTCCCCTAAAGCAGATATTCACTGAAACCAAAGTTGTCATAACACATTCAAACTAACATTGTTTATGGTTTAGTCTTGATTTTGTAATATCCCGCGAAAGAATCTATTTCTCGGTTTAAATCATAGACATGTATAATCCCATGACAATGGAAACATCCTGGTAATTGTAAAAGTGCATTTTCGGATCTATCTTACGGTTTATTCTTGGTTTTGTAAATCCCGCGAAAGAAACTATTTCTTGATTTAAACCATAGAAATTGTAAAATCCCGTGATCATAGATTCATCCTGGAGAAAGGGAAAGTGTATTTCTGGATCTCATCTGATGCTGGTGCTACGGTTTCTTCTTCAAATAAGGGATAACGGGTGTGCTTCATAAATTGGATGTGTGTTTTGATATTCGTCATGGCAGTTTGGTTATTACATGGTTTTACGGGATTATGTGCTTTCAACCATGGTCGAGATGAACCCATTATCATAGTTCACTTAAAACGTAAAGGGAGGCTAGATTTAAGCTTTTAACCATAAAATGTGACAACAGTGTTAATTTAATATTATTTATTTAAGGTTGAAGTGAAATATCACGGGCGAGTATACTTAGTATCTAAAGGTATTAGGGATGGTCGGATGAAGATTCTTCATGATCCTTGTTCGAGCTTATTATCAAAAAATGGAGACTTGGAAATCTAGTTATTCTTGGGTGACTTTTCCTTTTCTTTTACCACTTGGGGGAATTGGGCTCTTACCACCACAAAATAACTATCACTTTAAGGAGTTACATTGTAGTGCTCAGTGTCACATTCAATTGTGGATTTTCAAAGGTGATGTACGTCTTATACTTGATGGTTGGTTGGTTGAAGAGTATAGAGTACTTAGAGATTCTAATGGAAATCGGCATCGCTCTTTGTTACATATGTGCAAGTTTAAGTAACGACTTCGGGGTAGTTTACTTCAGGGTCAAATTCATCATATTGGGTTTTCTCCATCAGCTGTCACGACAAAGAGCCTACTGAATGATAATGGGGTTGATTACAAGTTTTGCCAAGAGAGGTTGAAAAGAGAGAGATAATGATGTTTGAACACAACAGTTCAAGCCTCGTAATCCAAAGAAAAGAAAATTTTATGCTTCAGTGCACTTTATCTTCTAAAGAAGATAAATCTTCTCAATTATGACCATTCTCAACAACATGCTTCATACTTTTTCCACGCGCTTTCAGTTATCAAGTGAACCGGACCATCGTTGCTAGTTCTCTTATTCCACTTGCTCAATTAAAATGGCGATGGCGACATCATTTGCAACGTTTGAGGGGGAGAAGTGGGAAGAGACTACATTTTGAAGATATTCATTTGTTTAATCAAGAATGGCATCTCCGGATGTAATTCTTGAGGGGGAGAAGAAGTATGATAATCCGCATGTTGAGTTATATCTGAGAATATCTGGTCATACGGCTCCTAACTCATGTAAGAACCGAGCTTCTTCTTATAGGGTCATCTTCACATGGAGTTTCTTCTAAGATCTGTTGGTTGACATCTTCACACGGGCTGATTTGATTAATCACAAAGTGCTTCCTGTTGCGGGGCTGATTTTTTTCATGAACATCTTTCTGTTCTTGTTTGATTATGAGGGATTTTAGTTAAGGAGATTTGCTACCTATAAGGTAATTGGAACGCATTTGGTGAGATGAAGATGTTAAATTTCTATTCCCCAAATGGACAATCTAGAAGAAGGTCGAGTCTATAGTCGGTTCTACATTTTTCTGCTACATGTTAGAAGACTAAAGACGAGTTGCATTTGATTATCTAAAGACTTGTTCTTAATCTGGGCATTTATCAAACAGATTGTCGGTTTAGGGGAGAGAATTAATTGGGGGAGAGTGAAAAGTCAGATTGAATCCCCAATTAGATTTGCTCATATTCTTCAGCAAGTTGATTCTCACAAAGATTAAAAGTGTTCTTCTCAAAAGATTTCTTGTACATGGGCTTATAGTGTGTTGTTGATTCTGAAGCATCAAAACCAGCAAGGGGGAAGAAGACACGTATCTAAACACAAAGTGAGTAAACTTGATGAACTTAATTCTTCTAAGTGATTGAAGATATCCCGGGAAGACAAATGTCATGACCGCAGAGAAACTCAAGGTTTTACTCATCAAGGCTTTTAGTGTTATTATTCCAACTACGTGGGGGGAAGTGATGTAAGAGAAAGTTTCTGAAGATAAAAGAGGTACACAAGTGTGTGATGATTTTGATGTTATCGCAATCATCAGGGGAGAGAGAATTGTGTACATTGGGGGTGCTCAGCTGTTTCACTTGAGTGCTTAATCAGTGTTTCAGAGATATAATCACTTATTCCGGAGTTGACATCCGCAGAGATATTCATCTGCAGAGATAATCAGTGATTCGGCCTGCTTCTTCAATGTTATTGGTTATTCTCTCTTTGGGCATTTGGGTACTTCGGGTTCTAGAGCTTCATACACTTTCTTCAGGGGGAGAGAAAAGTATACATTGGGGTTATTCTTTAGCTATTGGACTTAATCTTCTACTTCAATGGTATAAGTTTCTCTGTCTTCGGGTATATGTGTATTCGGGTTCGTGAGCTCTAGTCTAAGAGACTGACTGCATCAATTCATCTACTTGGGGGAAGTGGTCTCTTGACAACTTTTTGGTATGGATCGCTTCAGACTTCAGTGGAAAAGGAATTTGAGAAGATTATTCAAGTGTGGGATGATTCTTTGCTGTCCTACTTGATGATATAACCCCAAACGGAGAATTACGATGATTAATCTTATATGGAGCAAGAAGATCGATGATATGGTGTGCTTCTTTGTGCATCTGACTAAGGAAAGCTTGAATGAAAGCTTAGAATCTGCTCAATAAGAAGATTTACTGTTTGGGGGGAAGCTACCAAAGTCTCACTTTTAAATGGCTCAATTTCTCTCTTCGATTCAAGAGCCTTGGAAGCTTTGGTGGTGAATGTTTGAGAGATGATGACTTCTATCTTCTACAACGAGGCTTCTCGATATCCTTATCTCGGTACTCGTATCATCATCTTTCTTAAATTATATCATCTACTCTATCTTTGTAAATATTTATCAAAAAGAAAAATACAAAGATATAACACCAACAAAATCAAAATAGAAAAATATAAAATCAAAAAAAACCCATAAAAATCAAAATTTTGAAAAAGACCAAAAATATTTTTTTTTTCAAAAGACATGTCTTTTGATATCGATAACATCTACGATCTTAGAAATGTCATTCAACAATGGCACGGGACCATAGATGAAGTTCGAGCAGAAGGTGTAAATATTTTTTCCAAAACATGTCTCAAATCTATGGCTTACAGTTATTTCAGACTGTAACCCGTGCTTAAAACTATGGCTTGCTATTATTTCCGATAGCAACCCATTCTTCAAGAAAGGAAAGTGTTGCGCTAAACCAAAAATTTTCAAATATTTCGTGCACTTATCCTAAAAACTAAACAAGGAAAGCAAGTCGTCAAAAAGATTGTTGTTCCTACACAAATGTTTTTCCTTCTAAAATTATTTAGAAAAATATTTGTTGTTTTTTAAAAATGGTGGTAAATTGTGTTGCTTGTAAATCAATCAGTTTCAGAGTTTTCGTAAAAAATTGAAAACACAATCAATGACTTCAGCACTTTTAAATTTTTTAGAAAATGGGTCATTGATTGAGGGGGAGAATGTTTTCAAATTAATATCATCTATCGGGCTTTTCTAATTATCCTCGTGCTTAACTAAAAATGATATTTTCCTGTGTCGAAGGACTAGGAATTTAGGATATAATTAGATGACTATAGTTTGATAAACATATAACTCCCATACCTTTATATGATCTGATTGATATGTTGGATTGACTTTTATTACTAGATTGTTGTTTGGGTGTTGTCGACCACCATATATGTCTATATGTGTTCACTAACGTATGCAAATAAGTTGGTATATAAGAATGTTCCCGATCCGGATCCCACAATTGAAGATGATTGGATGCCGAAAGGAAAGGGTAACTATATCTTGGGTTGACAAATGAAGAAACAGAGCTTAATTTGACTTCTATTGAGAGTTGGTATGAAAAAAATGCAACGTAAAAGGTCTCACTACATCAGCAGATGGTTTTCTTCATCATCAAATGAAGAAACGATGCTTAATTTGACCTCTATGGAGAGTTGGCATGAAAAAATGCAACGTAAGAGGTCTCACTGCATCAGCAGATGGTTTTCTTCCAACCTTCAGCAACAATAAGAAAAGCAGCTGAACCACCTAACGTAACTTTGTGCAGGATAATAGTGATGGTACCATTTTTTAAACAATTTTTGAATAATATTGTTTTGAAAAATGGAAAAATATTAGTTTTGAAAATAAATTGGACTTAATTTTTAAAATCACCGGACTTCATTTTATCAAAACTTAGGTCACTCAATCAACGACTACGGTCATCGATTGAGGGGGAGAGTGATTTAAAATAAAATATTTTTAAACGATATTTCTTCATAAAAGTCTGCTTGTACGTAATAAAGTGGTGATCTAAAGATTTAATGTTATGTCATGGTATGATTTTCTTTAAAAGTCTAAGATCTTTCAAAATGAAATTTTTTCTGTTCTTGTTTGATTGTGAAATTGTTTTATTTTACTTAATGATATTTTAAAAACTATCGTACCTGACACTAACAATCTTTAATGTCGAAAATTGATCCTTATCAATCATTTAAAAAAAATCTTGCCACGTCTTTCCCCAAAATTTTCTAAATGATTTAAATCAATCGGGATCCAAAATCTCATATCGGTTTTAAAGGGTGATTGTTTCAAAAGCACTCCTTCCTTCATGTGCGAAACGATTTTGAAATGCATAATGCACATGATTGTGGAGGAGCATTTAACCAAGAATAACCAGGAGAGCTTTTCAATCAGGCACATTTTCTCTCATGTTTTTTAAACTGTATTAAATCACTTGGGATCCAAAATCTCAATTGGTTTGAAATTTTTGATCTGGGGAGAGATCGTGATTTAAATCTCAAATCGGTTTTAAAGGGTGATTGTTTCAAAAGCACTCCTTCCTTCATGTGCGAAACGATTTTGAAATACATAATGCACATGATTGTGGATGAGCATTTAACCAAGAAAAACCAGAAGAGCTTTTAAATCAGGCACATTTTCTCTCATGTTTTTTAAACCATATTAAATCACTTGGGATCCAAAATCTCAAAGGGTTTGATATTTTTGATCAGGGGAGAATTTGTGATTTAATAATGAAATTTGATAAAAGGTGGTCATCTTGATTCAAATGTGCATGTTGCTCTCCCGTTTGTGCTAAACGCTTTCGAATCTCGAAGCACATATTGAGGGGGAGCATTTCGAAAAGAAAATAAATTTTCAAGGTACAAAGATTTCTATGTTTCAACATAATGTACCTTGATTGATTTTCTAAATGGTTTCCTAATGGCTTTTGTGATCATGGATGTACTTTAAAAGAACTCCTTCCTCTATGTGATAAAATAATTTCAAATATCCTACGCACATATTGAGGGGTAGAATTTACCAAAGAAATTCAAATGGCCTTTTCTAAGGAAATTGTGATCAAGAAATTGTTTCTAAAGAACTCTTCCCTCCATGTGCTAATCAATTTTAAAGTCATATGCACATGTTGAGCGGGAGCATTTCTAAATGATCAAAACAATTTAGGTCCAAAATGCTTTGATATTATATCACAAGTACCTTGGTTGATTTTCCAAATGATTTTTCAATTGGTTTCGAGAAGGAATGAACTATACCAAAAGACCGACCAATTTACTTTATGCATGGTGTTATAAGGATGGTTAGGTTAGTTATTTATTCCCATGATCCAGCCAGAACCGGAGGGATCTACCCAAGGACAATCCACTAGATAGTGTAGAAGTCCTTAGGTATAATGAAAAAAGGAGAAAAATGAGAATACTGGAAGACAAGACGATATTGAAGAAACCGGGTTCAATTCATATGCTACTGGTTGTTACTAAGGTAACGCCGATATTGAAGACAATACGTCATGGACCCAGTGACGCACTGCACTAAACTTCCCAAACTACTCAAGTTCTTCTTAAAAGGGCTTGGTTCATTCTCATGGGGAACCGACATAATCTATCGACTTTCTCTTAGAGATTGTTGATATTGAAGAAGGAGACCCTCTCCCTAGTCTCCGGCATAGTAATCAAATATGCACTATTAAGTCTAGAGCCAAGATATCTTCCACAAAATCTCATTAGGACACAAAATTAATGAAGACTTGCTGTTTCACACAATGTGGAAAGTAAGTATATATTTAGAGTCCTACGTATTATCCTTGTGGTATTGCCAGAACATCCGAGTGATATGTAAAAGTATACACAATCAAGATGGAAATCCTTCTAGAGCCAACATCAAACAAGCTCTTGGTGGGTGACATGTGAGATCTTTTCAAAAGATTAAGCTTATGACAACTGGACAGAAACGATGGGGCGATTCACTCTTGAATCAACCTTGGTCTAGGAAATGAATTGACGAATACTTTTGGAAAAACCGTTCGATGTGCAAATCTTCTTTTCTCTAGCACATCGAATGTGTATTCATTTTCAAACACAAAAAGTATCTCTGATTGAAAAATAATTTTGGAAAAATCGTTCGATGTGTAAATCTCTTATTTTCACTAGCACATCGAATGTGTACTCATTTCCTAATACAAAAAGTATTTCTCATAAAACCTTCATCGTATTGCAAAACTCTTTGTTCAAGCAATACACGATTGTTTTTCAAATCAATTTTTCATCAATCAGTGAATCTCAATTCGCTGGTTCACTCACTCCGTGTTGTCTTCCTTGAGACGTTCTGGTTTAAGACCAGCTAGAACAGCTGCGAAACCCTGTCAAGGAGATTCTTCGAAATTATACCTGATCACAGGCAGTACTTGTACTGATCAAAGGGGAACTGTGGGTCATGTACCTCAATTCAACGAAAGTGATCAAAGACACTTTAGTGTGTTTTATTGCTAACTGTTGTTTACAGGTACATTTGGACGGTGGCAATTGATCAGAATTGAGAAGTCAATCCAAAGCCGCATGCTCACAGCATCCACACTTAATTGAAGAAATCATGACTTGTGCATATATACAGGACCTGGCTCTGATATTTTTATACTATGTTTCTGCTACGCTGGTACAAATATCATGAACCAGTAAAGCTTCCACTGCTCTGATGGAAAGATGTCATGATCCAGAAAGTGTGAGCATGTCGGTCCGAAAGTCATGACCTCACATGATGTCAACACAATAAAGGGTGATCCACAGATTTACTGTGGCTGATGACCTCAAAGTAAGCTCAAAGATCATCAAGATGTGGATCAGTTAAAGGCCTCCACTAAAAGTACAAATCAATGCGGACTATGAAGAGTCACTGCTAATGCACAAAGATTGTGGAACTTGAAGAATAGAAGTCTACGAGCTCAGAGAATGCTAGGATGCAAAATGTATTTCATGGGGTGACCACCCTTAGGGGGAGATTGTTAGGAATTGGAAATTCCATGTTAAAGTGTCGGTCACCCCAATTATGGTCTAGCATATGTTAGCTCATAGTAGTGTCATTATTTATGTTATTTAGTAGTTAATTAGTTAGTTTGTAGCGTAGTTTAGTTTAGTGTAACAACGTGGAGGAAGGACGGGTCTTTACCCACTGTATGCCTGATTCACAGCCCGTCAGGAGGGCGTATCATTTGTAACTATAAATACCCTTTCCATCCTTGGAAGGGGTGGAGCTTCTTCATTACTCTAACCATGCATTTTGTAAAACAACTCTCTAACAAGAACACCCTCTCATCTCTTTCTCTCTCTAAACCATGGCATACTTGATGCATCACCAACCAAGACCACCCGAATCATCATCAACACAATATTTATGATCCAGCAACGGGTTTTGTTGAGAATGGAGCACCACCGCTAGAACCACAAGGCTCATCGGGTTAATTAACCGCAAAGCCAGCTGCTTGGTATTCCATCCTTTGTTGTTTGAGAGTCTTTTGAAGTTGTTTTCTTCTTTCTTCGGATCATACTCATCATCAGAATCTTGTTGTTCTTCCTTGTCAAGAGGTTTCTTCCCTTTGTTAGACTTTTTCCTTTTATCAAGAGATTCATATGCTTCAATATCATCTTCTAACTCAGTGAGAGTTGGGCTTCTCTCTTTTTCCTTATCAGTTGTAGAGTCATCAGCACGAGCCTCACTGTAAGTCACTAGTTCATCTGATTCGGTTTTTGAGTCATCATCATGATGAGATGACAGCTCAAGTGAAGGTTCTTTCTTGAAAACATTGACGGGAATTCTCCTCTTTACCACCCTTGTTGTTTTCTTGGACCTTGGCTTGGTTTGCCGAACTTCCAACTCTTTTAGCTCTGGTCTTGGGTGCAGGAGCAACAATCTCAACCAAGAACCCAACTTTCTTGACCTTAAGAGCCTCCTTATAGTATATGTAAGATACACCTGCTTTGACCTTATCAGTAAGTAGGCACTCAGGGAGTTCAGCACCCTGTTTGAGAGCGGTTGTCCCATGGAACCTAATTGATTTGAGGGTAGACTCATCAATCATGGTGTGTTTGATGGGGTCGTCAAGACGCTTGGGAATTTCCTCATTCTTCCTAATAATTTTGTGAATGATTAGCTTTGTGAAGTGAATGAAGGAAATCTTTGAGCCTTGCTTCTTCAGGTGCTGTATCATGTCTGATGGATCTAAACACACACCTTGTCTTAGTGATATTTTGAGTTATATTACTAAGCATGCGGAATATACTTAGTAATACTTAGAAGACAGATTATATGTTGTAATGTAAGTAAGAACAATAAACACTAAGCTCCAATATTATTAAGAAATAGTACGAGTGATCTTGCTTATCACTAGGGTTACACCTTGAAGCTAATATGAATAATACGTATGTAAAACAATGACCGAGGATCTTCTTTTATAGCACAAGGAGTCCTTTACAAAATAATCATAAACCTAACAATATAGAATATACACAAGATCTTTTCTATACTTATCAATAGACGGATACATAACATTGATCCTAATAGCAGTGGTTTGTACCGACAATGGTAATGAGTTTCCACTGCTAGTGTAATCTTTCGCAGTGTTAACTACAAGACTATCAGTGGTAACTGTTAGTATTATTCCCAACAATCCTCCCCTAAACTTATGATTTCTCTGCAAATCAATAAGTTTCTTCAATCTTCATTATCTGCAAGGATTTGGGGAATTCTTTCAAACACTTCATCTTCTTCTCAATGCTTGAATAGCTCTTAAACATTGATCTTGAAGCCTAAGTAACAATGCTCTAACCTTCTCACTATCTTCATGAACTCTTATAGTAGTACACAGCATCACAGTGAGAGTTCCAGCTCTGAGTGGATATTCTTTCTTAGCAAGCATAAATGCATCTACTCCATTTGCTGTAAAAACATGATGAACTTCACATGAATCATAGTAGAACCATTTAGTACCAGGACATGAACATGAGAATTTTATGAAATCATCATTAACATCTGGTTCATAGAGCCTTCTAAGATTAACCCATAACTGCATCTCCTTCATATCTTTGAGATCTTCAGCATCAAACCTTTCTTGAACTAACTTCCATAGTGTATCAAGATCATCTCTATCAAAAGCTTTGATGAGATCTTCAAACTGAATAAATGATGAAGTTTCACAACCTAGCCTTGTAATCTTCCAGGTTGGAGCAAAATTGCTAGCAATAAAAACTTCCCAATCAATGATAGGATGTCTGACTTGCAGTGGTTAAGGGTAAAAATCTTCTTCTTCTATTACAATCATCTCAGTCAGTTGTTCTTCAGTGAACTTCTCAGTTGGAACTTCTTGTTCTTCAGTAAACTTTGTCTTCTTAAATGTCTGAGATTCACTATCTTTGGCCTTTCTATTCAAATTAGGATACCTTCTTGCTTCTTCTTCAGATTCCATTGGAATAAAGTCTTTATCTTGTCTTTGAACTCTGTAGTAGATACTTTCAACTTTATCATCAGGCATTCCTTTGAATTGATGTCTCTTCCAGCCACCAACCTTGCAACAATAATCTTTCATCATTGAAATCACCTGTGCCTTTGCTGGTTTGCTTGGTTTCTTTTGGCCCTTCTTGACTGAAACAATAGCATCTTGAAGTGCTTGATTATTCTTCATCTGAATAAAGTCCTTTAACTGTGCTATTCTTTGATCTTCAGTTAAAGACTTATCAGCCACTAGGTCAATTGCTTTCTTCTTGATCACTGGATCATTTTCAATCAAGAAATCAATTTCTTCTTCAGTAGGTACATAGCTGAACTCTGGAGTCTTCTCTCTTAATCTTGTAGGTGGAACAGTGGAAAGTGGATCTTCCATTCTATCCAGCCTTTTAGCTTCCATAAAGCTTGCAATCTCCAATTCTTCAAGCTTTTTCTTTTTCAGCAACTTCATCTTCATTAATATTTCTTGCAACTTCAGCATCATGAGCAATCTGAATTTGTACTTTCTTAGAAACCTTTTTTCTTTTTTGCTTCTTGCTTTGCATAACAACTTTACCATTGTCTTTCTTCAGTTTATCAATTTCTTCACTTGCAGTGGCAACATTATGTCCAGCAGTGGGAATATTTCGCTCTATAGTGGAAATTGGATCAGTGGGAAAATCAGCAGTTGCAGTACTAAAAATTTCTTGCTCTTGTTGCTCTTCTTGAGTATCAGCTCCCTCTACACCTTTACTAAAAACACCTTCATCTTCAAAATCAATTCTCCTCCCTTGAGTTCCAGCATCTATTTTCCTCCCCTGTTTGGGAGAATTTTTCAAATCTTGATGAAAATCAGTTGAATCACCATCAGTAGGTGAGGATGAAGATGATATCACAAGCGTTGCAGTTTTCTATTGCTTTTTCAACCCCTGCAACTCTTCTTTCAAGGTCTGAATCTCCTTTTTTAAGTGTGTAATGTCCTTGGCATGCTGCTTCTTAACTTATGCTAGATTTTGTTGTAGAGATTCAACCTGCTTGGCTAATTGGGTACACAAATCCATCAATTCCTTTTGTTGCCCACTGCCCTCAACACTTTCAACTGTGTGACCTGTTGGGAGAGGTGAATCATGGGACAATGGCTCAGATTCCTCCCTAGTTGGACTAGGTTGAAGTCTAGAACCACCACTGCTTGTTCCTAAACCAAAAGGATCAGAGACATGATGTGTTGTAGTAAGAGGAGTTGGCTACTTGTGCCTCCTCCTATAGGTGTGAGAAACAGGTGGTGTATAATCAATGTTTGGAACAGTGATTATTGATGAAGTTTTTACCTGTGAAATCTTTGCAAGCATTTGAGGAAAAAGAGGTGTAATAGTCCGGTTGCCATCTTTGTTCATGTTTTGAAAAACTTTAGGCTTAAGCCAACGGATTTTGTAAACTCTAGTGTGGGGTTGCAGTTGAAACTCATTTAGCACTGCTTGCACGAACCTTGGATACATCAAAAATTTTGTTGAACTCTTTACATTGCCTTGCATAATTTGAAAAGTATGTTTTGACCAATTAAAAGTCCTATCTAAAGCTATACAAACCAAAGGGTAAGCCATGGTTGAACTGAATTGTTCATAAGAGGTTTTCTTAGGACTTAGGCAATGCAAAAGAGTAGGTATCAAAAATCTCCAATGGGGACAAAAACCACTATTTTTGAAAGTAGCCTTTTTTCAGTGGTATCATAACCCATGGATGAAAGATGTGTATGAATTTTGGGCATGGGTAATGTGATGATACCATTGAGATCATCTAATTGGAGAATTCTCCTCAAGGACACCTCAGTAACATCAATAGTTACCCCATCCACAGTGGCTCTAAGAGCATATACTGTTTCATGTGTATCTCTAGTTTCAATGGTTATGGACTAAGCAGAAGTCCAAAACTGTTTGATTTGAGAGATATAGATTGTAGGATTAAGAAGTAAAGCATACCTTATATGGGTAGTATTAAGAAAGTCCACAATCTGGTGAAAAACAGGGCCACTCTTCTCATTTGAATTTTGTAAGTCGGCCACTTGGTTGTGCTCCAGAAGTGATAGGTTCCATAGAATCTTTTGATGAAAAATATATTGTGTCAGTATGAATTGTATTAAGAACTCGCCAATTGAGAGAAAATATAAAAACAATTAGGGTTTTAGAGTATTGCATAAGAAAGATTATCTAAGGAAAAGATTTATCTTAAGGAGATATGTAGTATCTTGGTTTATCACAAACACATCATAAGCACAAATTTTAGGTGTAAGGTTTAGAGAGAGAAAGTGGGAGAGAATGGGAAGCTTAGAGAGACAAAGAAAAATTATTTATGAAAGCTCCAACCCTTTGTCTTGGAGGGCAAAGGGTATTTATAGGGTACAAGCATAGCACGCCTACTTTAGGCTGTGGATCAGGCATACAGTGGGTAAAGACTCGTCCGTCCTCCACGGTGTTACTAAGTAATCTAATTACTATCACTGACTTACTACGACTACGAGATTTCTAACGAGTATACATACTTGAGGTTACCGACACTTTAAGTACTGAATTTACTAAATCCTAACAATCTCCCCCTAAGGGAAGTCACCTCAACTTACATTGATTACAAACAGATGTAACATTTTGTTGTTCTTGGTTTTGTTGATTAAGCACTTTTGTTCTTTAGCTCGTAGTCTTTGATTCTTCATGTTCCGCATGTTTTGTTCTTTCAAGTGGAGGTCTTTAACTGATCCACGTGATGTTGAGTTTTGAGCCAGCTTTGAGATCATCAGCCACAGTAAATCTATGACTCATCCTTTTGATGTATCGCCATTAAGTGATGTTGTGACTTTTTGACCGACATGCTCACATTTTGGATCATGATCTCTTCTCATCAGAGTTGTGGAAGCATTTGTTGATTAGGATGAGAAACAGAAGCATGGATTGAACAATATCAGAACCAGTTGATGAAGATATGCACTTATCATGATTTCTTTTAGATGTGAAAGCGATGTGTGAGCATGCGGCAATGAATTGACTCCTCAATTCTGATCAGCTGCAACCGTCGGGTGTCCCTGCATAAAACAGTTAGCAATAAAACGTACGAAAGTGTCTTTCATCACTTTTGTTGAATTAAGGTACACGGCCAACGGTTCCCCGTTGACCAGTACAAGTACTACCTGTGATCAGGTATAATTCTGAAGAATCTCCTTGACAGGGTTTTGCAACTGCTCTAGCCGTTCTCAAACCGGAACGTCTCAAAGAAGACAACACAGAGTGAGTGAACCAGCAAATTGAGATTCACTGACTGATGAAAATGATTTGAAAACAAACGTATATTTAAAACAAAGGGTGTTGCAATACAACTAAGGTTTTATGGAAAATCAATTATCAATCATAAATACCTTTTTAATTTTGAAAACCTAATACACAGTCGAAGTGCTAAAGAAAAGTATTTTTGAGAACAACGACTGGTTTTTCAAAGATATCCGTCAATCCATTTTCTTGGACAAGGAATGATTCAAAATTGAAACACTCCATTGGTGAAGTCTAGATGACACAACAAGTCTTGGCAATACCACAAGGATAATGCGTAGGACTCTCAAAATATATTCTTACTTTCCAGATTGTGTGAAACAGTAAGTCTTCAAGAATAATGTGTCCTAATGAGATTTATTGATGATCTCGTGGCTCTAGACTCAATTGTGCACATTTGGTTTCCTATGCCGAAGACTAGGGAGAGGGTCTCCTTCTTCAATATCAACAATCTCTAAGAGAAAGTCGATAGATTATGTAGGTTCCCCGTGAGAATGAAACAAGTCCTTTTAAGAGGAACTTGAGTAGCTTCGGAAGTTTAGTGCAGTGCGTCACTGGATCCATGACGTCTTGTCTACTAGTGTTACCTTAGTGACCACCAGTAGCATGTATTGAACCTGGTTTCTGCCCTAAGGTTGAATTATTGGAGGGCTATTTCTTTTCACCCTTTTCACATTTATTTTTTTTCATTCTTCAACCCCTTCAGTGCTTACCAAGACTTCATTACTATAGAACCTTGTTGGGTTTATTCCAGTTCTAGCTCTATCTCAGTACGCACTCTTCCCATATTCTCATTTTTCTCCTTTTTTCAATATACCTAAGGACACTACACTATCTAGTGGATTGTCCCTAGGTAGATCCCTCCGGTTCTAGCGGATCGTGGGAACCAATACCTAACCTTATCATCCTTATATCTACATGCATAAAGTAAAGTTGGTCAGTCTTTTGGTATTGTTCTTCCGCCTTGAAGCCAATTGAAAACCATTTGAAGATTCAATCAAGATACTTGTGATATACAATCAAAGAATTTTGTATCTTAATTGTTTTTGATATTTTAGAAATGCTCCCCCTCAACATGTGCTTCAAATATTTTAAATTAACTTAGCACATGGAGGCAAGAGGACTTTTGAAATCTTAGATTGAGAAAGAAAGATCCAATCTTTTGATTATCATTTTCTAAAATGATCATCATCACTTCCCGATCAATTCAAGTAGATAAAGCATATCGGGGAAGGATGGGGTTCATAGGATTGCTCCCCCTCAATATGTGCATCGGGATTTGAAAGAGTTTTGCACATATTAGAAGGAACCTGCACTTAGAGACATATCAATCACGTTTCAATCCTTTTTGGTTTAAAATAGATGCTCCCCCGTAACATGTGCATGGGAAATTTGAAACCGTTTGGCACATGCAGGGAGGAGAGCTTGTTGTTATATTTCTAAACCACTTGTTGAATTATCAGTTCATATCCAATTTAAATCACAAATTTTCCCCCGATCACAATTTTCAAATCCTTTGAGATTTGTGATCTCTAGTGATTTAAATTAATTTTGAAAAACTTTTGAGGAGAATTGAGACTTGCCTTTTGAAACAAAAAAACATTTCAACTGATAAGGACGAAAGTTTGTGACTTTAAACTCTATTGTTTAAACCTGCATGAATATCTTTTGAAAACATAACAATAACCAAGGTCTTGTACCAATTGTATAAAACATTTGAAAATGTTGTTCTTTTTGATTGTTCAAGATTAGACCTTGATCATTTAAGTACCAATTGTTTGAGAAATACTCTTTTTAAATTTGATTGAAATCATTCTCCCCCTCAATCAATGACATTAGAAGTTGATTAAGTGATAGAGATTTTGATAAATGAGAAGCCTGGATGATTTTCAAAAATTAGAGACCGAGGCATTTTCAAAGCAATTTTGTTTTCAGTAGATGACAAATATTTTTCAAAAGAATCATTTGAAGAAAAAATATTTTGAAAGAAACATTTGTCTTTTCTATGACAAATGTTTGTTTTTAGAATCAGAGCATGAGGTCTGAAAATTTAAGATTAAGCATGGCTCTGTTCTTTCTTTAAAAAACGGGTTACTGCCTGAAATGACAATAAACCATCATTTTTCTCCATCTTGTTTTTTTTTTTTAAAATTTCCGATCGAACTCCATCTAAAGACCCGTGTCATTTTGAGTGACAAAACAAGATCCGTAGATGCTATCAAACCACAAAAAAACATGATAAAGAAACAATATTTTTGAAATTTTTCAAGATCTTCTAATTTTTATGGATTTTTAAAATTTCATATTTTTCTATTTTGTTTTTGTTGGTTTTATATTTTTGTATTTTGGTTTTTGAAAAGATATACACAAAGAATAGATAGAGACGAACACCTTTACTCCTCGTCTTCTTTCTGAAGACGTTTGAGCATTTCTGGTTGAAGGCTCTTTAAGCCTAGTCGTGGAAGAATAAACTCAAAATGTTCTAGAGAAAGAGCTTTGGTGAAGATGCCTGCTAGCTGATATTCAGTCCTAACGAAGTATAGTTCAACCACACCGTTTTCAACTTGTTCCTTGATGAAGTGATGTCGAATGTCGATGTGCTTTGCTCTAGAGTGTTGAACATTGTTGCAGCAGAGAGCAATGGCACTTTTGTTATCACAGTACAGAGGAACTTTGTTGAATAAAAAACCATAGTCAGATAATTGGGATCTCATCCATAAGATTTGAGCACAACAGGATGATATGGCTATGTATTCAGCCTCTGTAGAGGATATGTAAGTGCTCATTTGTTTCTTTGATGACCAGCTGACAAGCTTATCACCTAAAAATTGAGCACCACCTGACGTACTTCGATGAGTATCTTGACATCCTGCTTGGTCAGCATCTGCATAGGCCGTTAGTGACATATCGATGTCCTTCGGGTACCAAAGTCCTATGTTAATGGTTCCTTGGAGATACCGAATGGCCCTTTTAACCGTTTCAAGGTGCCTTTTAGTAGGCTTAGCCTGGTGTCTAGCACGCATGCATACAGCGAACAAAATATCTGGTCTACTAGCTGTGCGGTACATCAGGGATCCAATCATACTACGACATTTCGTTTGATCTACTATTATCCCTGAGTGGTCCTCATCCAGTTTTGTACGCTCCACCATGGGAGTGTCAACAGGGTCACAGGCGTTAAATCCAAATTTCTTTAAAATTTCATTTGCGTATTTAGATTGATTTATAAAAATTCCTCTGGGACTTTGTGATATTTGTAATCCCAAGAAAAATGAAATTTGTCCCATCAACGACATTTGAAATTTGGAGCCCATTTCTTTTGAAAATTGGTCACATTCATTAGGGTCGGTCGAGGCAAAGATAATATCATCAACATAGATTTAGACATGGATTAAGTGTTTGCCTGACCTTCTGGTGAATAATGTCGGATCAACTGCTCCTTTGCTGAATCCATTAGATAGGAGAAAATTTGATAGCGTATCATACCATGCTCTAAGAGCTTGTTTTAAACCGTAAAGGGCCTTTTTCAAGCGATAGACATGAGTAGGATTCTCTGGATTCACAAAACCTTCTGGTTGACTAACGTAAACCACCTCTTTCAGATCTCCATTAAGAAAGGGGGTTTTCACATCCATCTGATAAACAACCATGTTCTAGCTAGCAGCATTAGCCAAGAAGATTCTGATAGCCTCTATACGTACAACAGGAGCAAACAATTCCTCAAAGTCAATACCTTTTTCTTGACGATATCCTTTAGCCACTAATCGTGCCTTATTTTTCAGAACATCACCGTGCTCATCAAGTTTTACTTTGAAGATCCACTTGAGAGCAATGATCCTAGCACAGTCAGGAACGGGTACTAATTCCCATACATCTAGTCGATCAAACTCATGAATTTCTTCTTGCATTGCATTAAACCAGCTATCCTCGAACATTGCAGTTTTAACATCTTTCAGTTCGATCTTAGAGAGTATTGAGTTGAAGAAGCACCATAAGGCATCTGTTGCTAGTTGTTTTTGAGTGGATAAAGGTCGATAAGGATTCCCAATGATGTTGTCTAATGGATGGTCATGTGTCCATTTTCTAAGGTGTTCGTGTGGTTGTTGTTGAGGGACTGATTTAGCAGAGTTTGGATCCCCTGATGAAGAAGGTTCAAGTGTTGGTTCAGGGGAAAATATGTTTTCAAACGGAGCATCTTCGGGAGTAGCAAAAGGGTTATCTCCATCAAAATTACCAATTCCATGATGTACAACTGATGATTGAGGATCTGAAGATGATGATGAGTGATCGATAGCTTGTGCTTCTAGAGAAAGAGACATTAAGACAGATGGATTCTCTGTGACAATTGGTTCAGAAGCCACCATTGTTGATGTTGAAAGAGTGTAGTTCTCATGAGGTTCATAGTATTCATCAAACATTGGATCAAACAGCTTCTTCAAATCTTCTTCAGATGGAGGTATATATGGAACAGCAGGGGAGTGAGACTGTACAAGAGAGGAACTTATGGAACTATTTGATAGTAATTGAGGTGCGGGTCCAAGAATGGATTTTCCAGGAGCCATATGCTCAGACAGCTCATCGAATGTGACGTGAATAGTTTCCATGATATCTCGGGATCTTTTGTTGTAGATTAGGTATCCTTTCCTATTTGATGCATAGCCTACAAAGACTCCAATGTCTGCCTTAGCTCTTAATTTACCTAAATCTTGACCATCATTCGTTGGATATCACAAAGCACCGAACACACAAAGGAAAGAAAGATCAGGTTTTCAATTGTGGACAAGTTTGTATGGAGTTTTTCCATGAGAGATGTGGATGAGAGAACGATTTTGGGTGTAGCAGGCAGTGGCAATGGCTTCTGCCCAGAGAAACATTGGAACCTTTGAGTAAATTAGCATAGTTCTAGCGGCTTCTACAAGAGTTCGATTTCGTCTTTCAACTACACCGTTATGTTGAGGAGTGCGAGGAACACTTCTTTGATGGTTGATCCCAATGCTTTCATAGAAATGACTAAGTTCTTTGTTGACAAATTCAGTTCCATTATCTGTGCGGATGATTCTGACTATTTTGTTAAGCCGGATGTGCAACTGTTTAACAAGTTAAATGATGATGTCGGGAGTTTCATCCTTTGTCCTCAAAAACTTAACCTAAGTAAACCGTGAGTAGTCATCAGCAACTACTAACACATATTTTTTTCCGTTAATCATTTGTACTCTCATTGGTCTGCACAAATCCATATGAATGGTGTGAAGAACTTCCATAACAGAGTTAGCAGGTTTGGGTTTGTGGGAATATTTCTTTCTTTTTCCCAATTGGCATGCTAAAAAAAGATGATCTTTCTCATATTTTAATCTTGGTAGGCCTCTTACTAGGTCCTTTCTAGAAAGATTATTAATGGTGCCGAACTGTAAGTGATTGAGACGACGATGCCATAACCATGACTTTGTGTTAGAGGCCTTTGATAGCAAGTAGATTGGAGAAGACTTCATCATATCTTTGACAGAGATGGTGTATAAGTTTGATCCACGTGTTCCTCTTAAGAGTTCCACACCATCAAGCTCTCTAACGAAGCAAGTATGTTTTCTAAAGGCCACTTCTAGATCAGAATCACAGAATTGACAGACAAAAAATAAGTTATGACCAAGACCTTCAACATAATATACCTGGGAAATTACACTGTCTCCAACTACATAATCTCCATAACCCAAAATTGCTCCAAAGTGGTCGTTTCCGAATCTAACAGTCCCGATAAATTTACTCATGAAGTTCATGAGCCGCGAGCGATCTCCAGTCATATGCTTTGAGCAGCCTGAGTCCAGACAAGAATGGATAACTGGATAATTTAGAACCCCATGAGCGAATGGGTTCCTGTTGGTTAGAACATGCAATTGATATACCTACAGGATTTCTAGAACCTATGACAACTTCACTAGTGGAGGCAAGACTAGTAGTGGCAGTGGACCTATGTGAGGTGTGACCACTTCTTATAGGTATGATTCTACGAGTAGGCTTCCATTTCTTAGAAGGCGTAGATCTAGATATCTTAGGATAAGATTCATTCAATTTGAATTTTCTGCCAGTAGGTTTCCATTAATAACCCACAGTACTAAATTTTCTTCCTGTAGGCTTCCAATAATTGCTACATCCTTTCCTTTTAGGCTTCCAGATCTCCTTAACATGTTTAGCATTTTTTTATAATTTTGATTGGAGTATTATCAACATTAATCACCTCATTTACAACACATTCATGATTAAGACTAGAAATCAAACATTCATTACATGTTTTGCAAAAGGCAGCAGAATTCGAATTAATTACAGTACTAGAATCAACACGATTCATTTTAGTCAGCTCAAACTTATTCTTCCTAGGGTGTTCTTCTACTTTATTTTCTTCAACACTTTTGGCTGGCAAGATCATATTTCGCATTGTATTTCCTGAAGGCTTTGACCCGCTAACCTTAGTATTGTTGATTACTCCTGTAGAAGGAACAACAGGAATATTATTTGGTGATAGTACACTTTGCATTGGTGGTCTAGAAGCGCTGGGATCTGAAGTTTTTGAGGCACATTAAAAGTCACATTCTTATCCTTAGGCATAGAACTGGGTGCAGCTATTCTATCTCGCCTATTGCTAGATTTCGGACTTTGTGACAATTACATACTCTAAGAGTTCCTGAGATCTTTTGTCATCCATGCAGGCATAGGCTATGGTGCTATCAAAAGGTTTTTCTAATCTTTCATCTTCAACTATCTCATGGAGACCCTTCAAACTTTCCTTAAGGTATGAGAGATATGCTTTATGTGCATGTTCATTATTCCTAATGGGAGGGGGAATATATAACATATCGATAGCATACTTTTCACAAGCAGAAACCTTAGGAACAAAGTATTTGCAATTGGGGATTGGCAACTTTCCTTTCACCTCACGCTTCAGATTCTCAATATCGTTAAGTAAAGAAGTTATCTTTTCAATTTTTTTATCATGATTAACTTTAAATGAATCACATAACTCTTTGTTTTGATCATTAACCTTTGAAATTTTAGCTTTAAAACAATTATTTTCCTTTTTCAAGTTATCAATAATGTTTTGAAGTTGGAAATTCTGAGAATCTAAAGGTGGAGGCATATGGGAACTAGTCACATCCTTCTTTTCACCTTTCAGTTGTGAAATTTGGGCTTTCTATCTTTTGATCATGTTATAATGAGCTCGAATTTTTTCATCACGTTTGCTAATTTCAAAAACTGCATCAAACTCAGGAGCATCAGAGGATGTCTTGATATTTGAGGTTTTAACATTTTCTTTGAGATGTTGATATTTTAATTGCAAAGCAAGATGTTCAACTTCTAATTTAGAAAACTGCTTAACCAGGTTATCATGATCATCCTATTCTATTTTCTCCTGCAGTTTTGAATTTGTTGTTTCAAGCTCAATGACACGATCATGGGAAACTTTCAAAGCAATAGATAATTCATGAAATTGGGATGCAATAATAGAAGAATTAGTAGCAAAGTAAAACACATCTTGAGCAACACATTGAGAAATCAAGTTCTCATTTAAGATATGCAAATTTTTCCTTTCGATTTCATTTTATTTAAGTTCATGTTCATAATTATTGACCTCAACTATCATTGCATCAAATTCCTTTTCCATTTCTTTAATCTCTGTGTCCATCCCCTTTTTAAGACTCTCAAATTGACCTTTTAATTGTTTAAAGAAAGGCATGCCTCAGTTAAGTAGCATTCTTTAGTTTGCTCAAAACCCCTTTCCCCTTCAATTATTCCAGTAGGTGTGATTCTCTTTTTACACTTTTTCTCAAAATCAACAAATAGTTGGTAGACTACATAAAGGTTGATTAAGGTCTTGCTTTTAGTGGGAAGTGTTCTAGGCACTAAATGCATTGGTGTATTTGGAGGATACATAGTTGCTTGGGATATTTTCCTACAGAGGGGGTTCTTTTCAACAAGGTTATCTGCTTTTTGTTTATCCATATCCTTTTTCCATAACACCTGTTCAGGCGTTAATAGGGTTTGAGGCTTTAATTTGTTCAAGGAAATCCAATTTTCCTTAGTGTAATCATGAGACCTAAAAGTGATGTTATATTTAATGCACCAGGGATCTTTAAGCTTATCATTCAATTTTTTCTTAGTGGTATCTTCTAATTCTCTATCTTCCTCAGTGAACTCAATGCATGAAGGTTTTTGTCTAGCCTTGAGGATTTCATCACCATCATAGACAACCTTTTGAGCTGCTTTCGCTACTTTACCATATTTAGGATTGGGTTCCTCTACAATGGGGATACTATGCTTATCGCTTAAGACTCTATGCTTAGTGACCATGTGAGCAATCTGAAGGGTATTTCCTTGTACGTAAACTTGTTTTCAAGTTTGTTTTTCAAAAAATTTAGGTTGGAAAATTTCTTTAAAAGTTTTGATTCCTTAGCATTGAATTCTTGCTTAAGCACTTTCACATTTTCTTGAAGTTCTTGTCTTTGCTTAGCAGTTTTACAAAGCTTTTCTTGTAAGGAAATTAACTCTTGTTTTAATACTTCTTCCCTAAAATTGCTTTTTTCTGATAAGTGTACGCATTTGGATATCCATCTCCTGCTCACGAGTGGTTAGTTCAAACTTAGCACGCTGTTCATATATGGCAACTTGGTCCTTATAGGTATTGAGTTCAGTGGTCAAGGAATCCTCATGAACAAATGCAGTGTATTCTTCAAGCATGCATTCGTTGTTAATTGCAAAAGATTCATCACTTGGTACAATAATACTGTCATCTTGCTTCACATATTGTTCATATGCGACAACATTGCCATTTCCCATATTTTCAATATCTGATTCAATGACTTCAGTAGATTGTACTTCATGGTGAATCTTTTGCAAATCAACTTCATCATATAGTTTAAGTAACTCTTTAATGATGGATTCCTTGGAGGGATTGGCCCATTGAGGTGAAGATACCATTGGAGAGATATTAGCCATGAAGATAGTCTGTGCATATGGTTCATCATCAACGTCCAAGTCAAATGCATCACAGTCTGCAACTTGAATGGCGTTGGGATTGTTCAAGCCAGCACCATGCACTGGTTGTTCGTCCACATCAGCATCATATGTCTTAGCATTCCCATCAGTCAAGAACAACAGCTCATGTTCATTCAACATAGCTCCATTATCTTGTGCTTGAACCAGCAACATCTTGTCCCTGAAGTATTCTGCATTTTGAGGGCGTTTTGGTTGAGTGAAGTTCCTAGCAATGTGCCCTTCTCCACCACAGTTGTAGCACTTGATTGGTTTTACTTTACCCTGAATCATTCCACGATTCTGATTTCCCACATATCTACCACCAACACCAGCATTCCCATAACCAGCATCTACATTCCCTTGTTCATTGTGTGGAAGATAAGCATTCTATCTTCCCTGCACATTTTGCACCACAATCTTTTCATCTTTCACAGTAGCATGATTTTGACGGTTTGATGCAGTTCTGAGATAATTGTTGGTCTATGGGGATGAGATTCAAGTTTTTCTTGACCATAAGAGCCACTTGATTGATAAAGTGTTCCATGACTACGTCAGAATCAGGTGGCTTATATCCAGGATCAGGAATGAGCTTGTGGTTACCATTTCCAGTAGGTATGACTTGTGATGCTTTGGTAGTAATCCCTACATTGGTGTAGAATGTTGTTGAATCATTTGATGAGCTTGCTTCTCTTGGTTTAGATTTGAACTGTTCAAGAGTCCTTCATTCCAACATAGCATGTCTCTCATTCTGAAGAAGGAAGGCATACAGTTGCTCATAGTTGGTGTTCTTTATTCCTTTGGTTAGCTTCACAGAGGTGACAAATTTGTGCCATTCGGGATTCATGTTGTTCACAAACTTTGAGTTCAGCTGAATATTTGGCATGGTCATTTTGATATTCCTCATATCATTCACAAGCTTGTAGAATCTCATGTAATATTCATAGACACTTTCTTCTGGTTTCATCTTAAAGTGCTCATATTCATAATACAGTTGTGATTCTCTGTCTTCCTTAGTTAATTCAGAACCCGAGAGAAGCATCTTGACATTATCCCAAACCGCCTTGGCTTTAGTGTTGTGATTGATAAGCTTGTAGATATCTTTTGGAAGACCCTGAAGTATAATGTTTGAAGCCCTGATATCAGCATTGAATCTCTTTTTCTCCTTATCACTGAGCTCATCATACGTCTTTGGTTTGTCCAATCCAAAGATCATTATTCCATGTACAGCAGTATCAATTATGTCTCTTGTAGTCTCAATCTGATAAGGTCCTTCATCAATTGCTTTAAGGATGTTAACCCCATTTTCCTTTCCTAAGCAGTATAGTCTGATTCTTTGTGACCAAGACTCATAGTCGGTTCTATCAATCATGGGAGGATGAGTATCAGATCATGCAGCTTGCACATCATCAGCAACGTAAGACATGTTTAAATTCCACGGGATTTTACAAATCTTTGATTTAACCGCGAAATAGATTCTTTCACGGAATTTTACAAAATCAAGAGAGAAACTGTAAAACTTATACACTTATGCGTAGACAGCAAGTTTGCGCGTAGACATCAGCTTATGCGTAGACACAGGTTTACGCGTAGACAGAGCTGACGCGTAGTCTAAAGCTTACGCGTAGACTTTTAGGATAAAAGGCTTAATTTTAGGCGTAAACCAAGGCTTAGAAGTAAGAACCTTATACTTAAGTTTCCCTTAGGCGTAAGACAAGCTTATGCGTAAAAAAAGGCTTATCCGTAAGAATTTTTACTCATAAGCTTTATGCTTATGCGTTAAATTAGGGTTTTACCCAAAAAAATCTTTTACACTTAAAACAGTGTAAGAGATATCCAAAGTCAAAGTATTTTCAGACTTATCCAAGCAAGAAAAAATTGAGTAAACCAACAGATTTGAAGATCACTTGAAGAACACTTTACGCGTAAGATTAGGGTTTTCTTATGTGTAAGAAGTACAAAATATGCCAACCGCGATTTTTATGATCAAAACCGTTTAGCAAACCAGATTATAATGATGAAACAACCTTAAAAACACCAAAACAACAAGACTTGAAGATCAAAACAACGTTTCACTCTTACGCATAGGATAGTATGCTCGTATCCAAACACGTTTAAAACTCAACAAAAACACATAAAGTTTGAACCTTTTTGCAATAAACTGAAATTTTAACACTCAATAAACCTTAACCCATAAGAATCTTGAGTTTTTAAGTGTAACATTTAGAGCTTTAAGGATACCAAAAATTGCATACGAGACCCACGCGTATACACTAAGATATGCGTAAAAACCGAACCTTAACTCAACAAACACTATCAAACCAAGAACATGAGAGATGGATGATCAAACCATGGCTCTTGATACCATTTGTAGTATCTTGGTTTATCACAAACACATCATAAGCACAAATGTTAGGTGTAAGGTTTAGAGAGAGAAAGTGGGAGAGAATGGGAAGCTTAGAGAGACAAAGAAAAATGATTTATGAAAGCTCCAACCCTTTGCCTTGGAGGGCAAAGGGTATTTATAGGGTACAAGCATAGCACGCCTACTTTAGGTTGTGGATCAGGCATACAGTGGGTAAAGACCCGTCCGTCCTCCATGATGTTACTAAGTAATCTAATTACTATCACTGACTTACTACGGCTAGGAGCTTTCTAACGAGTATACATACTTGAGGTAACCGACACTTTAAGTACTGGATTTACTAAATCCTAACAAGATAAATTATAAGTAGGTAAGTAGATAATATTCTTAAAATTTACCCTATTTATATATGGAAAGTAATTAACTCTCGACGGCTAGTAAAAATTTTTTTACAGACACAACAGTTGTAACGGCTAGATCAACAGTGGTAAAAATAACACTGTCAGTGTAAACTGTGAACTAGCAGTGGGAATTTTTCACAAAGATTTTCAAAGAGAAGTGGTAAAGAAAAACATTTAAAAACTGGACTGCCCTTTATCATATTTTTTAGCAAACTACCAACTATCAACGGATTTGATATGTCTTTACCATGAGCCGTTTGCTATGGACTAGCCAACTCTTTATCATAAAGAATATGGTGAGTTGATAACCATATAGTTTTTGGTAAACTATCAACCATAAACGGATTTGTCAAGTCTTTACCAGTAGCCGTTTGCTCTGGACTAGTTGATTCTTATGTGGGTTAGACATGGTGAATCAATAACCATTTGTTGTGTATCTCAGTTATACACCTTTTAAGATCAACCCCCATCTATGCTGCATAAAAGTTATTGAACAAGCAAAAGCACAAGAACAAAAACATATACAAACTTATACAACAATGTTAGTACCCAAAAACTTCCACTCAACACCAAAGACCATTAGACACAAAAATTTTATGGATTTAGCATTCCAATACTTGTTACCAAGTACTGAAATCTACCCACATCAACCCTGTCCCCGACATTGTTCTCCGACGATGTCCCCTTGGCGAAAGGGGACACCATTCTCTTTCTTTTGTTAATAAATCAGCATAGTTGTCATCAGTATGGATTTTGACAACTTGAATTAGTCCTTTTTCATAACAGTCTCTTATGAAATTGTGTCTAATTTCAATATGTTTAGTCTTTGTGTGTTGAACTGGATTCTTAATAATGCAAATGGTACTACTATTGTCAATATGAATGATGGTATTCATGAAATTGTACCCATAGTCCAAAAGTTGATTCTGAAGCCATAGAACTTGAGTACAGCAACTTGCAGCAGCCACATACTCTGCCTCAGTTGATGAATTAGCCACCATTAGTTGTTTCTTTCACTGCCATGACACTAATCTGTTGCCAAGAAATTGGCATCCACCATTTGTATATTTTCTATCCAAACTAGCTCCAGCATAGTCACTATCTGAGTAAGTAACCAAATCTAGAGGAGATTCTCTAGGGTACCCGTAATCCCAGAGTGGGAAATGCTTTAAGATATCTAAAAATCTTCTTCACAGTAGTCAAGTGAGAGAACTTGGGAGTGACTAGATGTTAGATATTAACTTTTCACATACACATCATAACATTAACACAATGAGCACATAGATGGTTTTAGAGAGAGAAAGAGTGGGACATTCTAGTGAGAGAAACTAGTGGAATATTAGATTACCAAAGAACATCCAACCCTCTACCTTGCAAGGTAGAGGGTATTTATAGGTTACAAACTAAACGACCTCCTGACGGCCTGTGGATCAGGGATACATTGGGTAAAGACCCATCCTTCTTCCACGGTGTTGCACTATTCTATTTTACACTACTAACTAACTACATAAACCGTAACTAATGACCAATCTACGAGCTAACTTATGCTAGATAATAGTTGGGGTGACCGACTCTTTCAACACTGGAATTTTCTAATTCCTAACAATCTCCCCCTAAGGGAGGTCACCCCACATTTTACATTTCAAATCCTAGCATTCTAGTCTTGACTTTGTTCTTGAGCTCGTAGACTTTCATACATCAACATCGTAAACATGGTGCATAGGTGGTGCAACTTCAAAGTCTGCACAGACTTGTACTTTAAGTAGGAGGTCCATTTCTGATTCACGAGATAGTAAGTATGAGCCAGCTTTTGAGATCATCAGCTAACAACAATCTCTGACACATCCTTCGTGGTGTTGGTATGTTGTGATGTTGTGACATTGGGACCGACATGCTCACATTCTGGATCATGATATCTTCTCATCAGAGTAGCGGAAGCTTTAGTTGATTCATGATATTGGCAGCAGCGTAGCAGAAGCATGGAGTGAAAATATCAGAGTCATTGATGCACTAATCATGATTTCTTATGAGATGAATGTGTTGAGTGAGCATGCGGCTATGGATTGACTGCTTCATTCTGATCAGCTGCAAACGTCGGGTGTACCTGCATACAACAGTTAGCAATAAATCGTACGAAAGTGTCTTTGATCACTTTCGTTGAATTGAGGTACACGGCCCACGGTTCCCCGTTGATCAGTACAGGTACTGCCTGTGATCAGGTATGATTCCTAAGAATCTCCTTGACAGGGTTTCGCAGCTGCTCTAGCTGTTCTCAAACTGGAACGTCTCAAAGAAGACAACACGGAGTGAGTGAACCAGCGAATTTTAAGTCCACTGATTGATGAAAAGATATTTGAAACACAATCGTGTATTGCTCAACAGAAATTGTTTTTGCAATACAACGAAGGTTTTATTGAAAATCAATTATCAATCATAACATACCTTTTGATTTGAAAACTGAGTACACGGTCGATGTGCTAAAGAAAAGGTTTGTTAAGCACAAAGACCGGTTTTTCAAAGGTATCCGTCAATCCCTAACCTGAACCAGGATTGATTCAAGAAATTGAATCGCCCCATTGTTTCTGTTCAGTTGTCACATGGTTGATCCATATAATAGACCTCACATGCCACCTACCAGGAGCTTGTTTGATGTTGGCTCCAGAAGGCTTTCCATCTTCATTGTGAATGTGTAAACACATCACTCAGATGTTCTGGCAATACCACAAGGATAAGGCGTAGGACTCAAGATATAATCTCTCTTTCCACATTGTGTGAAACAGAGAGTCTTCATGGAAAGTGTCCTAATGAGATTTATTGATGATCTCGTGGCTCAAGACTCAATTTGTGCATATTTGGATCCTATGCCGGAGACTAGGGAGAGGGTCTCCTTCTTCAATATCAACATTCTCTAAGAGAAAGTCGATAGATAATGTCGGTTCCCCGTGAGAATGAAACAAGCCCTTTTAAGAGGAACTTGAGTGGCTTGGGAAGTTAGGTGCAGTGCATCACTGGGTCCATGATGTCTTGTCTTCAATACCAGTGTTACCTTAGTAAACACCAGTAGCATATGTGTTGAACCCGGTTTCTGCCCTAAGGTTGAATAAATGGAGGGCTATTTGTTTTCACCCTTTTCTCATTCAATTCTTTTTAATTCTTCAACCCCTTCAGTGCTTACCGAGACTTCATAACTAGAACCTTGTTGGGTTTATTCCAGTACTAGCTCAGTCTTAGTCCGCACTCTTCCCATATCTCATTTTTCTCCTTTTATTATCATACCTAAGGACTTCTACCCTAACTAGTGGATTGTCCCTGGGTAGATCCCTCCGGTTCTGGCGGATCAT
Organism: Chrysanthemum seticuspe; assembly: GCA_019973895.1. Classification (NCBI taxonomy): domain Eukaryota; kingdom Viridiplantae; phylum Streptophyta; class Magnoliopsida; order Asterales; family Asteraceae; genus Chrysanthemum; species Chrysanthemum seticuspe. The sequence continues at coordinate 41,741,022 of BPTQ01000008.1, forward strand.
GGGAACACATACCTAACCTTATCATCCTTATATCACCGTACATAAAGAAAAATTGGTCGGTCTATTTTGGTATTGTTCATCTGCCATTGGATTCAATTGAAAACCATTTGAAAATCAATTCAGATACTTGTGATATATTATCAAAGCATTTTGTACCTGAATTGTTTTTTGATATTTTTAGAATGAGAACTCCCCCTCAACATGTGCATCAAGTATTTGAAAATGTTTTGCACACGGAGGCAAGAGAAAGAATTAACTTCTTTGATTACCATTTTCTAAAAGATATCAACATCACTTCCCTCAACAAATCAAGTAGCTATAGCATTTCCGGGAAGGATGAGGTTTTCATAAATTTGCTCCCCCTCAATATGTGCCTCGAGGTTTGAAAAGAGTTTTGCACATACTAGAGGGAACCTTTTATCATCAAAGGATTAGAAGCCATGTGATCAAGGTACTTTAAAGTATTTAAAGTGTAGTGTACCTTGATGACTTGAATTTACAAAGAGAGTTCTCCCCCTTAATATATGCTTCGAGATTCGAAAACTTGTTTAGCACATATAAGGGAGAAGTATGCACAAAAATTGGTCATCTTATCTTTTACCATCTTTCATATTTATATCACATTTTCTCCCCCGATCAATAATCTTAAATCCTTTGAGATTTTGGATCTCAAGTGATTTAAATAAGTATAAGGTAAAATATTTGTAGGAGAAAAATGTGTCCAATTTTATATGATAAAGAAAAAAAGGACAACACAGATATTTCCCCTTTTTCAAAAGGGGAGACCATAGTACAAATCCTAGCACTATTACATGTATCACAGTTGTTCATATTTAATACACCACATATAACACAAATTTAACAAAGCATAAACGGTATTCTGAAGAAGTCTTCATTCAGTTCTTTGAAGAAGTTTGTAGTGACCATCACGGAGCCTTCCACCAACAAAGCTTTCAAGGCTGCGGAAGATCCTTCGTGTCTTGAGTCTTCGACGGATTGCAGCAATGAAATGTTCACACCTCTTCACGTCATCATCAGTCCAGAACGTAGTTTTAATCCAAGATCTCATATCAAGCTTGGCTTCTTTCACTCTGGTGTCAAGTTCTTCTTCGACCATTTTGAGCGTACCATCACTAAACTTGAAGAGTTCACATAGACGCATAAGCATACGTGATCCATATCTGTCGGTAAAGATGACGGCTCTAGGAGTGTCAAGAACTTTGTATTCTCGATGAAATTCATGCCCAGCTGCATTCCATTGAGGACTTGTGAGGTTGACCCTGGTTTGGTAGCTTTCAATGCCAAGCTGAAAGTCCTCAACTCGTTTCCGTATGACTAAGCCTCTGATCCAAAGAGTGACAGCTGCAGAGAGGGCCTTTTTCTCACGTACAGGTAAGTGCTCCAGGTGTCCTTGAAGATTTAAGAGATAGAGATCTTCGAAATCATTTGGTAGAAGATGTTTGAAGTCGTTCTCTTCAATGGTATACACTTTGAAGTCAGCTCTTTTAAGGACAATCTTCTTCAAGTACTCATATCCATAGATCGAGAAGATCTCTACACTGATTACGCTTAAGATTTGTAGTTTTGATCTGACCTCATTGCGTCTTTTATCAGCACCATGTCTTTCAATGTAGAACATCTTCTTTTTGAACCACCAGTGGGAAATACCATAAGACGCTGCAATATCATACTTATGCTCTTCATTTGCCCAGAATTGATCAGGAACCATCTGCTCAAGCCCCTGATCAGAATAAATTGCAGCTTTCATCTTTGAAATAGATAGAGCAGGCCTTCTTTCCGCAGAGCGAGCACACAGATAGTCCAAGTCGTGATTGAAGAAGAATTCCGCCTGAATGGTTATCTGACCAGGTTCACCACCAAGAGGAAGAGATTTGTTGACATTGAAGCGACTGATTTGCTCACTGACTTGGTCATTTAGCATCTTATAGCATTCTTCCATCTGATATTGAAGATGGTTTGCATCAGAATGGAAGACTTTGACAATTTCGTAAGCTTGACCTTCTAGATCTCTTGGAGTTATGGATGAGATACTCTTCCGCTCACAGAACCATTTGATAAAACTTCCCATATCGCCAGTGTAGTGCAGAAGAGAGTCTTCGGCTGGAACTTCATAATTATTGGTGATGACTGATGCCCAATTGTTGTCAGGAATCATAGAGTCAGACTCTGGGATGGTCCATGTGGGTTCTGGAGTAGGAGGTCTATCTTCCATGATGCAGCTTAGGATAGTGTCTCTTGAAGGTGCAACTCTGGATGTGCTAGTGCGATTCCCAGCCAAGTAAGAATCAAACCAGTCTTCTGAGGGTTTAGGAATATGCTTTGTTGATGCATCATCTTCATCTGGTTCTGAGTCAGCCATGACCTGAGATTCTTCGTTAACCATTTGATCATCAGGAATGAAGGTGGACGTGGATGTGAACCTTGAATCAACCGTCGTCCAGGCAGCAGATTTTTTCTGATTACTCTGCTCTTTTGTTGGATCTGATTGACTGGAAGATTTCGGCGGTGATGATGGTGGTTGTGATGGAGGTGTGTTGGTTGTAGTAGAAGGATTACCAGATCCAGAAGTTTCAGCTCCCCCCGTTGGTGGTGGGGGAGGAGGTAGATCTTTGCGATCCTTTATCAATGCTTCCATTACACTTGTTCTCCTTTTCTTTTTAGCTTCCTTTTCTCTGACGTCAATCTTAAATTGCTCATAATTGTCGAACTTGATGGATTCTTCAAGTGCCTCATAAAGTTTACTGTGAACCTCATGCTTATCCTCTTCTGCCTCATACATCCTTTCACACAGAGCTGCTCTCATATCGGAGATGGGAAGGTCCTTGAATCGTTTAAGGAGTGGAGCCTCCATTGCCCATTCCACAGCATCCCTGACTTCTCCTTCAATAGCATCAGTAACAGCTTCATTGAAGTTGAGATGCTCCAGTCTATAAACGCGATCCACCAGAGAGTCAATAGATTTAAAAAGTTGTATTTCCAGATCTTCAATCCTTTTAATAGCTTTATCCAGCAGTTGATCAGATGTGAGAATCTGTGGGGGGGAAGCCGGTGGAGCCACCTCTTCTGCAATAGAGATGACGGGTTCTGGATTTGGTGACATTGTTGGTGGTGTTTGTACGGTTGATTGAGTAGGTAAGGGAGGTGGAAGTGCGGTTGATAGTGAAGATGCAGTCATTGGAGGAATGGTGGACGTATCTTGCTGAATGCTGACATTATAAATGGATTGTGCAGAATCTAAGGTTTTGTCATTAAGGAACTGATCACCAAAAGAGAAGTCATCATCAAGATTCTTAAGTGAGGGTAATGAGTTAGTGGACAGGTTTGGTTCATCCATCTTCAAGGTCTCATCAGATCTTGTCTCAAGGTTCTCCTGCGAGTCCTTTCGCAATAGAGAGTCATCCTTCAAGTCAGATTGAGTCTCTCCAAGTGTAGGAGGTTCCTTAAACGTCTCAGGAACCTTGACGATTCCAGATTGTTCTTTTGCATGTGATGAGCCTGTTCTTCTCTTCAGTTCGTATTGATTTGTGGTGCTTGATGGTGATGAAGAGATAGTCAACAGCGTGTGGGCAACTTGTTCAGTTTCAACACATGCAACCCCTTTTCCTTTGTCATGAGTCATTGGGGTTGGCTGTCGAGGTTGTTGGGGGGGTTCTCTTAACACAACTCCACCTGCTGGAGCTTTAGCAGTCAGACTTTCTAGACTTTGCTGAATTCCAAGTTGCAGATCAGCATCATCTTCATCAGTTAGCTTGGAAACATTCCTTGGTGTCTCAGTGTTCTTGCCAATCTCCTTTTCCACTTTCTTCCTTTTTGTTTTCTGCTTCTTGGAGGTGGTGTCAGACTGTTGAGAACTATCACGTCTCTTTTTAGGAAGAGAGGCATAGGATGCTTGTGAGGCTGACTTGGTCACGGGAGCATTTGGTTGTAAATGAGAGGGAGTGACATCAGCAGATAGTTTGATTGCACTTTTCATGAATTGCTTGAAGTAGTCCTTTCTTTTGATATCTTCTGTGAGAAGACAATCAGGAATTGGCAAACCAAATACTTCTTTATCCGAGCCTCTAGCAACATATTTCAAGTTTCCTAAAACAAATTCATGTTCTGCTTTGTGTAGAGTTGATTCAGACCTAGGATTGAAGTTGTGAGTTTGTTGCAAATACTGGATGACAAGCTTGGAGAATCTGATGCTGGGAATTACAAGTTTGTTCTGCCTCTTTCGACCTTGAACATTGTTCAGGAAATAGGTTCTATCAGATATGAATGTGTTCATTGATAACAAGAATTCTTCCCAAATACGATCTGAGACATTCACATCAACCCGGTTAACGATTCCCCATAGGATTTGCAAGATAGGAATTCTAACTTTATCGAACCCTGATGTTTTCCCAGATAAGCACAAGTTCAGAACGGTTGCAATAGCTCTCCAGGGTTGATACATGAGTCCGGTGATGATGTCAGATGCTCTTGAGATACTGTTTTGATAGCCCAACCCAATAAGAAATACGATCAGATCTTCAGCACCAGGTGGAGATACAGAACGAACGTCAGGGTCACATGGTGTGATTCCAAGAGCTTTGCTCAGAATATCAGAATCAATTGTAAACTCCATATTATCCAGCTTGCAAGAGTATCGTGCTGTGATTTTATTCCATTGAACGGTGTTCCAGAATTGTTGAATGTAGATGGCAGGAATTGAGCATTGCTTGGTAATAGCCCCGAAGAAGTTCGTGTTTTTGAGGATGTCAATTGAAACCTTGAGTATCGGATTTTGTTGGAGCCTCTGTAGGTCCACATAACAGTTGCTTTTACCTATAGCAGCCCATTGACTTTTGGGAAGGATTTCCTCGTCTGAGAGAACTCTGGATGATCCTGACGGGGTAGCGCTCTTTTCAGGGATAGAACTTGCCATTGATATTCTGAGTAATCATACAATCAAAAGTAATGGATGGGAACAGGTTAGATGATACATAGTAAGTGAGACAATGAGAGCACCCTTATGACAAGGAAGTAGTAACACTGAAGAGGTTCCCAACACATACGGAGACAGATAGAGTGGCAAAGATTGCAACTATATGACACCTTTCAACTATATGATAACATACATAATTAAGATATAATGCGGAACATTCATATAGAAAAATGATTGCATGACGAGCTTATAAGGGATTTACAGAGCAAAGGAATGCATATTAAAGTGAACATGACAAGAGCCAAGATACACATGTAAAAGTGATATAACACATATGTATAAGACAAAAGGAACATTTGGCAGTCGTGAAAGAACCCAAGTACCTTTTGCCTAAACAGAGATGTTATAACAGATTACATAGAGTAAGACAACAAGTCGAATTAAGAGATCCTAGGAGTAGTGAGAGCGAAATCATTTTTAGCAACAACATTGAATATTTAAAACATCCTTGACCCTAAGACTAATTCTCAGTCATGAACACTGTTATAAACTTGTAAAAACAAGTCGTCATCTTGAGCCAAGGGCAAGTCATAAAAGGATTAGCTCACTAAGTTGCTAACCTAATTCGCTAACATGTAAGACCAAGTTGCCATGAATAAAACTTAAACCAAGTCGCTACACAGTAGACAACTAAGTCGCTACATAACAAATTCGCTAACTTGTAAATACAAGTCGCTATCTGCTAACTCGCTAACCAAGTCGCTAGGATAATTCGCCAGCTCGTAAAGTCAAGTCGCCATGTACAGTAACTAAGCCAAGTCGCTACAAAGTGGTTACTAAGTCGCTAGGTTATTAATTCGCTAACTTGTAAATACAAGTCGCTAGTTACTAACTCGCTAACCAAGTCGCTGGAAATTTGTGAACAAATTAGCTACGGAGACGTATTCACTATGTAGAGCTCTAACTCGCCATGAAGAACAATCATACTAAGTCGCTACCAAGAACAATCTAACTCGCCACCAAGAACATTCCTAACCTAACCCATCAGTCCAATCCATTAATCATCCATCCATGTATCCAACCAATATAATCCAAACAGGTAAATTCCAAACACTTAACACGTTCAATCATCGTATAAGCAACAAACATATATTATCAAAAATCAAAAAAAATCGAACCTAAGCGAGAGAGACAAGTAATCACACCACACGAGAACGAGAGGATCTGGATATGAAGATAGGTTAGACACTTAGACATAAAAACTTAAGAGAGCAAACATAGGGGAAACGCGTCAAACCTTTTGCTAGGTCGCTAAGATGAGAAGATAAATCGAGAGAGAAAGAGAAAAAGAAGAAAGAGAAAGAAAATGGTAATACGCTATGGGGTAATACGCTAGGGGTATACCAAGTAACTAAGGAGATATGACACAATTGGTCCTTGTGGTTTTAACGTGAGGAGGGCAAGTCGCTAGTGTAGCATAACTTTCACTATATGACAAGTTTTGTCCCTATGTTAACGTGAGGTAGGGTAAGTCGCTAGTGTAGCATAACTTTCACTATATGACAAGTTTTGTCCCTATGGTATTAACTAATGAGAGGTAATAATATGCTAACACGGATAAGACAACATTTTTAGCATAGATTATTACACAGATCATCATGAATCAATTCAACATTTCAACACATAGGCAGTTACAAAGAAAGCACACACTGACAAACTCCTGAGCAAGATACAATCACATCCTATAACAGGGAGAAACCCTTTCCCAGATATTTCAAAAGTATAATCAGTTAGTCACACAAGCAGGAAACCACCACAATATACAAATAACCAAGCATCATAACCAGCACAGAAGCCAGTGGTATATAAACCCAATCTCCCCCTCAATCAATGTCATCAAAGAGCATTGATTGATATTTACCAATCCCATTATATTACTTAAGAATATATCAATTGTTCGAACTTCATCTATGATCCCGTGCCATTATTGAATGACATTTCTAGGACCGTAGATGTTATCGATAACAAGGAATATATTCATTATTAGATAAAAATGGAAAAAAATGAAAAAGTTTTGAAAGGAGTAGATGAAATATAAAAGGATAATTTTTTTTTTTTTTTTTTTTTTTTTTTTTTTTTTTTTTTTAATTGATTTATACACAAACATGGGAGAACGAGTCCAGATTCAAGATGAATAGGAGTCAAAGTAGGAAGTACATCAACTCTGGCAAGCTATAGCTCCTGAATGAGCTATGTTCAAATCTGAGGGGAACCAAGTCATGAAGTTCCTGATTGAGTTGACCATTGTACCTGAAAAAGACTGAGAGCACATTGTACTTGAAGCACATGTAGACTTGAACATAGAAGGGTTAGTGACATGTTTAGTCTCACATTTAGATGCACCACAGTATAATCCAGACATATCATCAATGAGGATCCTATTAGGTTCTACATTCTTGAAAAATTTTCCTGTGGGAATCCACTTGAGGCAAGATTTAGGAATGTAAGTTCGTTTAAGTCCTGTGTACTTAAATAATCTGCCAGTGGGAATCCATTTGAAGCCACATTGAGATGAACTAAATGAGTGCACACCCTTGTTTTGACAATTTGTATTTTTGTGATCTGAGAATTTCTTAGGGGATTGATCTGTCAGACTATGTTTTGCATGATATCTAGTTAAGCTTATAGCATTTTTGACTTGTGGGTGACGTTCATTAGTCCTATGCTTGGGATTCATCATATCTGAATTAGGGAATGAAGTGACTGGTTTTGACAAAACAGACTTGTAATCAACTTGGGATGTAAGCTTAGATCTCAATGGTTTAGCTCTTTCAGACCTAAAGGCATTAGGTTGTTTAATAACTGTTCGTTTCAAGTGGTTCTGAACCGTTGACTTTCCCAAAGTTGAAGGTTTTGCAAACTTAGTGTTCATCCTATTTCCAGCATACTTCCTGAGCTCATTTTTTAGGGCAACAATATTGAAGCTCTTATTCTGAATTTGTTCTTTGAGGTCATCAATATCTTTCATCAAGAGATTAGATTGATTGACAAATTTAGAGTTTGTTTCCTCAAGGTTCTTTCTTAAAAGCTCATTTTCTCTTAGAAGGTTGGATACACATAGAGCTAGTTCGGAATTCCTAGATTCTAGTGTATCACTCATCTCATGATAGTCATAATTCTGGGCTTCTGAAAGAAGAGATTTCAGATTACTTATGGTCGAATCTTTGTCCTGAATCTGGGATTTTAACTGATTAATATCAAAAAATTCTCTAAATTCTGGAAGTTCCAGATTACTGCACTGTTTATTTGCATAAAACATTTCATCCTTATGTTGTATTTCAATTTGCAAAGAGATACAGTGCTTTTCAAGAATTGAAAATTTGTTTGAAAGCTCATCATATACCCTTTTTTCAATCATGTTACTTGCATCAGATTCAGACAAAACAAAGATTGATTCCACATTGTCATGTTCTGGGTAAGAGTCATGTACCTTTTTGTGAGAATTAGCCTGGTCAGATAAGTGTACCTTGTCGATTGATACCTTTTCAGACTCTGAGAATTTGAAATCAGTGTTGTTCTCTTCATCCATTTCCATCACAGCTGAGATTCTGCAAATAGTGTCTTCTGCTGGTTCAATTGGAATAAAGCATGACACGTCATCATTGTTCCATGGACACTCTTGACACTCGTTCAATTCCTTCAGCTTGTTATTCTCATTAGCAGCTTGATCAATGTATGTTTCCATATTACTCATAAGTTGAATAAATGAGTTTCTGAACTCATGAATTTCCATTCCCGTGTGTTTCTTGAAAGACATTCCAGTCATGGTATCATCAAAATCTGAGGAGTACTCTTCCCGGATAAGTGGTTGAAATTGGTTGACGATGGTTTGGAGGGCAGCATGAGAATCATCAGATGAGATCTTTTCTTTGTTAATTTGAAACCTCAGTCGTTCTAAGTTGAGCAAGACAGTTCTTGTTAAAGTGGGAAAATCCTGACGAAGGATGGCACAACTTGTTCGATCCATGGTTGTTGATAAGATTAATTTGAGAAGCTGACTGAGATGTTGAAACGGTTCACTGGTGCATTCCATATTCTTAGAATCATCTGAAGATGTTAAGAGTGACTTATTTGAGTTATTCTGATTGATCGATACTGAGACATTAGGTGTGAGGTCTTCAGATGGGCATTCTGTTTCACTATACTGTACTGTGTCATAGAGAGCAAGTACTTTGGTGATTAAAGAATCCGTGATGACTGACATTGTTTTATTATGAATTACTCCCCAAGTTTCTAGAGAATTTAGAATCAATTCGTTACCAACTAAATAGTGCTAATCCCAAGTCGCTAGAACATACAACACCAAGTCGCCAACACTAATTCGCCACCATGCTAAGTCGCTAGCTTTCCAATTCGCTAGCTAGATGATAATGAACTAAGTCGCTAACAATTAAATCGCTAGAAAGCCAAGTCGCTAGAAACCCAAGTCGCTAACAGACAAGCAAGTCGCCAAGTAGTAACTCGCTACAGACCAAGTCGCTAACCAAATTTTGGCAGCAATTCGCTACACAAGTCGCTAAAGAGCAACTCGCTACTTACCAAGTCGCTACCACAAGTCGCTACCTGTAGTGGAGATCCCACTACTTGTACTTTTACTCGCTAGATGTAACTCGCTAGTTTTAACACTGTAAGTCGCTACACAACTGTGAAGTAAATCGCTACCAAGAAAAAATCCGAGAGCTAAGTCGCTAACTTGAAAAACCAAATAACCTTCACTTTTCAATCCAAAAACAACCCAACCAAGATGATTCAAGCTTACCAAATGAAAACCTAAACACTTTTGATGATTCAAAACATAAAAGTACCAACAAAATTCAAACTTTAACACAAGAAATCAACCAAATGATGCAAAAACCACTAAACTTTTTCAAACTCAAAAACCACCTAAAAACCACAATAAATCCAAAGATGTGCAAGGTATGATCAAACCATGGCTCTTGATACCAATTGTTAGATATTAACTTTTCACATACACATCATAACATTAACACAATGAGCACATAGATGGTTTTAGAGAGAGAAAGAGTGGGACATTCTAGTGAGAGAAACTAGTGGAATATTAGATTACCAAAGAACATCCAACCCTCTACCTTGCAAGGTAGAGGGTATTTATAGGTTACAAACTAAACGACCTCCTGACGGCCTGTGGATCAGGGATACATTGGGTAAAGACCCGTCCTTCTTCCACGGTGTTGCACTATTCTATTTTACACTACTAACTAACTACATAAACCGTAACTAATGACCAATCTACGAGCTAACTTATGCTAGATAATAGTTGGGGTGACCAACTCTTTCAACACTGGAATTTTCTAATTCCTAACACTAGAAACCTTGCACATGCACACACTACAAACATAATATCTGGTCTAGATGATGTAAGATACATCAAGGATCCAATCATAGACCTGTACATGTGTACATCAACTGTTTCACCACTATTTTCCTTCAAGAGTTGATGTGTAGTCTTGTCTGCAGGGGTGCTAGATGACTTTGCATCAGAGAACTTGAACTTCCTTAGTATCTCAGCCACATATTTATCTTGATTGATGAAAATACCATCTGGCCTTTGTTGTACTTGAAGTCCCAAAAAGAATGTGAGTTCACCCATAGAACTCATCTTGAATTCTTCCTTCATTAGTTTCTCAAATTCTTTGCACATCTCTGACTTTGTAGATCCAAAAATGATATCATCAACATATACCTGAACTAACAAGATATCATTTTTGTCTTTCTTGATGAACAAAGTTTGATCCACTCTGCCTCTATGAAACCCATTATCAAGAATATAAGTAGTTAAGGTTTCATACCATTTCCTTGGTGCCTGATGCAAGCCATACAAAGCTTTAACTACCCTATACACTTTATTAGGATAGTCAGGGTCTTCAAAGCCTGGAGGTTGAGAAACATATACCTCCTCATCAATTTGCCCATATAGAAAAGCACTCTTTATATCCATTTGATAGACTTTAAAGCCCATAAAGGATGCATAGGCTAAGAACAGCCTGATTGCTTCAATTCGTGCAACTGGGGCAAACACTTCATCATAGTTAATACCCTCCTCTTGAGTGTATCCTTGAGCCACAAGCCTAGCTTTTTTTCTGATAACAATTCCTCTTTCATCCTTCTTGTTTCTAAATACCCATTTAGTACCTATTACCTTCTTGCCAAAAGGCAAATCACAAAGCACCCAAACCTTTTGAAGCTTGAATTGGAGCAACTCTTCTTGCATTGCCTCCACCTAAATTTCATCTTCAAGCGCCTTGTATACATTCTTTGTCTCCATTTGTGACAGAAAACACATTAAAAGACATTCATTCTTGCCTTCATGAGTCTTAGATTCATATATTTCACTTATGAATCCATGAATATCAGGAAACTTTGTTTGTCTTCTAGTCTTCACTGGTGAATAGACATCCCCAATTACATTTTCAAGAGGATGTGATTTATGAATAGAAGTGTGGGGAGTCTGAGGAACTGCAATCTTACTTGGCATATTTGAGATTTCAACATCATTGGCTTGAGCTTCCTCTGTAACTAGAGTTGTAATTTCCACTTCTAGTGTTGCAGTGGAAACTTCTGGCCTAGCAGTAGGATCTGAATTTCCACTGCTTTCAGAATTATTCAAGTTGCTACTTCCTTCCTTTTCAAAATCATTAGAAGGTTGAGCATCTCCAGTATTTGGTATATCATCATTATCTGCATAGTCCCAAAGTGGCAGACTGAATTCATCTTGATCATCTGCATGATCCTTGCTTGGTTCATCATCATCAAGAAACTCTTCTGAACCTGCAAAATCAAAAGAAGATGTACCTGTAGAGATAGGCACATAATTCATAGTATTCGTTAGAGTATCAAGATCAAACAGCCTTTATGGACCAGTTATTTTGAGATTTACTTTGTTTTCCAGGAACTCAACATGCAGATTCTCTTCAATCTTTTGGGTTCTTAAGTTGAATACTCTAAAAGCTTTATAGACCATGGAATACCCAACAAAATACCCTTCATCAGATTTTTCATCAAACTTTCCCAGATAATCTATAGTATTGAGAATAGATAATGACATCCAAATGGTCTCATGAAGTCAAGGATAGGTGGTCTACCCCTAAATAGCTCATAAGGTGTCTTGTTCTTTGTTTTTACCACTAAAACCCTGTTTTGTACATAACATGCAATATTAATTGCTTCAGCCCAAAAAAGTGATTGGAAATTTTGAATCTGCCAACATGGTTCTAGCAGCCTCTATAAGTGTCCTGTTCCTCCTCTCAGCAACACCATTTTGTTGAGGAGTTCTAGCAACACTAAATTCTCTTTTAATACCTTTATCTCTGCAAAAATCATCCATAACTCTATTCTTAAATTATGTCTCATTGTCACACCTAATGATTTTAACTTTCATATCATATTGGTTTTCAACTTCTGTGATAAAGATCTTAAGGATGGCAGTTGTTTCATCCTTGGTTCTAAGAAACAAAACCCATGTAAACCTGCTAAAATCATCAATCACTACAAGACAATATTTCTTTAGATTTAAGTTGCTCATAGATGTAGGACCAAATAAGTCCATATGTAACATTTGAATTGGGTGAGCAATAGAGTTAACCAGCTTTGACCTGCAAGAAGCTTTATGTTGTTTGCCTTTAAGACAAGCCACACAGGTTCGATCATTTTCAAATCTTTTCTGTGGTAAGCATCTTACCAAACCATCTTTGACAATCTTATTAATGGTTTTGAAGTTAACATGACCAAGTCTTCTATGCCATAACATGGATTCATCCACTGTGGCCTTTGCAAGCAAGCAAGCATAATCATCTTTAGAAACAATGTTGTTATATAAAAGCTATATTGGTTGCCTTTTCTAGGAATTTTAAGAAGAATCTGATTTTCATCAGGCATCTTAAAATCCTTAGAGAAAACAAAGCACATATCTTTGGTAAAAAGAACATTGTTCTTCTTGTCACACATTTGTGACACACTAAAAAGATTATGCTTAAGCTCTTTTACATAGTACACAGGTTCAAAGTCCAAGTTACCAGTTTTGATTACTCCTTTACCAGCAACTTTTCCTTTAACTCCACCTCCAAAGCTGACATACTGTCCATCATAATGTTCAAAATCTGAGAGATAGGACTTGTTGCTAGTCGTGTGCCTTGAACATCCACTATCTGTGTAGCCTTGATCTGATCATTTTGTCCTTGTATGTTCCTGCACATAAAAGTAAAGAGTTAGTTTTTTTTTTGGGACCCAAGCCATGATTGACTTGGATCTGCCTCGTGTATCAATATAGTTAAATCTATCAAAGGTCATTGATACACCATTGGGATTGGTTGATGAGGTAATTCCTTTAGGTTTCCATCCCAACGTGCTGAGGCCTTCACAGCATTACCCATGTCCCCCCCCTTTTCTTGTTTACAACCCTTGCAGTGGGAACTTTTGAATGAGCAGTGGAAACTGCTGGTTTGGTTTTAGGTACCCACTGTTGGTTATAATGAACTTTTTTATTTTGAAATGTTCTTTTCCCTGTTTGTGCATATTTTGCAAAAGTTGTTTTGGATTTTGCGCTTGAAACAGGTGATTTGGGGTGAGCAGTGTTAACAGTTTTTGCAGTGGCAAAAGTTTTAAGTCCACTTCTTAGTTGAACTGCTCTTGGGACCAATTTGCTATGTGAATTAGGGTGCAAATTATTTTGAAAATTGTTAGACTCCACCCTTTTATTCCCATGGACTTCCCTTCTCCCAACATGATAGTCACAATAAGCATGTAAATGATCAAAACTACCACAGATATAGCATGCTTTATTGTACATCACAAAATCACTACCTAGTTGTTGAGATTTAACACGATTCCAACTCCTCTGGTTACCCCTAGGAGTTGTAGGCTTGTTCCTATACATCTCAGCATACCTTACAGTTGATCTAGGTTTATTAGCTTGTTTCCTAGGTTCCTCTGTTTAGTATTAACAACTTTAGGGATAGAAGCCTCTACATTCTTTTTAACATTCTCATCAACAAATGATGAGTCACTAGCACTTTCAAAAATACCATTATCAAGCTTAATCTCTTCCTCACATTTCACAGTTTTGGGAGGACCATATTCAAGAATAGGTTCCTGAAAGTCTTCTAAACCTGTATGAGCTAAATCTATACCTGGAGGTGATGGAACACCTCTTAGTGGTGGAGGCACTGTATTATAGCCCATACTAGACTTAACTTTACTATGTATTTGAGCATTCCAAATTTTATCAATTGACTTAAACTGATAATAACAAGTGTCAACAGTTAAATTGACATTCTCATGTTTCTTTCTATGTTTTTCAAGCACTTCTTGGAAAGCCTCATTCATAGCTGTCATATGTTCTACCTCTCTTCTAAAAAGAATCATATCATCATTATATTTTGACTCATTATCGCTATCGTGCAGTTGTTTTTCTAATACATCTATACCTCTCCTAAGGTTTGACACAGCATAATTAGCAACAAACAACTCTGTTCTTTGACTTTCATAAGTTCATTAAGTCTTTCAACTTCTCTAGCAGCCCTACATGTTTTAGAACAACTTTCAAAGTTTTGTACCTCAGAGTCAGAGAAAGCCATGAGAGCAAATTCAGTAGACACAAGAGCAGTATCTGAAGGTTCTTCCTCTTGTTCATTAGCTATGAAACTTCAATCATAGCTCACACCATCAATTGCCAATATTTCCTTTGGTACCTCCACTGTTGGTTTTTTCTTTTGCTTATACCAAGTAGACCTGTTGTCTTTCATCTTTGGTCTTCTGCATTCCCTAGCAAAATGCCCCAACTTGTGACAATTGAAACACTCTACTTTCTTTTTATCAAAGCCTGCAGTTTCACCACCATTGATGTGAATAGGCTTGCCAGTCTTCTTGTAGAATTTCCTAGCCCTCATGCTAAGAAGAGCTATTTGCCATTTTATATCCATCTCCTCCAAGTCATCTTCATCAATTTGCTTTATGTCTTCATGAGTTAATATAAAGTCAATAACTTGAGTGGAGATAAAAGCATAAAAAGTTGGATCTCCAATACTAACAATCTTCTTCTTTGAACCTGCAGTGGTAACACTAACATTACCAGTGGAAACAGTAGAACCAGCAGTGGCAATATCATCATCACAGTCATCTTCAGGATCATCACTGTCAACAGAGGTTGACATCAAAGCCAAGCTGCTTGAGCTTGTACCAAGTTTCCCAGCCTTCTTCAATCTTTGTTCAATGAGTTTGAAGTTGTTGTAAAGATCATTGAGCTTCATAGTTTCAATACCTGGTTTATTTTCCCAGACTGTAACATTAGTATGAAACTCTGAAGGCAAACTTCTTAGAAACTTCAAATTGAGGTCTTCCATTTCTACCTCAATGCCAAACACAGTCAGTTGTGTAACAATCTTCTGGAGTTTGGTGAAGATGCTATCAAGTGAGTCATTGCTTGAAGCAAAGAAGTTTTCATAACTTTTCTTCAACAATGTCTTTTGTGTCTTTTTTGTAGCATCATTACCACCAAACACTGAGCTAATCTCTTCAAAAAGTTCTTTAGCAGTCTTGAACTTGCTGAATGCTATGATCTGGTCTCTAGGGAGAGTCATCAGCAACAAACTTCTAGCCTTTAGATCATTCTTCTTCAGTGCTTTTTCAATATGAGTCTCAGGCACAGAAACTGTTATAACATCTGTGTCTCCAACCTTCTGAGTTTTTGACACAGGCTTGAAAGAATCACCAGCTAAGATGATCTCTCATAGAGTATAGTCTTGAATGAGAAAGTATTGCTCAATCATTATCCTCCACATCTCAAACTCATTAAGTTTGAGCTTAGGAAGTCTTGGAGTAGAAGAATTGGACTTGTTGTCTTCCATCTCCATTGAATTGAGTGAGTGGGTTAAGCTTATTCCTTGGATCTTCTAAATCAAAATATCAGAACCTTCACTCTGATACCACTTGATGGATCTAAACACACACCTTATGTTAGTGATATTTTGAGTTATATTACTAAGCACGCGGAGTATACTTAGTAATACTTAGAAGACAGATTATATGTTCTAATGTAAGTAAGAACAATAAACACTAAGCTTCAATATTATTAAGAAATAATACGAGTGATCTTGCTTATCACTAGGGTTATACCTTGAAGCTAATATGAATAATACGTATGTAAAACAATGACCTAGGATATCCTTTTATAGCACAAGGAGTCCTTTACAAGATAAGTATAAACCTAATAATATAGAATATACACAAGATCTTTTCTATACTTATCAATACACGGATACATAACATTTATCCTAATAGCAGTGGTAATATTTGTACTGCCAGTGGTAATGAGTTTCCATTGCTAGTGTAATCTTTAGCAGTGTTAACCACAAGACTATCAGTGGTAACTATTAGTATTATTCCCAAAAATGTCCTCCCAGATGAGGCTAGCATAGTCTATGTGATGCACATGGACCATTCCCCAGAAGATTTGTAAATGCATCACCTTTGGGTGTTCATGACCGCTATCCCTTCCGGAGACGGACTTGGAGATTATCAAATAAAGTGTTTGTTAGGTTCCCATATTAGTAACACAAGCCTCAATATGTAAGAAATAGAGATAAGATGATCGGTTGAACAAATACAAACACTATGCGTATGAATGAAGAAAGGTTATGCGTAGCAAGTGAAATGAATTGAACAACCAACCCTCAAGTGAGGGTATTACAAAGGTATTTATAGGAGAGGGAGCTACGGCAACACTCCTTGTCCCTTTCTTTCCTTATTGGACTTGGGCCAAGGCTTATGGGCCTTCTACATAAGCCTTAGCTTAATAACAAACATAAAGGCCATATTAAGCTAACTATTACATATGAATCACTAACACTTGAATTAAGATTTAGGAGTGATTCCAACAATCTCCCCCTAAGTGTTAGTGATGAATGAAAGAGTGATAAACGATCTAGGTACAGATGTAATAGTAGCTTTGACGTCTTCTGACATTCTTCTTTCTTGTGAGAAGAAGTGTCTTGATTCGAACAATCTCCCCAGTGTAGAGAAATCGTTTCCTTTGAAGTATTCTGCTTTGACGTCATCATTTTCTTTGTTCTTTGATCTTTGTTCTTTGTGATGGTAGTGATACTGTATTGTTGTTGTCTTGCATCAGTTCTGCTTTGTTGCTCCAGTGTCTCCACATCATTCTTCAACATGCTCACACATTCTTTGACGTTGGATTTCAATACTGATGAAGTTCTCTTAGTCTTTAAACTTTGTAGATTCTTTGACTTGATGAAGAATCATTCTGACTTTGTGTTGCCTTTTGAGAGAACTTCATTAGTGATGTTGTTGGTATGAGCATGTGAAGAATCTACACGATCAGTCCGCTCCAGAGCTTCCATAAGAAGAAAACATAAGAAAGGTTAGTAATAAGTGGATTCTGGCACTTACAAGTTTGAACTTCGAGAGTGTTAACAGCATAGTGTGAAAATACAACTCTAATTCTCACAAAGGCCGTTCCTGAACTGGAGTCCCACAAGTGAGATAATGCGATGTACCGAAGTACACCTACAGTTTAGATGAATCGCTGAGGTACACCGAAGCATCACCTCACGACTGTAGACCGTTTGAGACACACTAAGCGTAATCCATGGGGAGTTACCGAAGTGACCTGCTGTCAGAGTTGTTTAATGTTGACCCTGGCAGGAGTTTCTATTCAATCACTGAGGATCACAATTGTGAACCTCTGATAAATGTTCTCGACAGATTCCTAAGATCTGTGAAGGACACGATAAAGTATCACTTGCGTTCTTTTTGCTGAACGACAAGCGATAAAATGTCAAGTGTGCCTAATAGATCTTTTGATGAATCTCATGGCTCTAGACTCAATAGTGCGCTTTGGCTTTCCCAAAGCAGAGACTAGGGAGAGGGTCTCCTTCTTCAATACCAGCAATCTCTAAGAGAAAGCCGATAGTTTACATAGGGTTCCCTGTGAGAATGAAACAAGCTTCTGTTGAGAGAAACTTGAGTGGCTAAGAAGGTTTAGTGCATGTGTCACTGGGTCCATGACGACTTTTAATCTTCAATACCGGCATCATCAAGTGACAACCAGTAGCATATGAATTGAACCCGGTGTCTTCCCTAAGTTGAATAATCTGGAGGGCTATTTCTTTTCACCCTTTTCTTTCCTTTTCTTTTTAATTCTTCAACTCCTTCTTTCTCCGTTTCTCATTTTCTCCTTTTTATAATCATACCTAAGGACTTCTAATTCTAACTATTGGTAGTGTCCTTGGGTAGATCCCTCCGGCTCTGGCGGATCATTGGACGGTTATTCCTAACCTTAATCTCCTTATAACTCCATTGCCATAAAACCATTTTCATGAAAATCTCTCAAAGTGGTTATGAGTAAAAGCATTTAATACCACTGTTGAGAGTTTAAGATTTTGCAGAAATACTCCCCCTCCACATGTGCTTAAGAGTTTTGACAAAAATCTGCACAGTGAGAGAAGAGCGCGCACTTTTTGAATTGATCGACTCAAGATAGACAATTCTTTGCGAGACACGATTACGTTGCATAGTTAAAGAGATACATTGTCAGCTTTTAGGTGACAACTAGCTCTAATAACTACCTTGAAGATGTGGACAACCCCGAAAGGCTGTCAAACCCGTCAAAGTTCATGTCTATCAAGAGCTTCTCGAATAGGTACAATTTACTTGGATAAGTCTTGGAAGACAAATCTTTTCAATGTATGACTGTTCAGTTCCCGTCAATTCATGGGTTGAAGTCTTTTCACACGAGGATTCAATAGCGAAATACAACGTATTTCTTATTACATAATTTTTCTCCCCCTCAAAAATGGCATATAAATATGTTATTTTTGAAGAAATGTTGAGAATAAATATGACCATTTTGAGTTTTGTGGGAAGATTACAACAAAGAACAATTTGTGAACAAAGTTTTTAAATCAAATACTCCCCCTTAACAAGTGATATAAACTGTTGAGGTTTTGAAAATCATAAGGGGAAGTACTTGTTCTTTTGAGCAAAACCTTTGAAAAGTGAAAGGTTTGATAAGTTTTACTCAAAAGTAAGAAGCTTTCGCTCCTTTTATAAGGATTGTGGCACTGAAGCGTACCACAGGATCCCTTCATTACAAGAACGGGTTGTACACTGTTATGTGTGCACAAGCCATTGTCATTAATTAATCACACATCTAAATAAATAATGAAATTGAAACAGTTTAAGGGGTACCAGGTAGTCCAGCAATATCACCAGGAATGCGAAGTGGGCGTTGATAGCCTGTGAGATTAATCCAGGGACGACCACCTACGAAGCTCTCTAGCGTTTTGAACTAGTCCCTTCTGTACAACCTTTCATCGATCCTAGTGATGATTCTCTTCACATCCCTTCTTTCCTGAGAATTCCGTAGCTTTGGTGACCCAATGCCTTCATGTATCCCCTTCAACCTGTAAGCCAAGCCGTCCCTGACCTTCTTCAGTGTGTGATCCCCAAACTTATGAAGATCTCTACACGCCATCAAGCAGTTGCGATGTAGTTCAATGCGGTAAACTACTCCAAATGGTTTGCTGATGAGAGCGTATTGTGGAAGATGGTTGATGTCAGGAAGTTCTAGCTGAGGTTTGGTGAGGTTGACACGGGTCTGATATGATTCAACAGCAAGTTGTAAATCTTCTATACGTTCCTGGATCACTATGCTTCTGATGAAGATGAGCAAGGACTTGATGTATTCACGTTGAATTTCAGTGGAGAATTGTCACATTCATCCCTGTACCTGGCAAGATACAGATCTTCAATGTCGTTGAAAGATAAGTTCTGATAGTCCGCTTCACAGAACTCACAGTCCCTTTCGTCTTTTCTTTTGACCATGATAGTATTGAGGAAGGTGTAGTCCCATTTAGACAAAAGAGTGACATGCTTAACAGCAACGATCCCTTTACCACTGTACACTTCATGTTGAGACTTTCGAACCTGGTAGCTTTTGTAGTAGATTCGTCGGCGTTCCGGCCAATGGTGAATCTCGTACATTGCATCAATGTCATACCGTTCCACGCTGTTGGAAAACATGTGGGTAGCCTTTTCTTCGATGGCTATGCAGGCGAAGTATATGTGTGCCGGGAACGGAAGTGTAAGTGACGTAGCGTATTTCTTTGAACCATCGCTACCGTGTAGAAGAAATTCCAAATCAGTGTTGAAGAAGTAGCAGAATGAACTCTTACGTTGATCTGGTTAGCCAATCGTTGGTAGAGGTTTAGACCAGTCGGTGTAGTATGGAGCGTTGTCTTTTCTGGTGAAGTGGATGTTTGCTTCAGGGTTGAGCCAATCAATGTTGTTAGACATGGCTCGTGCTATATTTTCAAGGTGATACTCAACTTCAATAGCACATTCAGAGCTGTCTTTGAGTAGTTGAAAGGCTTCATTCTTGATGCGTTTCAACTCGATTTCGTCATCTTCTTCACACGGAACTTTTCTTGCAGTATCTTAGCATGCTCCAATGTACGACCTTCTATCACATCTTGACCTTCAGGTGGGTAGGGAGTAGAATCAACAAGTTTAGAGAACCAGTCATATTCAGTGTCGTCTTCGTCTAGCCATGGTACGACGTCAGCCTGAGGCGTTTTCCTCTTCTTTTTCTTTGGCCTAGATGAGGATGCTGGTTTCTGTGTTTTGTCAGGAGAGGTGGGTTGTTGTTGGGGCTCAAGTACTTCCTCATCATCACCACCAGTATACTCGAAGTGATCACCAGTTTTCTCAGTCTGGGGTGGTAACTCAAAGTCCTGAGGTTTGTCAGCGGAAGTGTGGAGGAGATCGTCTTGTTGTTGGAGTCCTTAGGGGTGGTGGTGGCACAGAGGAGGGTTCTCCAGACTTCTTTGGTCGTTTAGGCTCGTTATCTTTATCCTTATCCTTATCTTCATCGTCTCTTGGACGTTTAGGCCTTTGAGCTTCTTCTCTGCATGCTGATTTGAGTTGGTATTCCAGCAAATCATCAAACAATTTACCTTCGTAAGAAGTAAATTTTGCAGATCGTTTAGACATTTGGGTTACCAGTATGGAAACCAATTCAGCATCGTAGAACACTATAGGATAAGTTGGGTTGATTGTTACGGTCATGGGTTTTGATCTTATAGTTTGCTTGGCCAAATTCATCAGATTTAGATAGAGTTGTCTGTTGAACATTTCTCTTGTCACTCCAGGAACGGTGTCGAGAAGGAATTTGTGAGTGTATCCTTTAATCATCTTGTTCATTTCCCCTTGAAGATCACGTTTCATGTACTTCTGGACATATTCCCTTTCAACTGACACCTTGTCAGTCTCGTCATAAAGATACTGGATCTGGTCAGCGAGAAAATTCAGCTTTTTGTTAAGCACGTCTTTCTTCCTGACCTGCTTGACAGCATTGACAATCCTTGTCTTAGCCCAAGATATCCAAGAGTCTGTTGGCTTCTTCACATATTTGGATGTGGATCTGGTTGATCTTTTGGATGGTGGAGGTGAAGAGTGAGAAGACGAATATAATGATGAAGAGACATGAGGAGATTCAGGGTCCTTAGGAGGTTCAGAAACTTTCTTCTTGGAACGAATTGGACTGTTGAGAAAAAAATCATCATAGTTCACTTTGTCCAGATTTAGCCTTTTCTTCAGCCTGAATCCGAGCTTCTTCATCAGCTTTTTCTTTCTCATACTTCTCTGTTTCTGGTTCCTCAATGTCATAATCAATAGAATCCTCCAGGCGCTTTTGTTGTTGCTCAAGAGTGGTGGCACCAATTCCCTTATCGGATTGATTAACCGCATCAGGAATTGGTGTAGATTGGACACCACCACTTGACCCTCCGAGGCCACGCATTTGTTCCTGTTCAAACTCTTTTGCCATGTGTTGGAGTCAAATGATTTTGAACTTCTTCCGGTAGTCAGTATCCAGTGGCTCTTCATCTGAGCTTTCTTCTTCATGCTCAAGTACTGGAGTCTTCCCTTTGCCTTGGTCAGCTTTTGGACTGGGAGGTTTAGCTACTGTTGGAGTGACATCGGTTGCAGTTTCAGAGTAGGTGACCTCTTCGTCTGATTCGGTTTCCTCAGAGCTTTCATCCACTAGCTTTCTTTGCGGTTCAGACTTCGGAATGGGAATAGGAACAGCTTCCTTAGAGGGAACTTTCCGTTTGTGTCCAGATTTCCTCTTAGGGAACTTTCTTTGACTCTCAATGCTTGTAACACTTCCTACACTGCCTTTTCTGGTTTTCCTTGTAGGTGTACCAACGGAATTTTCATCGAGAAAGCCTACTTTGCCTTCTTCAACTGCTACCAGATATCGTTTATATGAATACAGTTGTTTGATATCATCAGTTAAGTGGTGTTCTGGCAGCACTGCACCTTGTTTCTTTGTTTTAGTGTCCTTAAATCTGACTATGAGTGTAGGCTCATGCAACATGGAGTGATTGTTGGGGTCATTGAGTCTCTTGGGGATATCAAGATTATACCCAAGAGCTCTTTGGATTAACAGTTTTGTATATCTGATGTATGGGATCTTGGAGCCAAGCTTTTTGAGTAATGACATCATGTCTTCCCATATTAGAGCTTCAACTTCAATATGTTTCATGTTGACCAAAGCCCAAAAAATCTGCAGTTCCATGAGCTTGGGATGCTCATAGCCACTATCACGTCCAGAAACAGATTTGGTGATGATGATGTAGAGAGTTCTCCATGGCTGAGGAATATTCTTAAGATCCACGTATGAATGCTTTGTGATTACTCCTGAAGCTTCGTCATAACCAATATCGATCATGAATTGCAGAACAGTCTCTTCAGTTGGTGTGGCATTATATTCGGTTGGCTCAATGACAGGAATGAGAAGAACAGCCCTTAAGTCTGCAGGTGTGATGGTGACTTGTTTGTCATTGAGCGTCACTGTCACATCATTTTGTCCTTTGATCTTTTGCATTGTATTCCAGAACTGGTGAATATAGATCTCAGGCACTGTGGCAGAATTGGTGAGCATGTTCTGATAAGGATGATTCTTCAGAATATCCACAGAAATTAAACAAGAAGACTCTGAGCAGGTGAGAGTATCAAAATCAACACGAAGGTTGTTCTTTCCTATCTTTATCGGATAGCTATTAGGGGAGATATCAGCAACACTGAGAACATTTGGTGCACCCACATTCTGCATTTGAGCATCCATGACATGATCTGAAAGATATTCAGCCAAAAGAACCAACATGTCGAAAGATATTACGTTAGTCAACAGATGGTTTTATTGTCTAATTATTGAATGTGATATGTTGATGATTGTTACGAGTCCAATGTCACTTGTTTGTCCAATAGTCCAATGACGTCGTGATAAGTTTCATGAGTTGATTAACTTTAAGTTTCAAAGTCCATGTTTTCACTTATTTTTCACAACATATTAAATTTTTAAGTTTATTAGTGACATTATTGGTTTCATGGCGTCATGATTTATTTATTTACAAGTTTGCACGCGTAACAATTCATAATGAAGGTTAAAACTAGGCTTAGGCGTAGAAATGGCAAGCTTATGCGTAAACAGGAATGGTATACGTGTAAGCATAAGCTTATGCATAGGTTCTTGACTTACGCGTAAGAAATATTAAGCGTAGGAAAATAGGGCCTTATGCGTAAAGCTTAAGCGTAAGCGTATATGTGACCATACGCGTAAGGCTTACCCGTAAGAGTCAACCTTATGCGTAGAGGTTACTATTTACGCATATCCTTCACAGGATACGCGTAGTCCCTTATGTAGAACCTTACGCGTAAGATTTCTCTTACGCATAACATGCTACACGTAAGGTGATCCTTATGCGTAGATTGCAAGTAACCTTGATTCTGAATTTTCACGCGTAGAATACCTGAAATAAATTCATCATATCACCAATCTTAACACATACATTCATTCCATTTCAAATCAAATCATGAATACTTATTTAAACAGTTAAGCGTAGAACACATTTTACGCGTAGGAATTAAACCCTAAAGCTCAATTTTTACGTGTAAGAGAATTAGCCATAGGAATTGCACCAAACTGATTTTGGGGTGTCTAGGAAGCCTATTGAGTTGTTCTAACCACCTTTTAACATCAAAATCATAGCGAATCAAAAATACCCAAATTTCAAGAACATAAACCCTAATTACCAATTAAAGATCAATTAGTGTTTATGGGTTGGTTCTGAGCCTAGATATCATTAATTCATCATGAGAACAACATCAAACAAGCAACAAATTAATAGGAAACGTTCACACAAGAAAGTACCCAAAATAACGCATGAACCCTAAATTCCAAGTTCAATCAATTAGAGTTTCTAGGTGAGTTTCAGTGATAAAAATGGTTTCATAATGGTTAAACAAACATTTTAACTTACCATTTTTACCAGAAACAAACACACTTGATTATGTGTTCATACGCTTATGCGTAGAACACAAAATCACGCATAGATGAAAATCTAACCGTTGGTTTTTGAAATGATTTAAAACCCTTGTTTGTTTAAACTCAGAGATTGATAAACCACTTACAAAATAATGATCAAAAACACGGATTGGAAGGATGACTTTTACGCGTAGGATCTTGGTGGTTAGGATATTAAATGTGAAGAGTTAATGTGAAAGAAAAGTTGGTGGGGTTGTTTTTGTTTAAAATTATTTTGAACATTTGACATCTTTAGTCCCTCCACCTTTTCCATTTACATCCAATGTCCATTAACTTCCATTTTGGTTACCAAACGAAAGATATTTGGAAAGAATTTTGATGACACTCCCCCTCGACTTAAGAAATAATGAAGTTTTATAAATTTTAGTCCGAGGAGTGTCAGTAAACCAGAAAAGTAACCATCATTTTTAAAGAAACAACTGTGATAAGATAACATGCAAGTACAAGGTTTTATGAAACCGAAAACTATTTGCATTCTCCCCCTCAACACTTGATCGAAAAAATACTGAATTTCAAAAGAATAGAGTGTTGACGAAGAATTGTACTTGCAATGTTAAAAGAAATATAGACAGAAGAATATTTTTGTAGTTTTATCTGACTTTCTAATTTTTTATTTTGTTTCTGAAAAATATTTACAAAAGAGGTTTTGGTGTTTGACTGGTTTTTAAGAATGTTTTAAGAGTTCATCCAGTTCCTCTTGAGTCAAACACCGCATACCAATCCGGTGGACCAACTCATTAAACCTAGCAGGAGCTAAGGCTTTGGTGAGGAGATCTGCCAATTGGTATTCTGTACCCACAAAGTAAAATTCAACAGTACCCTGTTCCGCATGGTCCTTGATGAAATGATATTGAAGATCGATGTGCTTTGATTTCGAATGTTGAACTGAGTTGCACAAGATCGCAATAGCACTCCGATTGTCGCAGTACATCGGGATTCTGTCAAATACGTAGCCATATTCTTTGAGTTGTGTTATCATCCAAATGACTTGAGCACAACACGCAGACATGGCTACATATTCAGCTTCGGTTGAGGACAGCGATGTACAATCCTGCTTCTTCGATTGCCATGACACCGGTTTATCACCAAGAAATTGTAATGCTCCTGAAGTACTTTTCTGTGAATCTAAGCATCATGCGTGGTCAGCGTTTGAAAAAGCTATTAGTTCAAAACCAGAATCCTTCGGATACCAGATCCCCAAATTAATGGTTCCCTTGATGTATCGGAGGATTCTTTTATCCTCAGAGAGGTGGGTTTCAGTTGGTCGCGACTGATAACGGGAGCAGATATATACGGCAAAAACAATATCAGGTCTGCTAGCTGTTAGATACATGAGAGACCCAATGATACTACGGTATTTGGTAGGGTCCACCAATTTCCCATGTAAATCAGCGTCTAGCTTCTTGGTATGAGTCATTGGTGTGGCATAGGTGTCACATGTTTGCATTCCAATTTTGTTAAGAATTTCAAGGGCATATTTGGACTGACTCAAGAAAATACCACGGGTGATTGAAGAACTTGCAGTCCTAAGTTCACCCATCATGGACATTTCAAAATGTTTCTTCATTAGTTTGGCAAAAGCGATTGAATACTTTTTATGTTTTGACCCAAAAATGATGTCATCCACGTAAATTTGAACAATTAAGATATGTGCCCCGTGATATTGTATGAAAAGATTTGGGTCGACCGAACCTTTGGTGAAATTATTGGCAATGAGGAAAGATGATAACTTATCGTACCATGCCCAAGGAGCTTGTTTGAGTCCGTATAGAGCTTTGTTCAGTTTGTAGACATGGTTCGGGAATGCGGGATCAACGAATCCTTCTGGCTGGCTTACATAAACCATTTCTTTAAGTTTCCCGTTCAGAAAAGCAGTTTTGACGTCCATCTGAAAGACCGTTATGTTCATATGAGCCGCGAACGTTAGAAAGATCCGAACAGCCTCAAGATGAGCAACCGGAGCAAATGATTCTTCAAAGTCAATACCCTCTTCCTGTCGATAACCCTTAGTCACCAGACGTGACTCGTTTCTGATTACGTTCCCTTCAGCATCCAATTTGTTCTTCCAAATCCATTTGAGACCAATGACGTAGACCCCTGTTGGTCTTTCAACCAGTTCCCATACTTCAAGACGTTTGAATTGGTTGAGTTCTTCTTGCACGGATTCAATCCAGTTGTCTTTTGTCATTGCGTCTTTAATGTTTTTACGCTTAGATTGGCAGACAGTGAGTGCATAAATGCAATGTTCACCATCTGTGTGAAGACGTTTTCTCGTAACGACTGGTTGATTCGGGTTGCCAATAATATTCTCTAGAGGATGGTCTTTTGTCCAACTATGTGTAGAGGGTTGATGTTGGTATACATTGTGCAACTTTTGAGGATTCAAATGGCTTGTAGATGATTCCGCAACATCAGGTGCAACAGTTTCATTAGCAAACGGGTTAAAGAACGCATTTGGATCAAAATCTGCAGGTGGGGGTACTTCATTAAGAACATCATCAGCTGGTTCAGCGTCGGTGGATGCAGTTTGTTCAACTGTTGTTGTAGAGTCAACTGGTGGTGCTTCTTCAATAGTAGTTGTTGTAGCAGGTGTATCAGGTATAGGAATATGATCAGGTTGAGCAGCGGAAACATCGGATACACCTGGAGCACGTTCATCAATATCGTCACTGAACAGCGGAGCAAATAGCTTTTCCATTTGTTGACGAGTAAGTTGGGGGCTTGGTTCAGCTGATGATGGGGTTTGAGGGAAGTTTAAACGGTTGTGACCGGGTTCCAAGCTGTTATGCTCAGAAGCCATTTTTGTAAGCTCATCAAAATTAGCATGAATCATTTCCATAACCTGCTTTTTACGACGATTCCAGATCCGGTAACCTTTAGAGTTCTTACGGTATCCAATAAAGACTCCAATATCAGCTTTTGCTTTGAGTTTACCAAAGTCATCACGATCATTATTTGGGTAGCAAAGGGATCCAAATACATGAAAGTGTTTGAGATTCGGTTTTCTATTGTGGATAAGCTCAAAAGGTGTTTTGTTGTGGCGTTTTGTAATCATTGATCGGTTTTGAGTATAGCATGCAGTTGATACAGCTTCTGCCCACAAGTAATCTGGAAGTTTAGCATTAATTAACATTGTTCTTGCAGCTTCCACTAACATACGGTTTCGTCTTTCAACAACGCCGTTTTGTTCTGGTGTACGTGCAATAGATGTCTGATATTCAATTCTCACTTTCTCATAAAATTCTCGAAGAGTTTGGTTCACAAATTCAGTTCCTTTGTCTGTTCTGATTTGGCGAACGGTGTTCCAGAGATGAACTTGAATTTTCGTGAGAAAGGTGATGATCATCTGTGGAGCTTGATCTTTGCTTCGAAGAAAGTATACCCAAGTCCATCGTGAGTAGTCATCAATAATTACCAAGATGTAGCATTTGCCATTAATCGTTTGTACGCGCATCGGGCCACACAAATCCATGTGAAGAAGATGAAGCACATGCTGAGAGCTGTGTTCCACCTTTGAAGGAAAATGGGCACGAGTGCTTTTCCCTTGTTCACAAGCTGAGCAAAGGTGATCTTTGGAATACTGGAATCTCGGGATACCTTCAACAAGTTTGTGTCGAGCAAGGTTGGTGATGGTTTGAAAGTTTAGATGTGAGAGACGACGGTGCCACAGCTAGGATTTTGTTGATGTAGCCTTTGAGAGTAGACAGATGGGAGAAGAAGCAACCATGTCTTGCATTGAGATTGTGTACAGACTAGAATTGCGAGAACCAGACATAAGATCGTTTCCTCGTAGATCACGAATGAAACAAGTTTTCTCCCGAAAAGCAACTTCCAAGTCTCCATCACAGAATTGACCGACAGAAAAGAGATTGTGACCGAGGCCTTCCACATAATAAACCCTGCTAATTTTGATATTGCCATTGATATAATCTCCGTAACCCATGATAGCTGCGAAGTGATCATTCCCGAATCTGACAGTGCCAATGAACTTTGCAATAAATTTTGGTAAGAGTTTAAGATTGTCTGTCATGTGTCGGGAACATCCGCTATCAACAATCCAAAGGATGATCTGTATCACCTGCATTACACACCTACGACACAGATGAAATAGAAGTAGATGTGAAACCCCAAGTGTTAGAGGGTTCCGAAGCAGTTATAGTAGACATACACACATTAATGACTTTAGGCATCCATTTAAATCCAAGTGTATTTTGTATCCATTTCTGCCGTCTCCAACTAGTATTTGCTTTAGTCTTAGTGAATGCACTAGGTGGTACTACAGTCCTTGGAGGTGATACTGGAGCTACAGGGACATCAATGCGTTTCTTAGAATCTAAAGAGGGCGGTTTACCAAGCACAGACTTAGAAGCATTAGTGGGCCTAGAGGTATTCCGATTCTTAGGATTCCTTAAACGAGACAAGATAGCTCTAGCAACACATTTGTCATGACAATCAGAAAGCATACTTTTACGACAAATAACACAAGAAGCATCAGACGGAATATCAAAAGTACTTAAAGGTTTAGCATTCGTTACAACACTTTTTCCATTACATTTGTCAGACGCAATCTCTAAAGTGGGTGCAACGTGAGTCTTATTCAAAGTCCTAGGGTGTTCTTCTACTTCAGCATTCTTTATTGTTCTTTTCTTAGGTCGCAACTTCCTATTCTTCCTTGTATTGCTCCTAGGCTGTGAAGTGCGGACATTAGGAAAAGAGGCAATTATTCCTGTTTTAGTAGAGGGAAGCACATTAGTAACTTGTGTTTTGTCAGTAAGAATTTTGGGTTCACGTTTGCTAAGTGTTACAGGTGCAATTATCTTAATGATGCTAGGCTGAACTTGTTCATACTTTCCTAGCATATCTCTTAACTTAAATATAGTGTGCACCAATTCTTGATTTTCAGAACGAAGATTTCAAGAAAAATTCATGACTTTTTTAGTGTGTGCAAGAAAATGATCAAGTTCGTTTGATGCTTCATCACGAGTCTGTTTAAGTAAATCAAATATGACACCATATTCCTTTTTAACTGTTGCAAGTTCTTGTTCATATTTTGAAGACACGTTTTGATCATCCAGTTGCTCAAATTTTGGATTAAACGTTTTGGATTGCAACTGGTTGATTTTGTTTTGAAAGCAAGTTCACGATTTTGACAATCTTTTTGACACCATTGAAGACGACGTTTTGAATTTGAAAGCTCGTTTAACAGTCGTTCATTTCAACTTTTAAAGACTCGATCTGATGCACATTATCAGTATTCACAACAATTTCAACAGAATCAGCAGAAATATAATCAGATGCATATGGCAAAGAATGCAATAACACAACATTATGGATATCAGCACAGATAACATCTTTCAAGATTCGATCAACATCTTTTCGTAACATTTTCTTTTTACGTTTAGTATTACAAATAGATGTTTCTGTTTTCTCGAAAATGACTTTCATCAATCCAAGTTCCTTATGAAATTCCCTTTCCCAATACAATGCACAATTTTTCAAATTTTTAACATGGGGTAAAAGTCTTTTCTGAAAAATATCTCTTTGTTCTCGCCTGAGGCGATTGAAAATGTTCAACTTTTATTTCAGAATGAAATTCAATCTCATGTTCTAAAAGTTTGAGGTCAGACGTGAAAATGTCGAAATATTTAAGAATTTGACGATTTTCGGGTTTTGAATTTACTTCACTGATGGAAGGTAAAGGACCATAAATTTGTGCATAATTTGGTTGGGGAGTAACATTAGAAGACTCAGACGTTTTTGTGATAATCCTTGGTGTGTTTGAAGAATCCTTTGGTGTGACGAAAGTGACAGCTTGTGAATAGGTAAAAGGTTTGTTGTAAACAACATTTTCTAATTTTGATCGACTCTCGTCTTCTGCATCTAATTCCTCTTGACGATGGTATTCAACAACACTCATAACAGAATCATCAATTTTATATTTTGCACTGGAAATTTCCGGATTTGGTTTGAATGCTTTGGTTGAAAGCTTAGGTTTGTAATCAGCAAGATTCAGTCCATATCCATCTGGATTGGGTTTTAAAGTAAACTTTTGAATAGTTGTGATTGACTCACCATGTTTGTAAACAACATTTCGAAACTCTTTGAGTTTGTTTTGCAAACCAACAATTTCTTCCAGATAGTCATCTATTCGTTTCGTTGAATGCTTTTTGTATACAGAGAACTGTTTTTGACAATTTAACAACTCAACCTTATATTTATTACCTACTTTTGGATTGTCGGTTGTGGTTTATTGCTTTTTGGTTTCACGTGCTTGCAAATATTTTTGAGTGTGCTTTATTGGAAATCAGATTCATGATGTGAGGAGCTTAGTTATTCGTAATTGGATTAAACCCTTTGGGGTTTGATCGTAGGTAAATCATCCTTGTTTTTGTTGCTGCTGTTCATATTTGGTTTTTAGGGTTTCGTATAGTTAGGGTTTTTTCTGCTGCCGTTTCGTGTTTATTTGTTGGCATGGATCCGGTTAATTTTGTTGATGGTAACGACTTGAAGGAGAAGAATGACAAAGTAACAATAAATGTCAGCTTTAGTTTACTGGGTGACGCTCCTATCTTGAAGTCTATTCTGAAAAAGGCTGCTCGTAACGTTCCGGGTAAAGTTTCTAGTTCGTCGCTGAATGTAGAAGGTGAATATGCATCTGAAGTATCGCATAGTAGGGGAGTTTCATTGGAACAATCATCAAATGTTTCTTTTGCATTTAGCAATTTTGGGCCAGCGAGTGGTCAAGGTATGGATAGTGCTAATGTGCATGCTGAATTACCTAATAACTCTAGTTCGATATATTCTCAGCTTGTTCATGATTCTACTATCGGTACGGCTTGTTCTTTGAATGAGACGCAATTTCCTCCATTGAATCTTCCGTTTAAAGTGAGTACTAGTCCTGTTCAAGGTGCTTCTTATGTTGATACGAGTTGATTTTATCCAAATGGGCCTACTGGTCATACTTTTGTATCTAGCAACTCGTTTTTGCATGGTAGTTTGAATGTTCCTGTGCATGAAACTCATGTGGATTCATGTGATACCCCACATCAGATTCCCTCTAACTTTGTAAAAGTTCTTTTGCTTTTATTTTCAAGGATACACATAAAAAGGTTGTTAAGGTTTCTGAGATGAGAAATACCGAGTGTGTCGCGGGAGCTAATGTGGCTATTCCGTTAGAAGTGGTTAATGAGATTAGTAATCGATTTGCTAATATGTTATATGGGTATTTTATTGGTAAGCGTCTTGCTTTTCCAATTGTTGAAAATTACGTTAGAAATACGTGGGCGAAATATGGGATTCAAAGAGTTATGCTTAATAATGGTTTTTTCCTCTTTCAATTTGATACTAAGGATGGCATGGAGAAGGTTTTGGAAGAGGGCCCTTGGTTAATTCATTTAGTGCCCATTTTTTTGAATGTTTGGACTCCCAATGCCAAATTGAAAAAAGATGACATTACTTCTGCTCCGGTCTGGGTCAAAATTCATAATATCCCATTAGTAGCTTATTCCGAGGTTGGTCTCAGCCTTATTTCTACTCAGATTGGGCGGCCTGTTATGCTTGACGCGTATACGAGTGCGATGTGTCTAAAAACTTGGGGACATAGTTCTTATGCTAGAGTTCTTGTAGAAGTTTCATCTTTGGGTGCTTTACTTGATTCGATTGTGGTGGCGATTCCCTTTCTTGATGGTTCTGGTCATTCATTGGAAACGCTTGAAGTTGAGTACGAGTGGAAACCTCCTAGGTGTGAGACGTGTAAAATTTTTGACCATACTGATGGTGGTTGTCCTAAGAGTGTTAAACCAAGTGTGAAACAGGTTGTTGATAATGATGGTTATGTGGAGGTCAATAATCGTAAGGGTAAGGGTAAACAACAAATTAAAGAGAAACATATTGATGGTATTCGTTTTACTAAACCTAAGGTTGCTTTTCATTATCGTTGGGAGCCTAAGGGTGGGACAGTAAAAGGAGGGGCAGCATCTTCTGGAGGAGCAACATCTTCTGGAGGGGCATCTTCTTCGAATTCTAGTGGTCCAGGTATGAAGTCAATGACTGCTACTAATCAAGGTGCTACTAATACAGGTTTGGATCCTAAAGATCCAAAACAGGCTCCGCCCTCTAATGTTAAATCTGGTTTGAACGTTCAGTCTTCTAATTCATTTGATGCCTTGGATTCATTGGTGGATGAGGATGTTCTTGGTGATGATAATAATGGTAAGGGAGCTCATGATCAGCCTATGAGTAGCATGGAGCCAAAGGTACAGGGAGAGCCTTCAAAGCCTTCTACTGTTCCATCTTCTAGTGCTTCAACTAAGAGAGGTAACCCATTTTCTAAAGTGGGTGAAGTGGTTGATTATGACAGTGATGAGGATGAGGTTTATGAGCCGAATGATAACATGGGAAATTACTTTTCATCTTCTGGTGGAGGTATCGAGCTTGAAGATTATTTTTCCGATGATTATGCGGCTCAGGTATACGATCTACCAGGCCAATTGAATGATTTCAAGCTTCAAGTTCATGCTAGGAAGTAACTTTTTGTTTGTTGGTTCTTTAGTTTGGCTTGTTTTTTATGATGTTTTCTAGTAGTCCTAGTTGTTGGTAGCTAGTTGTTCATTTATGGCATGTCATAAATGTTTTAGTGGTTGTTCAAGCGGTTGCTTGAGGTTAATGTGGTATTTCAGCCACATTCCATTGTATTTACTCGTATTTGGTTAATAGTATTTTACCAGGGTGCAGGATTTCTCCCCTTTACCCACAACTCAGCCTTGACTTTTTGAGTTTCTAAAGTAAGAGCATTAAGTTGTTGTTTATGTTCATGTTTCAGTTGTTATATTTCAGACAATAAAGCATTTTTGGAAGCGGCTAGATCACGCATCTGTCGTTCTAATGATTGTTCGTTTTGGTGTGATTTAGCAAAAGCGGCTTCAAAACCTTTTTCACGTATTTCTTGAGTTTTGAAAAAATTGAGTTGTTGTTTTAAGCATTCAATATCCCTAGTTAACAGTGCATTTTTACTGTGTAAGTTTTGATTTAATGAACGACATTCTTCCATTCGGGATTGTTGGTCTTTAAGTAACAGATCAATATCTGGATTAGGCAAAGGTTCAGCGTGTTCAACGTGAGTCACAACATGATCATTATTCAGATCCTCAAGTATGACCACGGAGTCAATTTGATTATCAAAGGTAACCATAAGATCATCTTGATCGTCAAATGTAACTACGGGGTCTAGTTGAGAATCGTCAGAATGAGATGTGGACGACTCATTTTGAACATTCTGAGCCTCGCCGGATTCAGATATTAGCGGAGATATTAGATCAGAGATGAATATGGTTTGTTCGGGTACCTGAGACAAGCCATCAGTGTCATACACTGGGCCTGTGTCACTCATGTGGAGCTCATGCATATTAGCCATCAACATAACTGCTGCATTAGCCTGCAAGTCCTCCATGTCGTCATCTGAGTCTGCATCTGCCATAAAGCTCTGTTCTTTGTCCGTGAGAGTTCCACCAACTTCATCCTTAAGAGCCAAAAGTAAAGCCTCCTTGTGATAAGCACTGCCCCTAGTCCTCGGCTTTGGGCATGCATTAGCCAGATGTCCCTTCTCATTACAGTTGTAGCATCGAAGACCATTAATCCCATTCTGAGCATTACCATGTTTAACCACTTGAGCCCTCTGTTGTGGAGCACCCATGTTATTCCTACCCATAGCATTAAACCCTTGACCACCGCCCATCTGACGACCATAACCACGATTCTGAACTTCAACACGTCCATTGTTCACAACAGCTTGATTCCTTGTGTTTGATGAGGAACGAATGCGATTGTTGGATTTGTTTGTATAACGGCCAAAGGCTTTAGCAATCATAACAAATCCTTGTTGCAATGCATCGAACGGATTGGAGTCCTCATTAGCTTCACTGTAAAGTGCTTGATCATTGTTGTTGTTGTATGGAACCAATTGAGTTTGTTAAGATTGTTGCTGTGACGAATCGTATGGTGTAATTGTAGCAGTTGGTTGAGGAGGATAACTAGTTTGAGCCCACAAAGCAAGTTTTTGATTATCCGTGAAGTGAAGGTGAAACAGTTTGGCCATGGATAATCCTTTCCTTATCAACTTCTTTTTGATGAGGCTTCAAATAGTCGTACAACAATCAGTATGTAGCATGATGCATATTCTTCGCTTGACGGAGGAAAATGACATACTTCTCCAATTCAGGATCAAGACTAGTCAGGAACTTAGTATTAACTGCAATTCTTGGCATGATGATGTTGTGTTTATCCAAATCATTGATGATGTCTGAGAATCAATGATGATAAGACTCTAATGTCTCTCCAAGTTCAATCATGAAGTGTTCATAAGCCAAGTAGATTTTGGATTCCATATCCTCCTGATTGAGTGCAGTGCCTTCCAGGAGAAGATGAATATGTTCCCATATTGCTTTTGCAGTCTTTTGAGCATCAACACTGCGAAGAATTGGGTTTGGTAATCCTAAAAGGATATATTGCATTGCAAGCTCATCAGCTTCGTAGTGTAGAAGTTCATCTCCAGACAGTTGAGCAACAGTTGCAATGTTGGTGAGATCATCTCTTGGTGGAACAACATTAGGATCTCCGGGTGTAGTGATAATAGACATCTGAAATGGACCTTCCAAGATGACTTTCTTTAAGAACTTTCCATGTGGCTTATTTAGATCACAAAACCTAAAGAACCTAATCACCCATTGATCGTAGTTTCCTGGAGTGAGCATTGGAGGTCTATCAAGTGATCAGCCTCATGAATGGATTGCTGGCTACTTAAAGCTTCGCACATCTTTGCAAACCAAGTCGGTTCCTTCATAGTGTTCCTTGATGGATGTTGATTATAAACGTTTGTGTAAGGTTGTACTTGAAGACTTGGTGGTGGTTGAACCATTTGTGGTGGAATTGCTCCTAGTTGTAGAGTATGTTGTTGATTAAATTGTTGTTGATAAATTTGTTGTTGATTAAATTGTTGATGTTGTGGACTTAGTTGTTGTTATTGTTGATTATAAATGTAAGGAAAATCGCTAGAGTATGGTGGTTGTGACATGTTGAAAACTTGTGTTGTTAAATGGATCTTTGTAGTCGAATGAAACGTTGTTGATGAAGTATCCTTAGGCGTAGAAACCACGTAAAGGCAAAGTGACACTTATGCGTAAAAACACCAAACATACGTGTAACAGCAATAGTTACGCGTAGGATTAGCTTACGCGTAAGAAATGAGAAAACACTAAAGTTAGGCGTAAACTGAAAGTTAAGCGTAGAAAACTTAGGCGTAGGATTTGCTTATGCGTAAGACAGAGATTAGGCGTAAGTAAAATCTTATGCGTAATGAGTTCTACGCATAAGTTTGAGCTTATGCGTAAGATTAGGGTTTTACCCAAAAAATCTTTTACACTATCACAGTGTAAAGGATATCCAAAGTAAAAGTGTTTTCAGGCTTATCCAAGTAAGAAAACACTGAGTAAATCACGAAAACTGAAGATCAAACCAAGGATGAGTTACGCGTAAGATTAGGGTTTTCTTACGCGTAAAAAGTAGCCAAAAC
This sequence comes from Chrysanthemum seticuspe, assembly GCA_019973895.1. NCBI lineage: Eukaryota > Viridiplantae > Streptophyta > Magnoliopsida > Asterales > Asteraceae > Chrysanthemum > Chrysanthemum seticuspe. Next base: position 41,777,001 of record BPTQ01000008.1, read on the forward strand.
TGGTTTCTGCTAACTGAGGTTTCCAAACCAGATTTTTGTGATGAAATAGCTTCAATATCACCAAAATAACACAAAAGTGTGAAACTTGATAATCCAAAACTTCAAAACACGTTATGCGTAGAAATGAACCCACGCTTAAAACCAAGCTTAAAAACAATGATCCACACGTGAAGTTTGAAACTTTTTGCCAAAAACAGATATTTTAACATCTAAAAACAAAGTACAAGAATCTTGGATTGAAAAGTGTAAAAACTCTTTTACGCGTAAACCACAAATCTAACTTCAAAAACAAAAGATGTTCACCCAACTATTTGACGAATGATTTTGTATTATGAATGATTTTGTATTATTGGTTGATTTTTGGTGATGTATCTTGTCAAAATTCGATCTTGTAAAATCTGTTTTTAACAAAGTTTAAACCTTTCACATATGTTTTTTTAGTTTTCAACAGATTTTTTACAAGTTTCTTGTATCTTTTTTTTGGTCAAATGTCTCATGGTCTTCAATACTGTTTGTATCTTTTATGACATTTTTGTACAAAATCTCTTGTGAAACATTTCTGGTCAAAGTGGTCATCTTATGTAGTCAAACAGGGTCATAATGCAAACCTTTTAGGCTTTTTCTGGGTTTTTTAAGAATCTGGTCGGAGATATTGGTCGAACACATCGCTGGTAACATGTGTCAAAACCCTATTTTTAGGCCTAAGGATCTTCAGATGTGTTACGAGTAACTTGGAAAGTTACTCGTAAGGACCCTGGCTTACGCCTAACATGGCTTACGCCTAAGGTAGACTACGCATAAGGCTTACGAGTATTGGTTTACGCATAAGGTTGTTTACGCGTAAGCATCCTTTACGCATAAGCATCCTTTACGCGCAAGACTTCATAAAAAAAAATGAAGAAAATGACTTTTATGCATAAACTAATATTGACCATTAACCTCATACCATAAACCAAATAGGTCCAAATATTTAGATTGACAAGGACAATATTAATACAAGATGTAAGGAACCCAAATCCAACATAACAGCCTCGTCATTCTCAACATGACCAAATCCAAATCTCTAAAACCCAATCACAACTCTCAACTGTCACTCACCAAGACAAGTACTTAATTGAACTATTAGATCTCAGTTTTTATCTTTTTTGGTACTCATAAAACGTCCAAAGACAAAAACAATAAAGATAAAGATCATCATAGATCTATTCATATGATAAGCTCCTTTATAATATTCGAACACTTATTAAAAGATAGAACAAAACCAGTAGGTTTTATTATCCCATTGGTTCGGTTACAAATCTTTGACACAAAACGAAAAAAAAAAAAAAAAAAAAAAAAAAAAAAAAAAAAAAAAAAAAAAAAAACATCTCTTACCCGAGACCCTTGTCAAAGGATCTTTACGCTGAAATCTTCTTAAATAGGGGTAACATTTGTTGTTTAATCGTGTGAGGTTGATAGAACTGTGAAGGGATTGAAGGTAATTTTTTTGTGTGTGTGTTCGTTTTAATTGGGAGGCATAGGAATGAGATTGAGATTAATTTTTTGTGCTTGATTTATGGAGGAGTAAGGTTCAACTGAGAGGATGGGGGCGCACATATTTTGTGTGTGAGAGATTAGGTTTTCACAAGTGAGTATTATTGTGATTTAATACCTGTGTGTTTAGGGCGTTACTTTTTAACTAATGGGTTGGTGATGTTTTGTTGTTTGATGGGCCGGTTCTTGGATATTGCTTGGGCCGAGACTTGTTATGGTTTTTGGGTTGGTCAATTTTTCTAATGGATATTGGGCTGAACAATTATATAGTTTGGATTGATCGATTGTTACTTTAAATGGTAACACAACTTTGTCATCCGAAATTTTAGATATAAAAAATTTGGATACAAATTTTTGGTATTAATTGGAAAAAGAGTGGTATTTTGGTATGATATTTTTTTCACGAGGATACAATTTTTGACAAGATCGGGAAACCATTATCAATTTCATTTTAACCGTTAATGAAGGCTAGTTTTTGGGCGTTTAGCCGCAAGATGTGATTACGGATTTATTCTTTATTATTTATTTAAGGTTGAAGTGAGATATCACGGGTGCGTGTACTTAGTATCTAAAGATATCGGGGTTGATTGGATGCATGATTCTTCGAGATCCTTGTTCGAGCTTTAACCGTTACGAATGACAAATACTTGAGTTATCTAGTTGAACCTGATGTAAGGAGTTACGTTGTTGTGCTCATAGCATATAACTATTACTTTTAAGGAGTTACGTTGTTGTGCTCAAGTGTCACACTACGGTGTGGATAATTTGAGAAACTTTAAGTTTACCTTTTTTCGATGGTGATAAGAAAAAAGGTTCTTCTTCTGACAATAGTGCAAGTTTAAGTTACAAGTTCGGGTTATTTTACTTCAGTCTCAAGTTCGTCATATTGGGTTTTCTCCGTCAGTAGTCACTACAAAAAGCCGTCAGAATGATAATGGGTCGGTAAAGAGTTAGCTGAGAAGAGTATACACGAGTAGAGAAGTCTTATCATTGATTCTCACATGATATTTATAGTACTTCACAATTCTTCGATTACTTGGACATACATGGTTTCGCTGTCTCCAATTCATCATCAACATACGTGGTGTATGATTCTGATTCATTGAAAACATCGGGGGGAAGAGAGTATAGTTTTTCATTGCTTCTTTGATGTTTTTGGATTTTTTTCAAAAACCCGTTTCCCTTCATGAATTTCTTCAATCAGGGGAAGAAATGAGACGATCTGTGGTGCAAATTTCTCAAGTTGGTGTTATCGTCTCACTTTCACAGAGTTATCGTGCGTGAAGTTACCTAAATATGATGTTATGATGCCTTATACGCGGTTACTTTCTCGAGTAATTGCATATTCACAAGTAACTATTATTCCGATAGACCGCAACATTCAGGGGGAAGTCGTTTCATCTTGTCTTTAGCGGATTGTTTGGTGTGAAGCATCTACATATGTGAGAAGATCTTGCTGATTTCTTGCATGTTACCCCCGAACGGATTTTCCGCAATAAGTCAGATTTACCTTGTGCGGTTTACTGCTCATCTACAAATTCCGCTGCGTACTAAAAATTTTAAAAAATTGAGGAAATGTTCACTACCTCAAAGTTTCGAATCTGCTGAAGACGGTTGTCAGTTTGGGGGGAAGCTGATTTAGAAACTTCGCCAAAAAGGAGTGTACGGAGAAGCTGCTAAAGACATGCAGCATAAATTGGGAGGAAGTTAATCCAATTCATGCATATTACATCATTTGTCTAAAAGTGAAGAAAATGGTTCTCAATTCAAGGTACAAGAAGAAGACAAAGAGCATAAACTTTCATCATCCTCAGCACTTGAAGAGCTTATGAAGACCTTTCTTTATTTGTTTTCTATATTTGTAGTAAATGTTGTAAGTAATCCCTTATGTCGTCCCATTGGGGGAAGATTGTTGGAATCGCTCCTAGCTGGGAAATGGAACGACATTTACGGGATTACATTATCTATCCTAGTTAGCCAAAACACATGGACTTATTATGTCATATTGTAATAGATGTATGTGCTAGGCTATAAATACCCCTCCATACTTCCATGGAGGGGTGAGATTCTTTGTGTAACATTTCATTTTCCTTATCAATAAACACATAGTATTTCCCTTCTCTCTCTACTTTCTCTCACTAACTTGAAGATGGTGTTCTTCCATCTTTCAAGACCTCCCGATTCACCAAATCTCCCATATCAACCATATAAATGATTCTAACAGTGTTCTCCATGGTTGTGGAATGTTCTTGACATCAACTCTGGAGTGAGTAAAAATGATGCCAAAATATTCATCGTACCCAATATCGACCAAGAAGTCCAAAATCTCCTTTTCATTTGGGATTTTGACATAATCAGTAGGAGAATTAATGTCTGGAAGTAAAAGAACAGCACGAAGGTCTACAACAGTGACTATGACTTCTTTTCTGTCAAGAGTGACTTTAACCACATGATCATCATCAGTCCTCTCCATGGTGTTCCAAACATGAATATAGAAGTCAGGAATGGAGGATGACTTTGTGAACATGAACTTGAAAGGATGTTGCAGAAGGATGTCTACAACAACTCTGCAAGAAGATTATGAGCATTGAATTTGTTGAAGTCAACACGAAGATTGTTCTTGCCAACTATTTTATCATAGCCAACTGGGAATGTGTTTGCCATCGTGAGTTCAGCTGGGGCATTGACATTTGCTTGATTTTCAGCCATTTTGTGATATAAAAGTCATTAGACAAAAAGACAGACATATAGAAACACATTGTGTTAGTTTAAGTCTGGATTATTATTTAATTCCTTGTTTGATTATAACACATTATATGTTCAATTATATGAAGTTGTGTTGATAAGTTACATGAACGTGTTAATTTTGAAGTTTTCAGGTCGATTTATTACTTAGAACACAACATTTTCACTTTTGTTTGCTTATGTGTAATACTTTGTTTTGTGACTTGTGAGTAACATTACACTTGTGACTTATGCGTAACAGCACAAGAGCGGTGAACAGTGACTTATGAGTAAACTTGTGCCCTTATTTGTTTAGATGGGAGCTTATGCGTAAGAATAAGGCTAAAGTGTAAGAAGATGCTTATGAGTAAGAATTTCTTACGCGTAAGGCATATTCAAAAGCTTTAAGCTTATTCATAGGAATAGGCTTAAGTTTACGCGTAAGCCTTACTCGTAAGAATAAACTTATTCATAACGTCGCTTCTTATTCGTAAGAATAAGTTACGTGTAAGAATATATTTTATTCGTAATAATAAAGAATTATGCGTAAAATCCCATGTTTATGAATTTACTTCCAAGAAACTCGTAGTCCACTCTAGACGTCTTATGTGTAAGTTTTATTCGTAAAGACTTTCTTATGCGTAAGCATTCAACACCTTTTGATTCTTTTACGATTAAGCCTCTTGTTTACATAACCATGAAATTTTTGGTTACAATTCATTCCAATAATCACAAAATAACACAAATGGCATTTAAACTCATCTCTTATTCTCAATTAGGCTTATTCGTAAGGTAACCTTAAACCCTAAACCCTATCTTTACGAATAACATATTTATCCACAAATTTCAATCAATCTTTGTTTCTGAGATATCTTCTGGTGCTTAGGAGTTATCACAAATAGGTTTAAACACTTTTTAATCACAAAATCAAAATTTTCATGGTGAACGAGCATACAAACCCTAAAACATTGATTCTGATTCAATTGTTGTTTCTGAGCAAATTAGATGTTATCAACAAGTTTGAAATACCTATCTAACACTTAATTGTTCACATTTTAACATCAAACATCTCATAGTCAAAAACCCCTAAATGTTACGCATGAACCCTAAAATCAAAATCTTTCAATTGGAGTTTCTGGGTGGGTTTTTATGGTAGAAACATGTTTAATAATCCGTTTAGAACATTTTAACACTACACATTTCAACTCAAACACCCTTATTCGTAAACCCCCAATTGTTCATATGAACGGGTTTTACTAAATCATTTTGGAATATTTTAACCGTTGGATCATTAAGATTTTTAAAACCAATGTTTGAAATCCTTATTAAAACATGTTACCACTTACAGATTTTGCAAAACTTGAACGGATTTGGAGATTGATTTTGAGTCGTGGATAATGGTTGTTGAGGGAGTAAATGCACAAGAAGGTGCACTGAATGTGTAAGGTTTTTGTTTTTGTTAAAATTATTTTCCAAAATTTACACATTTCCCCCTAACCTCAAAAAGGTTTCAACCAAGATCCTTTAACTCACATTTTGGTTAGAAAAAAGTATTTTGACAAGAACCTTGACGATACTCCCCATTGACTTTTGAAATAATGAATTATATAAGCTTTTGAGTCCGAGAAGGGTATACAACCATGATATATTACCAACACATTTGTGAAACAATATATTTTTGGTAACATGCAAGTACAAGGTTTTATGAAACGGAAAAAATATTTACTTTCTCCCCCTCAACACTTGTTCGGGAAAAATAGTGAAATGTTTGATAGAACACAGTGTTGATAGAAAATTTTGTACTTGCAATGTTTGTTTTTCAGATTAAATTGAAATGAAACATATTTTTGGTTTTTATAAGATTTTGTATTTTTGTCCTTTGTTTTTGAAATGTATTTACAAAAGAGGTTTTGTTGTTTGACTTTTCAAGTGAGTTTTAAAAATTCACCCAGTTCTTCTGGAGTCAAACACCTCATGCCAATTCGGTGAACCAAGTAAGCAAATCTTGCCGGAGGCAAGGCTTTGGTGAAAAGATCCGTCAATTGATGTTCTGTACCTACAAAGTATAATTCAACCGTTCCCTTTTCCACATTCTCTTTTATGAAATGGTATCGAAGATCTATGTGCTTTGACTTTGAGTGTTGAACTATGTTGTACGAGATTGCAATAGCACTTCTGTTGTCATAGTACACCGGAATCTTGTCGAATACATAACCATAATCCTTGAGTTGTGTTCTCATCAAGATGACTTGAGCACAACATGCAGACGTGGCTACATATTCTGCTTTGGTTGATGACAACGATGTATAGTCTTGTTTCATTGATTGCCATGACACCAATTTATCACCAAGGAATTGTAAACCTCCAGATGTACTTTTACGTGTATCTAAGCATCCTGCATGGTCAACATCTAAAAATATAATTAGTTCAAAACCAAAATCCTTCGGATACCAGATCCCCAAGTTAATGGTTCCCTTAATGTATCTGAGGATTATTTTAGCCTCTGAGAGGTGTTTTCAGTTGGTCTTGACTGATAATGGGAGAAAAGATATACAGTAAATACTATATCTGGTCTACTGGCTCTTAGATACATGAGAAACCCAATAATACTACGGTATATGGTAGGGTCAACAAATTTCCCATGTAATCAGCATCCAGTTTGTTGGTATGTGCCATTGGTGTATTATAGGTGTCACAGTTTTGCATTCCATGTTTATTCAAAATTTCAAGAGCATATTTGGACTGACTGAGGAAAATACCATAAGGTGTTTGATGAACTTGTAGTCTTAAGAAGAACGTAAGTTCACCCATCATTGACATTTCAAATATTGTTTTCATTAGTTTTGAAAAAGTGTTTGAGTACTTTTTGTGGGTAGATCCAAAGATGATATCATCCACATAAATCTGAACAATTAAAATGTGTTTCCCGTGATATTGAATAAACATTGTTGGGTCGATCGATCCTTTGATAAAATTATGGGAAAGCAAGAAGGATGACAACTTATCATACCATGCTCGAGGGGCTTGTTTGAGACCGTATAGAGCCTTGTTCAGTTTGTAAACATGATTAGGGTACTCTGGATCAACGAATCCTTTTAGGTAGCTAACATACACTATCTCCTTAAGTTGAACATATAAAAATACAGTTTTGACGTCCATTTGGTACACGATGATGTTCATGTGAGCCGCGAATGCCAAAAAATCTGTACAACCTCAAGTCTAGCAATCGATGCGAATGATTCTTCAAAGTCTATAACCTCTTCCTATTTGTAACCCTTAGCTACCAGACGTGACTTGTTTCGAATAACTGTGCCTTCAGCATCTAACTTATTGTTCCAAATCCATTTTAGACCAATGACGTAGACCCTTGTCGGTCTTTCAACCAATTCCCATACTTCTAGACATTTGAACTGGTTTAGCTCTTCTTACATAGATTCAATCCATTTGTCATGTTTCATTGCATCATTAATGTTTTTGGGTTCGGTTTGACTGACAGTGAGTGCATAAATGCAGTTTTCTCTGTTAGTCTGTGATGAGTGTGCAAATACTCATCATTTTTGTACCTTTTAGACTGCAAAAACATCCATAAAATACTCAGAAATGCATCAAAATGATGAAAATATCACAAATAAGTGTTTTATGTGTTTTAAATGCAAAAATACCAAAATCAGATAAAAAAACGTATCAAGTTTGCATAATTGGCAGTTTTAGTCCCCCAAGTTTCAAAAGTTGTCAAATCTAGTCCCTGGTAATTCAAAATAAAAAAATGTCATTCAAGGTCCCTGAAATATTCTAAATTGTCAAAATTGGTCCTTGAATGAATCTTTGGGCAAATGACAGAAAAGGTCCCTCAACTTTGAAAATTGGCAAAAATAGTCCTTGGTTAATTTTAAAAAAATGAAAATAATCAAAAGTAACCTTGTTCTATTCAGGATTGTCAAGTTTGGCCCTTGTGTGATGTTTGGGAAAGTTGCAGTTTCAGTCCTTGAATTTAAGAAAATTACATGATTAGTCCTTGTATTAATACCAAACCAAACGGACCATTTATTTAATCCAAACAAAAACAAAACACAAACCCAACACAAGACCAAGCCCAACCAATAGCCCAATACCCCATCAAAACCCACCCACGTTAATAACTAAGCTGGTCAACAAAAGTCAAACATTCAAAACCAGGTACTATTCACCATTCATCTTCAAAACCTGCCAAGACCAAAACCACTGGTTTTCTTTCCATTATCCTTCCAGCTGTAATAAACACTTCTCCTACCTTTCATCATTATCCTTTCCACTCACACAAACAACCAAATTGCATTACCTACTACTTCCCACTCAAATTTACAACTGGACGATGGAGATGATATCAAAGCTTAACCAATGGTGGGATTTAATCAGAATCAGTCAAGGATGCTTTTTGGATAGCTATGTAAAGACCAGAAGACACCAAGAAGAGGAGACACGTTTTTTTTTATACGTACGTAGTGTAATTTAAAATTATGCTTTCAGTTTCACGTAAAACTTTGCTGGGTTTTGTAATTTCTGTATTGTACAAGTGAATTTAGTTATAATTCAAGTGTTTTTAATCATCAATTCCATGTTTCATGCTTGTTCTAATTTTCCCGCCAAAAATGTTCTTGTTTGATTTTAATGTTATAAACTGAAATAGTTGTTGAAATAAGCTCTTATGAGCTTATTGAAGATATATTAAGTAGTTTCCTGGTCTTAATTGCAATTTTCTAAAAAAGTCAACAAAAGTCAACACGTGTCAACAAAAGTCAACTGTGGTCAAAAATTCGAAAGTCAAACTGGTTTTTGGCTAGATTCTGGATTTATATGGTACTAGTGCCTCAAGGGAGGCTATAGGAAGTGTTATGTGGCCTTGGTTCTCATTTTCAGCTTGGATTTACTTGTAAGCTTCATTTTTACCATTTTTTTGCATTTTATTGTTCTAGTCTTTTATATGGTTTAATTATCATGTTTCTGTGTTTCTTTGCTGTTTGTTAATGATTTTAGAGCTTAATCTTAAGTTGTTATGTTTTGGATTTGATTGTGGTTTGATTTGGTATTTTGACTATATATGCTAGTTTTTGACAATCCTAGGTTTGAACATTTGTGACTACTTGTTTAAGCTTAAAAAGGTCTATTTTGACACAATATGATCTCTGGATTTGATGAAATTGGTTTACACAGTCTTATGCTTTGAAAATCTCATTTTGGTCTTATTTAAGGGTGTGTTTGGAATAAGCTCATTTTGAGCTCAAAAATCAATTTTTTCAAGGTTTTTAATTCAATCAGCATTAATTTAGTGTTAAAGTTAGTTTTGAAGCAAAAGTTTTCAGTTTTATAGAGTTTACTTGAGTTTTTGATAGTTTTCCAAATTTCAAGTCTTATAGTGTATTTTTGAGTCATTTTATTAAATTTGTAGTATTTAGTCTTTTTAGTTGTTAAAACTGGTTCAAACAAGTTCCAATTGGTCTATTGCAACTGTCTAAAATCTGGTCCAAACCATTTTGGGTCAAAAATCAGTTTTTACCCACTTTGCATAGAGCATAGTCAAAATTTCATAAAAACCCGTTTTTGAATAAACTTGTGAATTTCATGTAGGACTTAATATTAGGAGTTAAGACTTATGCTTTTGGGATATTAAAGTTTAGCTGCTTAACTAAATTAGAAAAATAATAGTTCACTTCTAATCAGCTTATTAACTGCTTATTTACTAGCTTCTTTTAAGCCCTTTTCACAAAATTTCCTTTTTGCTTATTTCTTATTTCTACTTATTTAGTGTGTTTTTCTTGTTGTTGTGGCTTATTCTAAGTTCCCATAACTTGTTTATAGCTAATTCAACCTTTGGTTCAATAGTGGTAGCTTTTTATTAGCTTATGCAAGCTTATTAGCTCATTTTGACCCATTTCTATAGCAAGTACAAGTAGCTTTTAGTTTTGATTTTTAATTTCCTCAATTTTAGTCGTTATTAGCTGAAATTCTGGATTTAGACACTTTGGTTGGTTGTGGACTCCATGGCCATTTTAATTTATTTTTAGGAGTTTTATAAGCTAGCTTAACAAGGGCTTAAAGTAGGGCCTTAGGGGTTGTTTGGCACTAGTGCTTAAATAGACCCATATCATTGTAGATTGTTGTACAGAGGTTTAGGATGGTTGGAATAGGTTAGTATTAAGTATATTTTGCATACTCTAGCTGCTGTGATCATTTGGTGCTAATTTGGTACTTATAGCTTATTTTTAAGTGCTTATTTATAAGCACTTTTCACTACAGAACCTATTTCTTGCACACCTGCACCATTATTATTATTTTTCCCATATTTAGAATAATAGTTTAGAATTTCCCTAAATTTTTCATAATTGTTCATCACTGTTTGCTATTTTTCTTATTTTAAATCAGTTTTTAAGACTTTTTAAATAGCTTTTAATCCAAATAAATCAGAAAAGCTTCAAAAAAATAAGTTTTAAATTTTCATAGATTAAGATAAATATAAAAAGCAAAAAAATAATTTTTCCAGATTTTTCCTAGTTTAATTTGTAATTTTTAGCATTTAATTAGTTTTAAACAGTTTTTAATTCATAGAAAATAAATAATCAGAAAAATACAAAATTAGTTTTGAAAATTCTATTTAGTCATTTTAGATTTTTGAAAAATAGTTTCACAATTTTCCTCTTTAATTTCATAATTTCTAGTATTTTAAATTAGTTTTAAAAGTTAAAAATTAGTTTTTAATTCGAATAAATTCCAGAAAAATCCTAAAAATTAGTTTTAATTCTTAAATAGTTTTCTAATATTATTTTCAACTTCAAAATCTTTATTAGATTTAATTTCCTTTGTGTAATCAATCATAACTCCTTTCCTGTTCAATATTCACCCGATCACAAATTCGTTGTATTACAGTTTTCACACTTCGTTGGGACTTAACGACCCGGGGACACACTAAATTCCTCTGGACTTAATTGTATCTGTGTCAGACTGTTCGGACTTTTATTACGGTTGGCCATTCACAAGTGGTTGATTTGTGTGATAAAAACCTGACCGTCTGGAGCGAATCAAAATTTGGCGCCTCTGCCGGGGAGGTGTGCTGCGTACTACGAATTTGAAGCATAAGTGATTGTTGAATATACACCCATTGTATATTTACCATCTTTGTCCATATTTCCTTATTTTCAACAAACACAAAAAACCCAAAAAGATTTTCTTTCTTATTTTTACAAAATGTTTTCGAAAAGTCCAAAAATATTCTTCTCATTCCTCTTATCCATTTGATTCTATCTCTTTAACCCTCTACATGTTTAATTCTCATGGAGACATTCGATTATCCTCGTTGTTTCCACTGCAAAAGCCGTATGAAAGAGGATCAGCTCTATTGTCAGAATCCGGATTGTTTATGCATGCGATGTGGAAGGATGGGTGCAAGCAAATATTGTTATTGGTGCGAATTATCCGATAAAAATTCTCTCGATGAATCTCCAAGTTTTTCCGACCATCCGCCACAACCCGATGAACCCGTTCAAAAACCAGAGACCATAACGGAAGTGGTGGAAATTGCTAGCTCTCAGAGCACACCACTCGTCCCACCTCCGGATTTTTCAAAATGTTCTTCGAGACTTGATAGTCATTCGGATCACCATTTTGGTTTTGTTGATTCTTTGAATGAACCGATTCCTTCTCATAACTCTCAAATGGAATTGTTTATTCCTTGTGTCGGTTGAGGTGAGCCTCTTTTTGGTTCACCATGTCGTTGGTGTACGTGTGTACAGTGTGGTAATGATATTCGTAACGGGAGTTGTTTGTTTTGTGGTTCGAGGAATTCATTTGATTACGATCCTAATCCGAACTCATTTAACGACCCCTCAAACTTTTCCAATTACCCACCGCATCCCGACTTATCTTCATATAATCAATATAACTGCTGTGAATTTTGTGGAGGTCCTCACGATAATCTTCAATATCAACCGTGGAATCAAAATTACTATACTTCCGATTTTGACAATTTCCAACCTCCACAGCACTATACGGTTCAAACTCCACCTGAGCCGTTGTCTCAAGAAATTTCCCAGGATTTTAAAAGCGCAATGAAAACACTTGATGATATGATGCGTAACTTTAAGAATCAAGTGAGTGGTGAAAAGACCATGGGAGAATTGCTAGCCGAAGAACGAGAGGCCCTCAAATCTAGGGAAGAATTATTAGTCCTAGAGCAAGCAGCTCTAAGGCGTTCCCAATTTCTTAAGGCATCTCTATATAATGATGACGAGGAGAGTTTTTATCCTTTTAAGAATATTTTTTCTCAACTCCCTCAGTCTGTTGATATCCCAGCAGTTGAGATTACATTTCAAACAACTGCTATCACACCCGAAGTTCCCACTCACTCTCTGAACATGGGGGACGAGCTTCTTAACACTGTTCCTGAAAAGAAATCGGACGAATTCATAAAGTCTAGTGTTGAGAACCTTGTCCCAATACTGAGAGAGTCACAGGGAAATTCTGATCATATGTGTGATTCTCTTTCCCCTCTGGAGTGTTCAAACGATCAATTTGAGACTTTCTCCAATTGTAGCGAAGATTGTGCATCATATGGAGACATCGAGTATGTTGAGGCATCACTTCCACAATCTTATGCTGATCATCTTCTTGAGGAGTTCACCGATGAACTCACTCACATCAATCCACTTTCATCGGGAAGTGATGATGGTCTCTTTGATTTCGAAACCGATCTGGGAGAGACTGAAAGTCTCCTTTATAATGATCGTTCACTCACTTCTTATCCCAACAGTCCAATAGAGAATATTAATCACTTTGTTCCTGAAGCATTCAAAGCTACTTTCACCAATCCTCTATATGAATTCGAATCTGAATTCACTTGGATTTCTAACAATCCAATCTTTGACGAGGATAGTGATGAGCCCACAATGGAACAAGAGTTCACAAATTCACTTCATGTGAATGATTCTCTTCATGAGGAGTTCGCCGGTGAACTCACTCATATCATGACTCCGCCGGAGTATGATTGCTTGGATGGCAAAAATCATGATCGAGGGGAAAAGTTCTCAATCATGAGAGTTTGTATTTCTATGACAAATTTTCCAACCCTCCCTCCCGAGATGCTTTCCAAACCAAAGAGCTCAACCGATAAAATCCAAACGGGTGCAACTGCACTTGATCCTGAGGGAGAATATCTTATCATGATCGTCTTCATGATTTTCCTTCTTTTCTTCACCTACCTGGTGACTTCCTCTCTTCTTCACTCGTTCGGGAGTGAGGACACTATCTTTGACCCCGGCATTTTCATTTATCATCTGTGAGCCGGATCTCTCTATATCTCATCGGTGTGGAACTTTCACGTGCTTCAAATGTTTTTCCAAACATCTTGAATGAAAGTCCGATGGAGATTGTCTCTTCCACAAACTTTCCCCATGAACCAATGAATGCGGGGATCGAGTCAAGCTAGCGACTCAGGAATCAAAAACAGTAGCACACCATATGGGTTTTCACCCATATGTCTGTCTTCTTTCTATTTTCTACCACCCTAGTGTGGGGGAGTTGCCCCCCCGCTGTTGTATATAAGTTTCAAAAAAAAAAAAAAAAAAAAAAAAAAAAAAAAAAAAAAAAAAAAAAAAACTTTTCACAAATAATGGCCGTAGTATTTCCCTTTTACGTTCTCAGTTTCGGCATAACCGCCGGTACTTTGAATATTGAGGGCAATATTCATTTCTAGTGTGGGGGGGGATTCTCACGAATTTTATCATGTAATTATACAGCCTAATTCCCCCATTTTTGGCAAAAAAAAAAAAAAAAAAAAAAAAAAAAAAAAAAAAAAAATTATTTTGGAGTAAGTGATATTGCACTTACTCAGATTACGGTTATCAGTCCGCCTTGTCTAACAAACAAAAGGATTGGCTAATCCAGGAGCAAACGGCTCTTGGTAAAGATATCTCAAATCCGTTGACAGCTTGCAATTTGCCCAAAATTGTATGGTATTCAGCTCACCATATCCTTAAAAGTGAAGAGTTGGCTAGCCCGCAAGTTTATGGCTTGTGGTAAAGGCAGTGGAAAAACCATAATTGGTAATCGACTCACCAAAGATAAAATTGATAATTTATCTAAGAGTTGGCTAGTCCAGAGCAAACGGCTTCTGGTAAAGACAAATCAAATCCGTTGGAAGCTGGTGGTTTGCTCAAAATCACATGGTTATCAGTGTACCATAGTTCTTACTTGAACTGAAACATTTGGCTACTCCAGAAGTAATGGATTTTGGTAAAGAGATTCAAATCCATTAAGTTTTTCTCAAAAGATTGCTAGGGACTAGCAATAGTTTAGTGTGGGGGATTGATGAGTGTGCAAATACTCATCATTTTTGTACCTTTTAGACTGCAAAAACATCCATAAAATACTCAGAAATGCATCAAAATGATGAAAATATCACAAATAAGTGTTTTATGTGTTTTAAATGCAAAAATACCAAAATCAGATAAAAAACGTATCAAGTTTGCATAATTGGCAGTTTTAGTCCCCCAAGTTTCAAAAGTTGTCAAATCTAGTCCCTGGTAATTCAAAATAAAAAAATGTCATTCAAGGTCCCTGAAATATTCTAAATTGTCAAAATTGGTCCTTGAATGAATCTTTGGGCAAATGACAGAAAAGGTCCCTCAACTTTGAAAATTGGCAAAAATAGTCCTTGGTTAATTTTAAAAAAATGAAAATAATCAAAAGTAACCTTGTTCTATTCAGGATTGTCAAGTTTGGCCCTTGTGTGATGTTTGGGAAAGTTGCAGTTTCAGTCCTTGAATTTAAGAAAATTACATGATTAGTCCTTGTATTAATACCAAACCAAACGGACCATTTATTTAATCCAAACAAAACCAAAACACAAACCCAACACAAGACCAAGCCCAACCAATAGCCCAATACCCCATCAAAACCCACCCACGTTAATAACTATGCTGGTCAACAAAAGTCAAACATTCAAAACCAGGTACTATTCACCATTCATCTTCAAAACCTGCCAAGACCAAAACCACTGGTTTTCTTTCCATTATCCTTCCAGCTGTAATAAACACTTCTCCTACCTTTCATCATTATCCTTTCCACTCACACAAACAACCAAATTGCATTACCTACTACTTCCCACTCAAATTTACAACTGGACGATGGAGATGATATCAAAGCTTAACCAATGGTGGGATTTAATCAGAATCAGTCAAGGATGCTTTTTGGATAGCTATGTAAAGACCAGAAGACACCAAGAAGAGGAGACACGTTTTTTTTTATACGTACGTAGTGTAATTTAAAATTATGCTTTCAGTTTCACGTAAAACTTTGCTGGGTTTTGTAATTTCTGTATTGTACAAGTGAATTTAGTTATAATTCAAGTGTTTTTAATCATCAATTCCATGTTTCATGCTTGTTCTAATTTTCCCGCCAAAAATGTTCTTGTTTGATTTTAATGTTATAAACTGAAATAGTTGTTGAAATAAGCTCTTATGAGCTTATTGAAGATATATTAAGTAGTTTCCTGGTCTTAATTGCAATTTTCTAAAAAAGTCAACAAAAGTCAACACGGGTCAACAAAAGTCAACTATGGTCAAAAATTCGAAAGTCAAACTGGTTTTTGGCTAGATTCTGGATTTATATGGTACTAGTGCCTCAAGGGAGGCTATAGGAAGTGTTATGTGGCCTTGGTTCTCATTTTCAGCTTGGATTTACTTGTAAGCTTCATTTTTACCATTTTTTTGCATTTTATTGTTCTAGTCTTTTATATGCTTTAATTATCATGTTTCTGTGTTTCTTTGCTGTTTGTTAATGATTTTAGAGCTTAATCTTAAGTTGTTATGTTTTGGATTTGATTGTGGTTTGATTTGGTATTTTGACTATATATGCTAGTTTTTGACAATCCTAGGTTTGAACATTTGTGACTACTTGTTTAAGCTTAAAAAGGTCTATTTTGACACAATATGATCTCTGGATTTGATGAAATTGGTTTACACAGTCTTATGCTTTGAAAATCTCATTTTGGTCTAATTTAAGGGTGTGTTTGGAATAAGCTCATTTTGAGCTCAAAAATCAATTTTTTTCAAGGTTTTTAATTCAATCAGCATTAATTTAGTGTTAAAGTTAGTTTTGAAGCAAAAGTTTTCAGTTTTATAGAGTTTACTTGAGTTTTTGATAGTTTTCCAAATTTCAAGTCTTATAGTGTATTTTTGAGTCATTTTATTAAATTTGTAGTATTTAGTCTTTTTAGTTGTTAAAATTGGTTCAAACAAGTTCCAATTGGTCTATTGCAACTGTCTAAAATCTGGTCCAAACCATTTTGGGTCAAAAATCAGTTTTTACCCACTTTGCATAGAGCATAGTCAAAATTTCATAAAAACCCGTTTTTGAATAAACTTGTGAATTTCATGTAGGACTTAATATTAGGAGTTAAGACTTATGCTTTTGGGATATTAAAGTTTAGCTGCTTAACTAAATTAGAAAAATAATAGTTCACTTCTAATCAGCTTATTAACTGCTTATTTACTAGCTTCTTTTAAGCCCTTTTCACAAAATTTCCTTTTTGCTTATTTCTTATTTCTACTTATTTAGTGTGTTTTTCTTGTTGTTGTGGCTTATTCTAAGTTCCCATAACTTGTTTATAGCTAATTCAACCTTTGGTTCAGTAGTGGTAGCTTTTTATTAGCTTATGCAAGCTTATTAGCTCATTTTGACCCATTTCCATAGCAAGTACAAGTAGCTTTTAGTTTTGATTTTTAATTTCCTCAATTTTAGTCGTTATTAGCTGAAATTCTGGATTTAGACACTTTGGTTGGTTGTGGACTCCATGGCCATTTTAGTTTATTTTTAGGAGTTTTATAAGCTAGCTTAACAAGGGCTTAAAGTAGGGCCTTAGGGGTTGTTTGGCACTAGTGCTTAAATAGACCCATATCATTGTAGATTGTTGTACAGAGGTTTAGGATGGTTGGAATAGGTTAGTATTAAGTATATTTTGCATACTCTAGCTGCTGTGATCATTTGGTGCTAATTTGGTACTTATAGCTTATTTTTAAGTGCTTATTTATAAGCACTTTTCACTACAGAACCTATTTCTTGCACACCTGCACCATTATTATTATTTTTCCCATATTTAGAATAATATTTTAGAATTTTCCTGAATTTTTCATAATTTTTCATCACTGTTTGCTATTTTTCTTATTTTAAATCAGTTTTTAAGACTTTTTAAATAGCTTTTAATCCAAATAAATCAGAAAACTTCAAAAAAATAAGTTTTAAATTTTCATAGATTAAGATGAATATAAAAAGCAAAAAAATAATTTTTCCAGATTTTTCCTAGTTTAATTTGTAATTTTTAGCATTTAATTAGTTTTAAACAGTTTTTAATTCATAAAAAATAGAAAAATAATCAGAAAAATACAAAATTAGTTTTGAAAATTCTATTTAGTCATTTTAGATTTTTTAAAAATAGTTTCACAATTTTCCTCTTTAATTTCATAATTTCTAGTATTTTAAATTAGTTTTAAAAGTTAAAAATTAGTTTTTAATTCGAATAAATTCCAGAAAAATCCTAAAAATTAGTTTTAATTCTTAAATAGTTTTCTAATATTATTTTCAACTTCAAAATCTTTATTAGATTTAATTTCCTTAGTGTAATCAATCATAACTCCTTTCCTGTTCAATATTCACCCGATCACAAATTCGTTGTATTACAGTTTTCACACCTCGTTGGGACTTAACGACCCGGGGACACACTAAATTCCTCTGGAATTAATTGTATTTGTTTCAGACTGTTCGGACTTTTATTACGGTTGGCCATTCACAAGTGGTTGATTTGTGTGATAAAAACCTGACCGTCTGGAGCGAATCAGTCTGAAGGCGTTGTCTGGTTACGAATGGTTTGTTTGGGTTGCCAAAAATGTTAACAAGAGGATGATCTTTGGTCCATCGGTGAGTGGAAGGTTAGGGTTGGTATACATTTTGTAGATTAGGTAGATTCATATGGCTGGTAGAAGATTCAGCGACATCTGGATTTGCCATTTCTGATGAGAAAGGGTTGAAAAACGCATTTCCATCATAATCCGCAAGTGCAGGTACATTGTGTTTTAGAGGATCATGAGCTGGGTCAGTGTCATTAGAAGCGGTTTGTTCAGCTATTGTTGGAGATTCAACCGGGGGGCATCAGAAATAGTTATTGTTGTTTCAGGTGTATCAGGTATTGGAATATTATTAAGTTGAGCAGCGGAAACTTTTGATACATCTAGAGCGCATTGATCAAAGTATTCATTGAATAGAGGAGCAAACAACATTTCCATCTGACGACGAGTGAGTTGAAAGTTTTGGTCAGCTGATGATTGAGGGAAGTTAAAACGGTTAAAACTGTTTTGCTCAGAAGCCATTTATGTGAGCTCATCAAAATTAGCATGAATAGTTTCCATAATTTCCTTTGTACGAAGATTCCATATCCTGTATCCTTTTGAGTTTTCACAGTATCCAACGAAGACTCCAATATTAGCTTTGGCCTTGAGCCTTCCTAAGTCATCACCATCATTATTTAGGTAACAAAGAGCACCAAATACATGAAAGTCTTTTAGGTTCGGTTTTCTATTATGGATAAGCTCAAAAGGTGTTTTGTTGGGGCGTTTAGTGATCATTGAATGGTTCTGAGTGTAGCATGTAGTTGACACGGCTTCTGCCCATAAGTAATCTGGAAGTTTTGCATTTATCAACATTGTTCTTGCAGCTTCCACTAACGTACGATTTCATCTTTTGGCAACTCAATTTTATTCTGGTGTTCTTGCAATTGATGTCTGATGCTCAATTCCTACTTTCTCATAATATTCCCGAAGAGTTTGATTCACAAATTCAGTTCCTCTATCTGTTCTGACTTGTCTAACTGTGTTACAGAGCTGAACTTGAATTTTCGTGAGAAAGGTGATGATCATTAGTGGAGCTTGATCTTTACTTCGTAGAAAATAAACCCAAGTCCATATGGAGTAGTCATTAACGATTACGAGAATGTAGCATTAGTCGTTAATCGTCTGCACACGCATCGGGCCACACAAATCATTGTGAAGAAGATGAAGAACATGCTGAGTGTTGTCTTTAACCTTCGAAGGAAAATGAGCACGAGTGCTTTTCCCTTGTTCACAAGCTGAGCATAAGTTATATTTTGAATACCAAAACCTTGGAAGACCTTCAACTAGTTTGTGTCGTGCAAGATCAGTTATGCTTTTATAGTTCAAATGTGAAAGTCTTTTATGCCACAACCATGATATTTTAGATGTTGCTTTAGAGAGTAGACAAATAGGAGATGAAGTGACCATATCTTGCATTGAGATTTTGTAAAGGCTTGATGTGCGGGATCCTAACATGAGATCGTTTCCTTGTAGATCACGGATGAAACAAGTTTTCTCCCGAAAAGCAACTTCCAAATCACCATCAAAAAATTGACTGACTAAGAAGAGATTTTGTCCAAAACCTTCCACATAGTAAACCCTGCTAATTTTGATGTTCCCATTGATGTAATCTCCATAGCCCATGATAGTTGCGAAGTGATCATTCCCGAACCTGACAGTGCCAATCAACTTTGAAACAAAGTTTGATAAAAGTTTGAGGTTTCCTGTCATGTGCCAGGAACAACCGCTATCAACAATTCAGAGGATGATTTGTATCACCTGCAATACATACAAATGACACATGTGGAATAGAGGTATAGGTGGAACCCGAAGAGTTAGAGGGTTTTGTTACAATTACAGATGAAGCACACATGTTAATAATTTTGGGTAACCATTTAAAGCCAGGTGTACTTTGTAACCATTTCTACCAAGTCCAAATAGTTTGTGCTTTGGTCTTAGTGAATGCTCTAGGGAATATTTTCTTCCTAGGAGGTGATAATGGAGCTATGGGTACATCAATGATATTCTCAGAAACTATAGAAGGCGGTTTACCTAGCACAGACTTAGAAGCAGTAGTGGGCCTACAGGTAATGCCATTTCTATGTTTCCATTTACGAGATAAGATAGATTTAGCAACACAATTATCATGAGAACCAGAAAGCATACTTTTACGACAAACAATAGGATTAGAGGCAACTACTCTTGTAGAAGTAGAAAGAATCACATTAGTATCTTGTGCTTTGTCAGTAGGCTTCCTAGTGTCAATTTTAAACATTTCAGGTGCAAGGACATTTGTGTTATTAGACTTATCATTCTCATATTTCACCAACTTCTCTTTCAACTCTATGATAGTGTGTATTAAATCTTGATTTTCAGAGCGTAAGTTTCCGTTAGCACTTAATACTTCACGAGTGTACACAAGATGATCATCAAGATCTTTTGACGCTTTTGCACATGTCTTTTTTAGTAAATTAAATATGTTACCATATTCTGTTTTTACTTTTGCAACTTCTTGTTCATATTTGAAAATTTGACACTTCAAAGACATGTTCTTATCATCCAGTCATTCGAGTTTTGGTTCAATAGGTTTTTCACTCGACTGGTTGAGTTTGTTTTGCAAAGCAAGTTCTCGATTAATACAATCATTTTGACACCATTGAAGATGATGTGATACTTCTGAAAGTTCATTTAACAAACGCTCATTTTCAGTTTTCAATGTTTCGATTTGATACACATTATCAACAATATCAATATTATCAACAATATCAACAGCAATATTATTACAAGCAGAGGCAACATTATAATACAACACAATTGATATAGTATCAGCACATATAACATCTTCCAAGAGTCGATCAACATGATTCCAAAAAGTTTTATTTTTCTTTTTAGTTTTCAAAATCTATGCCTCTGTTTCATTGAAAATTGTTTTCATTTGTCCAATTTCCTTTTGAAGATCCCGTTCCCAGTATGTTGCACACATACACAAATTTCGAACATGTGGTAAAAGCTGTTTTTGAAACATTTATCTTTGGTCTCTGGCATAAGCCAATTGAAAAATCGCAGCTTTTATTTCAAAATTACATTCAATTGCATGTTCCAAAGTTTAATGTCAGACATGAATGTATCAAAATATTTAAGAATTTGACATCTTTTGGGTAATG
The DNA here is from genome assembly GCA_019973895.1 of Chrysanthemum seticuspe. Taxonomy (NCBI): domain Eukaryota; kingdom Viridiplantae; phylum Streptophyta; class Magnoliopsida; order Asterales; family Asteraceae; genus Chrysanthemum; species Chrysanthemum seticuspe. The sequence continues at coordinate 41,798,311 of BPTQ01000008.1, forward strand.
GTGCGATTTCACTCAAGGAAGGTAAGGATCATTAATTTGTACAACTTGTTTGACGGGACCAACGTCGGAAGAGGACTCATTAATATGCGTGATAACCCAAGGTGTATTTGTTTTTTTCTTGCTGAGGAACAAAAGTTAAGAGAGGTAGTTTTGAGTAATCAAAAGGTTTGTTATATTCAACATTTTTCATTTTCAATCGACTCTCATCTTCTGCATCCCATTCCTCTTCTCGATTATATTCAACAACATGCACAATAGATTCATCAAGCATATGTGCTACACTATACAACTTTGGATTTGCTTTGAATGCATTATGGAAAAAATATGGTTTGTTATCAGCAAGATTTGGCCCATATCCATCTGGATTTGGCTTAAATGTAAACTTTTGAATCGTTGTGATTGACTCACCATGTTTGTATACCACATTTTGAAACTCTTGGAGTTTATTTTGTAAATCGAAATTTTCATCAAGATACTGATCAACTCGCTTCTTTGAAATTTGTTTGAATTCAGAAAAATCTTTTTGACACAAAGACAACTCAAGCCTAGCTTTTTGAGTTTCCGAAGTAAGAGTGTCAACGTGTTGTTTGTGTTTAAATTTTTGTTCTTCTATTTGAGAAAATATTTAAGAAACGACTAGATCACGTATATGTCTTTCTAAGTCTTGTTCTTTTTGGTATGACTTTTGAAAAGCGATTTCAAATTCACGTTTCTCTTTTGTTTCAAAATTTTTAAGTTGTAACTTATAGCATTCAATATCCTTAGTCAACAATGCAACTTTTTTACGAAGATTTCAATTTATCTCATTGCCTTTCTCCACTTGAGATTGGGTGGTCAAAAGTAAGGTCATGAGCTCTGGATCTGGATTAGACAAAGGTTCATTTTGTTCAACTTGAGTATCAACATATTCAACATTTAGATCCTCAAATTTAACCTCGGGGTCAACTTGATCATCAAAGGTAACCAAAAGGTCATCTTGATCATCAAATGTAACAACGGTATCCGTTTGATCATCTTCTTGATGAGATGTAGATGGATCATTTTGAACACTGTTCCTTGTCGGATGCAGATGCAGTCGGAGATATCAGATCATGTATAAGAAATATATTTGGACTCGGTACCTGAGACAAGCCATCATTGTCATACACTGGACCTATATCACTCATGTGGAGTTCTTGCATATTGGCCATCAACATTACAATTGCGTAAGCTTCCAAGTTCTCCATGCCATCATCAGATTCTACATGGGCCATGAAGCTCTGTTCTTTGTTGGTAAGAGTTCCACCAGTGATGAGTGCTTATTCACTCATCATTTTTGGTCAAATATGAACTGCAAAACATCTAAAAACACTAAAAAATGCATCAAAATACTGAAAATATCTCAAAATTGTGTTTTATATGTTTCAGATGCAAAATTATTGAAAACAAGTGAAAAACGAACAAAGTTTGCATAATTGGCAGTTTCAGTCCCCTGATTTTCAGAAATTGGCAAAAATAGTCCCTGAGCGCGTATTTTTAAAAGAAAAGTCACCAAAGGTCCTTTTAAAATCATAAGTTGTCATAATTAGTCCTTTGGTGAATAATTTCAAAAGTTTTGGGAAATTACAACTTGAGTCCCTGAAATTTCAGATTTGACAGAAAATACCCCTCAAGTTTCACAAATTGGCAAATTCAGTCCTTGCACTTTTGGAGAATGACAAAGCCAGCCCTTGGATAATACTTCATAAATTACAGCTTTGGTCCCTGGGTTTCGGATTGTACACATTTAACCCCTAAACTACTAAATGTATCCAAATTCAAATCCAAGTCCATGAGCAACCTAAACCCAAAACTGTCCAAGCCCAACTCAAGCCCAATCCATAACCCAAGCCTGCTAACCTATTACCCGTTTTTTATACCCGAGTCAAACCCAACCAAACCCGGTCAACCCCCCCCCCCCATGTTTAACCACCCCCTTCACCCTTTCTTCTTCCTTTTTCCACGCCTCCAAATTAAATACTCCCACCATTCCCTGCAACCCCTACCACCACTCATCTCTTCCAGCGAAAAAGAAAAATAAAAAAAATAAAAAAAAGAAGAAAAGTGGCAACGAGTCAGAGGCTGCAGAGGCACGCGTGCTTTTTGCACGTTTATCTCACATGAGTAACAGAGAAGAGAGAGAGGATAGAGACTTGAAGACGAGAAGAACTGAGGATATAAAAGTGCTGGAAGCTGTGAAGCTAGTTAGTTAGTTTTTAGTTTTTAGTTTTTATTTCCTTGTATTTTGAGTATTAAAAATTGCTTAGTAATTCAGTTTTATAGCTCCATTTTGTAATTTGAAGGTTTTAATGAAATTCGGTTTTCACTCAAATCTCAATTTTTATCTCATTTTTATTTTTAAGGGTTCTAATCAGCTTATTGAGTGAGCAAAATCATAACTTCAGCTTGTTTAGTTAAAGTGTTCAGGTTAAGCTTGTCACAATCAAAAATAAAAAAAAAATTATAAATAAATCTCAAAAAAAAAATAAAAAAATATTGTTAAGCAGTGTTAAGAACAATTTGAGCTGTTCCAATTGTTTTCATAAGCTATAATAAGCTTCTCAATAGCTTAGTTATTGCTTATATAGGCCAGTACTTAGAGTATACTCAACATTCTCATTTGGTCATCTAAAGTCATAAATTGCAAGCTCATTTGATAATGGTACAGAGGTGCTGTTTGGTGATTAATGTAGGTTCATGTTGACCTAAGCAAGGTTGTTAGTCAGTGTTAGAAGGGATTGGTTTTATATAGCATGTCATTGTGACAGGACTAAAGTAAGTGTTTATTTTCATCCCTATTTCAAGACAGTTTCAATTTGCATCATTTGAATTAGCTAGAAGCTTTGTTGAGTTTGTTGGTTAATTTGCTTAATCCATGTATTATAGGCCTGTACTGGTAGTTGCCTTAGCTCAGTATTTAGTTTAGAATAAGTACATTGCATTTTAGCATCCTAAAGTGGTGTTTGGCACAGTCAGTTCCACTAAGCTATAGGGTTAGATATTAGTTAAGTTTTGATGCTGCAGATTTAAATAGGTTTGAATAGGTGATCTCTGTCATAAGTTTGCACCCTAGAATAGCTAAAGTCAAAATTTTACTTAAACTGCTCATAAGCTCATGTCTGTTGGAATCACTAGCTGTAAGCTTGAATAAAGGCTTAGGATTAGTTAGTCTAGCTTGCATTAGTCCTACTTTAGCCTAAAACATCAATCTCAGTTCACCATTTTGGATCTAAAATTCATTTTAGTCAACATTTCAATCTGTTCTCAAAAGTCAAATTTGGGCAAAAGCAGTTCTTTTTCCTAAACTTTGTGGATTTATCATTGGCTATTCATTGATCGATAGCTTTTGGTGCTTTGGAGTTAGTAAGTAGGGCAGGTCTAGTGTCTAAAAGTGATTTTTACATAATTTTCCAAAAGCTCTTATTGTCTAAAACAAGCTTGGTAACTCAGCTTAGGTTTCATGAGACAGAGCATAGTTGCCCAAAAAGAGTTTTTCAGTTTCTTGCAGAGCTTGCTCAGGGTTCAAAACAGCTTATTAGGGTCCCAACCTTGGTTCATAAGCAGTCTGGTTGGTGGTCTTGAGAATCCAAGTGCTGGTTTTCATTCCAGCTTATTTGGTAGAGCTGCGCATAAGCTTCAAAATTAGCCAGATAAGCCTTTTGGCTCTTGTTCCTTAATCACATCAAATCTGTGTAGCTGGCATTTCAGTAGTGTAGGATAGTTGTATTTGGTAGAATTTAGGTGGTGATAGCACAACTTAGGTGATGTGATAGTTTGGTACACTGTAGCAGCTTTAAGCTTGTTTCAAGTGCTTATTTATAAGCACATTTCACTACAGTTCCATAATCCTACACATAATCCCCTGTTTACAAATTTTTCTTAGAATTAGAATAATATTTTAGAGTTTTCCTGAATTTTTCATAATTTTTCATCACTATTTGCTATTTTTCCTTATTTAATTCAGTTTTTAGGTGTTTTTAATTAGCTTTTAATCCAATTAAATCTGAAAAGCCTCAAAAAAATAAGTTTTCATTTTTCCTAGATTAAGAAAAATATAAAAAGCAAAAAAATAATTTTTCCAGATTTTTCCTAGTTAAATTTGTAATTTTTAGCAATTTAATTAGTTTTAAATAGTTTTTAATTCATAAAAAAATAGAAAAATAATCAGAAAAATATAAATCCAGTTTTGAAAATTCTCTTTTGTTATTTTAGATTTTTGAAAAATAGTTTCACAATTTTCCTCTTAATTTTCATAATTTTTAGTATTTTAATTTAGTTTTAAAAGTTAGAAATTAGTTTTTAATTAAAAATAAATCAAGAAAAATCCTAAAAATTAGTTTTAATTCACAAATAGTTTTTAAATATCATTTTTAGTTTAAAAGTAATTTTAGATCATTTTTAGGGCTTAGATTAGACGTTTTAGCTTTTTATTCGCGTTTTGTTAATTACGTAAATTCAAAATCAAATCCAAACAAATCATTTGTAAAAGCCTATTCAAGTCCATAATCACGAAACTCAACGATCCCGTCAATTTCACACCTCATTGGGACACGACCCGGGGAAACCACTTTCCCGATATCACTTTTATCACAACCGTGAGGTTTGATACATTAACCTTTTTCCTAAAGGGTTGATTTGTCGAGTTTTACGGATAATTTGATATATTGATAATTGTGTTTGTTCACATCGAATCAAATTTAGGCGCCGCTGCCGGGGAGTAGTGTTGCGACAATATCGTGAAGTTTTTGCGATTAGTGACTTGAAGAACCTTCCTCGTGAAGTTTTTGCTTTTTGAAAAATACAAAAAAAAAATACAAAAATATTTTTCTTTTGTTTCTATATATATAAAACATAAAAATACAAAAAGATTTTTCGTTTTCTTTGTTTAATAATAACAACAATAAAAATTTACCATCGAGAACCAAGACAGAGTACTACCTAACTGGGGGTACGACCATAATAAGTTCCCGAACAAAAGATTAAAACTTGCCTTTGTGTCCTTGTGAGTGGTGTACCTTTTTCAAAGAAGCCATTCATCTTGTGGTTATTGGTTTAAGTTCACTGTCGTTTTGCCTCGATTTTGTTTTAATTGGATTTGTTGTTATCTTTTACTTTTCAAAAACTATAAAACCCGAAAAGATTCTTCTTTCCCCATTTTCATAATTCTCTTGTTTCCTTGAGTTACGTCTAGTGTATGCGCACTCGCTCGCAAGCTCGTAGACGTATTCTTAACGAAGAAAACGTACCCGAGATACGTACCGTTGAACAATCCACCATGTTTGGAGTCCACAGGGAAGGACCTCAAGTCCAACCCGATCCACAAGATCCAGCTCCCGATCTCCGAACGATGGAGGAGCTTTGCCAACCCACGATGAATGGACGAGGCGGTCCAATTGCCCCGGTCAACATCGCAGCCACGGACTTTGGACTCAAACATCACATGATTCAACAAGTCCAAAGCTTTTGCCAATTTCACGGATCACCAGGTGAAGATGCCAACAAGCATCTTGACAAATTTATCACTGTCACCCAAAGTATGAAGCAAAATGGTGTCTCCGATGACGCCCTTCGCTTATACCTCTTTCCTTATTCCTTGACGCTTCATGCCACCGCATGGTTTGATTGTCTTCCCAAGAACTCAATCCATAGTTTCGATGAAATGATCTCCAAATTCTTGGCGAAATATTTTCCACCGTCGATGGTGACGAAACTTAGGAATGAAATCAGCAACTTTAGGCAGCTTCCCGACGAGTCCTTATTCGAGGCATGGGAACGCTATAAGCTTTCGATTGATCGATGTCCGAACCACAACATGTTGCTTGTCACCCAAATAGATACATTCTATAACGGGTTAACATTGAGACATCGCGACACAATCAATGCTGCTGCCGGTGGTACCTTTATGAAAAGGCGACCCGAAGAGTGCTATGATCTCATCGAAAACATGACTGCCCACCACAATTATTGGGATTCCTCAGCCGAGAGGAGTGAGTCAACGAGATCTACCACCCTTCCATCTTCGGAATTCACCACTCTCAACAAAAAGTTGGAAGAAATATCCGCCGCCATGCTTAAAATGAATCACACGAATGCTAATCAACAAGTTAATGCCGTGAACAAAAGTTGTGAAACTTGTGGTGGTCCACACCCTTATTACGAGTGTCCAGCCTCCTGTGGCTTCACTCAAGAGAGCGTATATGCTGCTCAAGGTTCCTACAATTCGGGGGGTAATTCCTACCAACCGCAAGGGGACCGTAGCCTTCTAAGCTATCGTTCTAACAATTACCTTGGACCACCTGGGTTTAATCAAAATCAGAACAATCAAAACAGAAATAATTAGTTTAATCAGAACCAAAATCGGAATTTTCAAAATCAAGGTTCTCAAAATCAAGGGAATTATAATCAAAACCGATTCCAAGCTCCACAACAAACTGTTCAAGCTCCACCACCTCAAGCTTCCATTGACATTGTTAGTTACATCAAAAACAATGAATCTAAGATGGTGTCCATGCAAAATCAGATTACCTCTATGAGAAATGATTTTACAACTGAGATTAGAACTACTAGTAGCAAGATTGATCAGCAAAATAGCAAGATTGATAGCGTGCTTGCTCTTCTCATGAGTCAAAACAATCAAGCATCAACATCGGGATCTCTTCCAAGTAACACTGTTCCCAACCCTAAGGGAGAGTTGAATGCTATTACCACTCGTAGTGGTAAATCGTATGATGGACCCTCGATTCCTAGTCCTTCTCCGGTGAAGGATGTGGAACGAGAAACCGAGGTGACAAAGGACGAGGTGCATATCTCAAGCCCACGAAGTACCGCACAAGTCCAACCTTCGGTTGTCTTACCTCCAATTCCGGAACCCGTTGTTCCGATGACCAATCCTAAGCCTTCACTTCCTTATCCTTCAAGGCTTAATGATCAAAAGGCCCGTGACAAAACTAATCAACAAATGGAAAAGCTTATCCAAATATTTCAAGATTTGCACTTCGAGATTAGTTTAGCGGACGCTCTTCTTCTTATGCCCAAATTCGGTCCGACAATCAAAAATTTGTTAACTAACAAAGAAAAGATTTCCGAATTGGCTAAGACTTCTTTGAATGAGAATTGTTCGGCGGTTATCCTCAAAAAGCTTCCCGAAAAGCTAGGAGACCCCGGCAAATTCCTCATCCCATGTGATTTTCAAGGGTTAGTTCAATGCTCCGCTTTGGCCGATCTAGGCGCGAGAATTAACTTGATGCCAAACTCCTTGTGGAAAAATCTTTCATTACCTCCGCTTACACCTACGTGTATGATCCTCGAGCTTGCCGACCGTACGAGTTCTCATCCATTAGGTATAGCCGAGGATGTCTGTGTGAAAGTAGGAGAATTCCATTTCCCCACCGACTTTGTTTTGGTCGAATTTGATGCCGATCCCCGAGTACCCCTCATCCTTGGGAGGTGCTTCTTGAAAACGGGTCGTGCATTGATCGACGTTGATAAAGGGGAAATCACTTTGAGGTCAAACAAGGAAGCCGTTACCTTCAACCTCGATCAAGTTACGAGATATTCCCCTAGTTATGAAGACACTTCCGTCAACATGATTGATGTCATTGATGTTGTGTCGGAGGAATATTCTCAAGAACTTCTTGGATTCTCGAGTGGCAATCCCACTTCGGTTGATCCCATCATTGCTCTCTCTTCCACGTCCCTCACTCCGTTTGAGGGAAGTAACTCTATTTCAGAAGAGATTGAAGCATATTTGTCTAGTGATTCGGTTTCATAGGAAATTGATCACGCTCCTATTGACATCGAGGGAGATATTCTTCTCCTCGAGAAGCTACTCAATGATGATCCTTCATCACTCCCTCCTCAAGAACTTCATAAAGAGGAAATCAAAACGATTGAAAAATCTGATGATTTTCCCGAGGTCGAACTTAAGGACTTACCACCTCATCTCGAGTATGCATTTTTAGAGGATGACAATAAGTCACCCGTCATCATTGCTAAAGACTTGAGTGAGGATGAAAAAGCCGCTCTCATAAAGGTTTTGAAGTCACACAAGCGAGCCATCGCTTGGAAACTTTCCGATATCCAGGGTGTTGACCCGAGATTTTGTACTCACAAAATTTTCCTGGAAGATGACTCCAAACCAGCGGTTCAACAACAAAGAAGGGTGAATCCTAAAATTCATGAAGTTATCAAAGCAGAAGTCATAAAACTTCTAGATGCCGGATTGATTTACCCTATCTCGGATAGTCCTTGGGTGAGCCCCATTCATTGTGTGCCAAAGAAAGGTGGCATTACTGTCATTGAGAATGATGATAACGAGTTGATTCCTACTTGATTAGTTACAGGATGGCGTGTTTGCATCGACTATCGAAAGTTAAACGAAGCCACCCGTAAAGACCACTTTCCCTTACCTTTCATGGATCAAATGCTTGAGAGATTAGCGGGAAACGAATACTACTGTTTTCTCGATGGTTTCTCGGGTTACTTCCAAATTCCCATTTACCCCCAAGATCAGGAAAATACCACATTCACGTGTCCTTATGGAACATTTGCCTACCGACGCATGCCTTTCGGCTTATGCAATGCTCCCGGTACGTTCCAAAGGTGTATGATGGCCATTTTCCATGATATGAACGAAAAGACTATGGAAGTCTTTATGGATGATTTTTTGGTCTTTGGGGATTCTTTCCAAACATGTCTCTCCCATTTGGACAAGATGCTTGAACGTTGTGAAAACACGAATCTTTGTCTAAATTGGGAGAAATGTCACTTTATGGTCAAAGAAGGCATTGTCCTTGGCCATAAGATCTCTAAGAAAGGGATTGTGGTGGACAAAGCTAAAGTTGATGTTATTGCAAAGCTACCTCCTCCCACAACTGTCAAAGGAGTTAGAAGTTTCCTTGGTCATGCCGGTTTCTATCGTCGTTTCATTCAAGATTTCTCGAAAATATCCCGGCCTATGACCCGAATTCTTGAAAAGATTTGATTCGTTGTGTAGTGTAGGGAGAAAATGTACAATATCGATATCAAAAATAACACAAGGTATGATTAAGTATTCCTTTAGGAAAAGTGAATAAGTAATCAAAACCAGTGAGTGAAGTGTAGTGAGACGGATTAGACAATCCGGGTCGTTTCCCAACGAGGCGTGAATTGCCAACGTCGTGAAAGGTTTGGTATTAAAATGCTCGATTTTTCAATTTTGGTTTGGTTTTAATTATTAACTACGGGAATTGGGAAAGTAATTAAGGGAATCTAACCTACGGGGAGTCCTAAATTAACGCAACTAAAGGCAATTAAATCTAAATTAAGCCCTAAAACTATCTAAAATTATTTCTACTTTAAAAATGCAATTTGAAAACTATTTATGAATTAAAACTATTTTTTTTGGATTTTTCTGAATTTTATTAGAATTTAAAACTAATTTTTAACTTTTTAAACTAGATTAAAATTCTAAAAATTATGAAATTTAAGGAGAAAAATATGAAACTACTTTTATAAAATCTAAAATACCACAAGAGACTTTTAAAAACTATTTTTGTAATTTTCTGATTATTTTCCTATTTTCTACTAATTTAAAACTATTTTAATCTAACTTAAATTGTGAAAAATAACAAATAAAAGGGGAAAAATAAGGAAAAATCTTTTTTATGCTTTTTATATTTTTCTTAAACTGATAAAATTGAAAAATTATTTTTTTGGATATTTTTCTTAATTATTTGCAATTAAAGCTATTTAAAAAGGATTAAAAACTATTTTTAATTAAGAAAAATACTAAACAGTGACCAAAATTAATGAAAAATTCAGGAAAATTCTAAAATGATAAACTAAATCTGTGAAAAATAAGAACTATGAGGCTTATGTGGAAGAAATCAGAGCTGTAGTGTAAATAGATATGGGATAAGCACTTATGAATAAGCAAATAAGCACTATAATGCACCAATCCAATACAGAAGCTAGATGACACTAAAATTACTCTAAAGAAACCTTTTGCAACTACTCCTAACACCTAAACAGTGATCAACCAAGTTTAAGGCCAACTGATACTTAAGCAAATAAGCTATCAGGCCCCTACTTTCTAGCTTAAGCAACTGCTTATATAATAAGCTACAGAGAAAACTAAAAGTGTGGGACTCAAGCCCACCTAGCAGAGATACTATATCTAAAGTTACAGCTAATAAGGACTAAAGGCCAAGAAACTAAAGATCAAATCAAAAGGGCAGTGGAGCAAGATGCTAACTGATGCAGCAAAACAGTGGCTGACCCCCCTACTTTAAGCTACTGCACTAGCTTATTCAATGAGCTAATGCTAAAACCAGAAATGTGGTCTTCAAGACCACCTAGAAGACTGCAAATGGACAAAAAATAAGATCCTAACTACTTGAAATGGGCACTATGCAGCATCTGCAAGATCTGCAAAAAAAACAGTTTTGACATGTTTGACTTTTTTGAAAACAGTTTAGAGATTTGACTTAAATGAGGTTTGAGATCAAATGTAGAGCTGACAATGATATAAAATGATGAAAGACACTCTAAGCAAGCTAGTTTGTCAAGTTTTTAACCCATATGCATTGATTTGAGTTAACTGATTTCAACAGTTTTGAGAGCAAGATCAGTTACAAAATAATTTTGACTATTTATGAAAACAAGCACAAAACAAGAACAGGTATGACAGAAAATAACTATGATAAGCCTCAAACTATTGATCTACTCTAATATAATGACCTCTAAAACAATTTAAAACCTTGATCCAAACACTACTTTATAGACTAGTTATGCAAATATTTTGACCAAATAACAAAGACAAGATTATTTTCACATTAAAACAGATCCAATACATTAAAATAAGGCTAATGAGACAGCAATAATCACTACTAAAACAGATCTATGAGAAATGCTAACTGCTACTAGATATGAAATGAAAATTAGCACTTACAAGAATCCTAGCCACTATGGCATGCAAACCAGCAAAAGGACCACTAACCTAACCCATATAACATCAACTTAACCCAGATCCATCACCACAATCAACCATTAACCATTTTTGAACCAAAATCACCAACACAGTTGACTTTCGTTGACTTGTAGATTTTGTGAATGTAAATGAATGAGGGTGCAATATAAGCTCACAAAAGCTATAAAAAGCTGAAATGAACTTATTCCTTTATTCCATATAGAGCTTATTGATTACTTTAAATAGGAAATGCAAGATAAAATTTAGAAGCTTGGAACTTTTATTAAAACTGAAAAGAGGTTACAAGGAAATGGAAATACAATAAAAGCTTAATAAAACATTTAGAAAACTACTGAAAATTAAAGACAATAAGCTAAAAATGAAAACTAGGATTGCACAAAATCTATTGTGAGCCAAGAGGTCAATTTATAGCCTTGAGCAGCCTTGGGATCCTTTTCAGAAGAGCCTAGAAGTCCAATCATAGCCACAAATTCATTCCATGTCACTAGCACCAATCAGAGAGCTCCATTTCTTACTATGATGTGTCGCGGCCAATTATATTGTGCCATTTGGCCACGTGGCAGATATATCTGACAAGTCAGCTGGGTCTAGAAGCTAGGATAGATTCTTAGTACGAGGATAGGTGTTGGGTAAATATGGTGGTGGGTAATTGGTGGTAAACGAGGGTAAATGGGCGTTTGGGGAAGAAGGGTACTGTAGAGGCGCGTTTGGTTTAGTTTATTGTTTTTCAAAAGTGTTGACCGGGTTGGGGGGTTTGACCTGGGTTTAGCACCGGGTCAGTGGGTATTTTGTGTAGCTGGGTTTAGATTGTTATTGGACCGGGTATTAGGATTGGATTTGGGCCGAGTGTTTAAAATATTGGATAATGGACTTAGGATATTTAGGAATAGATTTGGACTAGGATTAACATTGGATAACCATAGGGACTAATGATGTAATTTCGGATTTCCAAGGGACCAAAGGTGTGAATCTGAAAATATCTTCCAAGGGCTGAACTTGTCATTCTTCAATAGACCAGGGACTGAATTTGCAACTTCTGAACTTGAGGGTGTTTTCTTGTCATTTGCTGAAAGTTCAGGGACTATTTCTGACATTTCTTCAAACTTTGATCAAATCTTCACAAATCATCCTCAGAGATTATAAATCTTCATAAATGCATAATTCTGATCTTCCGGCTCGGCTTAAGCTCTCTTAATCTCTCGTGCTCGGATTTACGTCTGATTTGGTTCCTTTTTGTGTGTTTTTACATATCCGTACCTGCACAAGCACAAACTCAAGAAAACCACAAATATTAGCAATAAACGGCTCTTTCTTGGTTGTTTTGGGTCTAATTTGATAGAGAAATGATATGTGTTTTAGCACATATCAAGGATACTCCTTTCATCTTCTCTAGTGCGTGCATTGAAGCTTTCCAAACTCTTAAAAGGAAGCTCACTAAAGCACCAATTCTAGTTGCCCCCGATTGGGACTTACCATTTGAACTTATATGCGACGCAAGTGATTTCGCCATAGGTGCCGTCTTGGGGCAACGCAAGGCTAAACATTTCCAGCCTATACACTATGCTAGCAAAACGTTGAACGAAGCTCAAGCACATTACACCACGACGGAAAAAGAATTACTAGCCGTGGTGTACGCTTTCGAGAAGTTTCGGCCATAATTGATCTTGTCCAAAAGCATCGTGTATACGGATCACTCGGCCCTCAAATATCTCTTTGCTAAGCAAGATGCAAAGCCGAGATTGCTCCGATGGGTTCTCCTCCTACAAGAATTTGATATCACCATCCGTGATAAAAAAGGAGCAGAGAACCTAGCGGCTGATCATCTTTCCCGTCTTGAAAATCCTCATCAAGGTGTGCTCGAGAAAAAGGAGATAAATGAAACATTTCCTCTCGAGACACTTAATGTGGTATCTCATCGTGGAGATTCTAGTACCCCATGGTTTGCCGACTTTGCAAACTATCATGCGGGTAACTTTGTTGTGAAAGGGATGTCGTCTCAACAAAAGAACAAGTTTTTCAAAGATGTTAAGCATTATTTCTGGGACGACCCCTACTTGTTTAAAATTGTGCAGATCAAGTCATCCGACGGTGTGTTCACGGCCAAGAAGCCGCGGAAATTCTCAAGGCTTGTCATCATGGACCCACGGGGGGACATCATGGCCCGAACTACACCGCCAAGAAGGTGTTTGACTCCGGTTTCTATTGGCCCACAATCTACAAAGATGCCCATGACCTCGTCAAATCTTGCGACTCTTGCCAACGTCATAGCAACATCTCTAAACGAGATGAGATGCCTCAAAATGCCATTCAAGTGTGCGAGATTTTTGACGTATGGGGCATCGACTTTATGGGGCCTTTCCCATCTTCTCGAGGAAACAAGTATATACTTGTGGCGGTCGATTACTTGTCTAAATGGGTAGAGGCGAAAGCGCTACCCACCAACGACGCCCGAGTAGTTGTGAAGTTTTTGAAGTTTCTTTTTGCCCGTTTTGGAACTCCTCGTGCCATCATTAGTGATCGCGGTACGCGCTTTTGCAATGACCAATTCGCAAAAGTAATGCTTAAGTACGGTGTCACCCACCGTCTCTCTACCGCATATCACCCACAAACTAGTGGGCAAGTGGAAGTTTCGAATCGGGGTTTGAAAAGAATCTTGGAGAGGACCGTAGGCGAAAATCGTGCCTCTTGGTCGGACAAATTAGAAGATGCACTTTGGGCCTTCCGTACCGCTTACAAAACACCCATCGGGTGTACTCCTTACAAGCTTGTGTACGGAAAGGCGTGTCATCTCCCGATCGAGCTCGAGCACAAAGCCTATTGGGCCTTGAAGCATGCAAATTTCGACCTTAAGTCCGCGGGTGATCATCGGAAAGTTCAACTCAATGAATTAAATGAACTCCGTGATCAAGCCTACGAGAACTCTTTGATCTATAAAGAAAAGACAAAGAAGATCCACGACTCAAAGATTAAGAACCGCGTTTTCAATGTTGGTGACCGAGTCCTTCTTTTCAATTCTAGATTAAAGATCTTCTCGGGGAAACTTAAGACTTGTTGGACTGGCCCATTCACCATTGCCAAAGTTTTTCCATATGGCACCGTCGAATTATCTCAAACCGATGGGCCAAACTTCAAAGTGAATGGACATAGGTTGAAGCACTACTTTGGAGGGGACGTACCATCCTTGGTTGTCCCGGATCTCCAAACTTTCCCCATGGACCAATGAATTCGGGGTCGAGTCAAGCTAGCGACTCGGGAAACAAAAACAGTAGCACTCCATATGGGTTTTCACCCATATTTCTGATTTCTTTCTACTTTCTACCACCCTAGTGTGGGGGAGTTGCCCCCCGCTGTTGTATATAAGGATAAAAAAAAAAAAAAAACTTTTCACAAATAATGGCCGTAGTATTTCCCTTTTACGTTCTATGTTTCCGCTTAACCGCCGGTACTTTGAATATTGAGGGAAATATTCATTTCTAGTGTGCGGGGGGGGGGGGGGGGAATTCTCACGAATTTTATCATGTAATTATACCACCCAATTCCCCCATTTTTTGGCCAATTTTTTTATGGCTATCAGTCCGCCATGTCTAACAAACAAAAGGATTGGCTAATCCAGGAGCAAACGGCTCCTGGTAACGATATCTCAAATCCGTTGACGGCTTGCAATTTGCCCAAAATTGTATGGTGTTAAACTCACCATATCTTTAATTAGTGAAGAGTTGGCTAGCCCGCAAGTTTATGGCTTGTGGTAAAGGCAGTTGGAAAACCATAATTGGTAATCGACTCACCAAAGATATTTTATCTAAGAGTTGGCTAGTCCAGAAGCAAACGGCTTCTGGTAAAGACAAATCAAATCCGTTGAAAACTGGTTATTTGCTCAAAGTCATATGGTTATCAGTGTACCATAGTTCTTACTTGAACTGAAACATTTGGCTACTCCAGAAGTAATGGCTTTTGGTAAAGAGATTCAAATCCATTAAGTTTTCTCAAAAGATTGCTAGGGACTAGCAATGGTTTAGTGTGGGGGGATTTGATGAGTGCTTATTCACTCATCATTTTTGGTCAAATATGAACTGCAAAACATCTAAAAACACTCAAAAATGCATCAAAATACTGAAAATATCTCAAAATTGTGTTTTATATGTTTCAGATGCAAAATTATTGAAAACAAGTGTAAAACGAACAAAGTTTGCATAATTGGCAGTTTCAGTCCCCTGATTTTCAGAAATTGGCAAAAATAGTCCCTGAGCGCGTATTTTTAAAAGAAAGTCACCAAAGGTCCTTTTAAAATCATAAGTTGTCATAAATAGTCCTTTGGTGAATAATTTCAAAAGTTTTGGGAAATTACAACTTGAGTCCCTGAAATTTCAGATTTGACAGAAAATACCCCTCAAGTTTCACAAATTGGCAAATTCAGTCCTTGCACTTTTGGAGAATGACAAAGCCAGCCCTTGGATAATACTTCATAAATTACAGCTTTGGTCCTTGGGTTTCGTATTGTACACATTTAACCCTTAGACTACCAAATGTATCCAAATTCAAATCCAAGTCCATGAGCAACCTAAACCCAAAAGTGTCCAAGCCCAACTCAAGCCCAATCCATAACCCAAGCCTGCTAACCTGTTACCCGTTTTTTTTACCCGATTCAAACCCAACCAAACCCGGTCAACCCCCCCCCCCCCATGTTTAACCACCCCCTTCACCCTTTCTTCTTCCTTTTTCCACGCCTCCAAATTAAATACTCACACCATTCCCTGCAAACCCTACCACCACTCATCTCTTCCAGCGAAAAAGAAAAATAAAAAAATAAAAAAAAGAAGAAAAGTGGCAACGAGTCAGAGGCTGCAGAGGCACGGGTGCTTTTTGCACGTCTATCTCACATGAGTAACAGAGAAGAGAGAGAGGATAGAGACTTGAAGACGAGAAGAACCGAGGATATAAAAGTGCTGGAAGCTGTGAAGCTAGTTAGTTAGTTTTTAGTTTTTAGTTTTTATTTCCTTGTATTTTGAGTATTAAAAATTGCTTAGTAATTCAGTTTTATAGCTCCATTTTGTAATTTGAAGGTTATAATGAAATTCGGTTTTCACTCAAATCTCAATTTTTATCTCATTTTTGTTTTTAAGGGTTCTAATCAGCTTATTGAGTGAGCAAAATCATAACTTCAGCTTGTTTAGTTAAAGTGTTCAGGTTAAGCTTGTCACAATCAAAAATAAAAAAAAATTATAAATAAATCTCAAAAAAAAATAAAAAAATATTGTTAAGCAGTGTTAAGAACAATTTGAGCTGTTCCAATTGTTTTCATAAGCTATAATAAGCTTCTCAATAGCTTAGTTATTGCTTATATAGGCCAGTACTTAGAGTATACTCAACATTCTCATTTGGTCATCTAAAGTCATAAATTGCAAGCTCATTTGATAATGGTACAGAGGTGCTGTTTGGTGATTAATGTGGGTTCATGTTGACCTAAGCAAGGTTGTTAGTCAGTGTTAGAAGGGAGTACATTGGCTTTATATAGCATGTCATTGTGACAGGACTAAAGTAAGTGTTTATTTTCATCCCTATTTCAAGACAGTTTCAATTTGCATCATTTAAATTAGCTAGAAGCTTTGTTGAGTTTGTTGGTTAATTTGCTTAATCCAGGTATTATAGGTCTGTACTGGTAGTTGCCTTAGCTCAGTATTTAGTTTAGAATAAGTACATTGCATTTTAGCATCCTAAAGTGGTGTTTGGCACAGTCAGTTCCACTAAGCTATAAGGTTAGATATTAGTTAAGTTCTGATGCTGCAGATTTAAATAGGTTAGAATAGGTGATCACTGTCATAAGTTTGCACCCTAGAATAGCTAAAGTCAAAATTTTACTTAAACTGCTCATAAGCTCATGTCTGTTGGAATCACAATCTGTAAGCTTGCATAAAGGCTTAGGATTAGTTAGTCTAGCTTGCATTAGTCCTACTTTAGCCTAAAACATCAATCTCAGTTCACCATTTTGGATCTAAAATTCATTTTAGTCAACATTTCAATCTGTTCTCAAAAGTCAAATTTGGGCAAAAGCAGTTCTTTTTCCTAAACTTTGTGGATTTATCATTGGCTATTCATTGATTAATAGCTTTTGGTGCTTTGGGGTTAGTAAGTAGGGCAGGTCTAGTGTCTAAAAGTGATTTTTACATAATTTTCCAAAAGCTCTTATTGTCTCAAACAAGCTTGGTAACTCAGCTTAGGTTTCATGAGACAGAGCATAGTTGCCCAAAAAGAGTTTTTCAGTTTCTTGCAGAGCTTGCTCAGGGTTCAAAACAGCTTATTAGGGTCCCAAACTTGGTTCATAAGCAGTCTGGTTGGTGGTCTTGAGAATCCAAGTGCTGGTTTTCATTCCAGCTTATTTGGTAGAGCTGCGCATAAGCTTCAAAATTAGCCAGATAAGCCTTTTGGCTCTTGTTCCTTAATCACATCAAATCTGTGTAGCTGGCATTTCAGTAGTGTAGGATAGTTGTATTTGGTAGAATTTAGGTAGTGATAGCACAACTTAGGTGATGTGATAGTTTGGTACACTGTAGCAGCTTTAAGCTTGTTTTTAGTGCTTATTTATAAGCACATTTCACTGTTTTTATGTTTTTCTTAGAATTAGAATAATATTTTAGAGTTTTCCTGAATTTTCAATAATTTTTCATCACTATTTGCTATTTTTCCTTATTTAATTCAGTTTTTAGGTGTTTTTAATTAGCTTTTAATCCAATTAAATCAGAAAAGCCTCAAAAAAATAAGTTTTCATTTTTCCTAGATTAAGAAAAATATAAAAAGCAAAAAAATAATTTTTCCAGATTTTTCCTAGTTAAATTTGTAATTTTTAGCAATTTAATTAGTTTTAAATAGTTTTTAATTCATAAAAAAATAGAAAAATAATCAGAAAAATATAAATCCAGTTTTGAAAATTCTCTTTTGTTATTTTAGATTTTTGAAAAATAGTTTCACAATTTTCCTCTTAATTTCATAATTTTTAGTATTTTAATTTAGTTTTAAAAGTTAGAAATTAGTTTTTAATTAAAAATAAATCAAGAAAAATCCTAAAAATTAGTTTTAATTCACAAATAGTTTTTAAATATCATTTTTAGTTTAAAAGTAATTTTAGATCATTTTTAGGGCTTAGATTAGACGTTTTTGCTTTTTATTCGCGTTTTGTTAATTACGTAAATTCAAAATCAAATCCAAACAAATCATTTGTAAAAGCCCATTCAAGTCCATAATCACGAAACTCAACGATCCCGTCAATTTCACACCTCGTTGGGACACGACCCGGGGAAACCACTTTCCCGGTATCACTTTTATCACAACCGTGAGGTTTGATACATTAACCTTTTTCCTAAAGGGTTGATTTGTCGAGTTTTACGGATAATTTGATATATTGATAATTGTGTTTGTTCACATCGAATCAACCAGCTTCATCTTTGAGAGCCAAGAGTAAAGCCTCCTTGTAATAAGAACTTCCTCTGGTTCTCGGTTTCGGACAAGCATTGGCCAGATGACCCTCCTCGTTGCAGTAATAGCATCTAAGACCCGTATTCCCAAACATTTCCCTAATCAACAATCTGAACCCTTTGCTGAGAAGCAACCATGTTATTCCTTCCAGAAGCATTAAAACCTTGTCCACTACCCATGTAGCTACCACTTCCCATCTGACGGCCATTGTTTCTTGTTAATACAAATAAGCCGTAAAAGCGTTTATTTATATTTTACGATCTTCTAATGTTTTGTCGATAGCAAACGTAAAATCTTTTAACAAAACAAATAAAATACATAAATGGTTTGAGTCAATAGTTTACTAACACACTTACATTTCATATAAAACACTAAACAAGTAATAGTGCTTTCATGATTCCGTAATGCATATGTACAACAACTAGTGTTTACATATTGCGTAGATATATACATACTTAGTATGTATTATAATTGGTAAATAGAATGGATAGAAGGTTAAGTAGTTAACCCATTGATTTAACACATTGAATATAGTTGGGTAAAACCCAAAATCCATGACCCATACCCTTGGAGCATAATCCATAACCCATTGCATGAAATCATGCGTAAGTCATAATGGGTATTATCCATGACCCATGGAGCTAACCCATAACCCATAGAATAGATACATTTCATCTACTAGATACATTGTATCTATTTGGATACCCATGGTCCAAAGCCTATGACCCATGACCCATAACTGATTCGTTGTTTGTGAGTGTGGTGAATAAACACAATATCAATATATCAAATTAATCGTGAAATTCGTCTAATCAACCTTTTACGAAAAGGGTTAACGTGCCAAATCTAACGAATGTGATAACCGGGAAAGTTATTTCCCTTGGTCGTATCCCAACGAGGTGTGAATGGAAGGTTTCTTTGAGTTTTTTGATTTTGAACTTGAATTGGTTTTAATGAATTTTGGATTTTGGATTACGTTTTCTACAAATTAAAACACATAATGGAAATTTAAGCACGCAAAACAATGTTAATACAAAATAAACTACTACTAAGCCTAAGGAATGATAAAACGATGCTAAAGCATGTCCTACGATGCTAAAACATAAAAACGTAAAAAACTTGGAACGACCCGAGCCATAAACATAAAAATTTTGCAATTTAAGAGATACGGGTGTAAAAAATATTTTCCTACATTCTAATCGACTAAAAATAATTTTAGAAAAAAAGCCGGGAATTTTTTCGACTTTTATATTATGTTCTACGAATTAAAAACTAAATTAATCTAATTAATTAATTAAAAATAATAAATATTTTAAGAAATATCTGGAAAAATAAAAAAAAGTACTTTGAACAGTGCTGATTCTAGGAAAAATATCAGACTTTGGTTGTTTGTGAAATAAGCAGAAAATAAGCTAAAAGGACTTACTAAATAAACTGGCCAAAATGCACTTAAGGATTTAATTTCGCAATTCTAGGCTGAAAGAAATCCCAAGGCAACTGGTCATGGTGTGTTGTGTTGAGGCTATGTGTGGGCAGAAGGTCATGGGTTCGAATCCCACCTTCTGACTTTTGCTCTTGTTTTTTTTTTTTTTTTTTTCATAATTTATTTTACAACTTATTTCAAAGACCTAAGTTAAGCACTTTTGTGAAAAACTTTTTGAAGAAAAACTTATCAATAAGCTGTATGAACAGCTTATTGTAGTGACAATTTACTTAAACTCACCCTAACACACCTTTAGCTCTTTTTTTACACCAATTAAACCATGATAAGCAGTAAGTAGTTTGACAAAGGATAAATGAGCAACCTAAAATGAAAATAAGCTGGACCGAAGTGAGATAAGCTACAATAACAAGGGAAATCAGTTGGCAAAAGGGAATGACTACGAAATCTTAAAACTAAATAAAATAAAAATAAGCACTAAGATTGTTCTAGTAAGCACTAAGGGACACCTAATAAGCTAAATCCTAAAGAATTTAATCTATACTACCTAAAAACTTCTATCTTTACTAAATAAGCTAAATTTTCTAATGATAAGCTAAAAAGAAAAACTGACCTATGGGACTTGCAGGCTCAAAACAGCCTAATGAGGCTACTTTTGAGCTTATATTTAAGCTGAGAAGTGGCTTCCAAAGCTAAGATAAACTACAAACACAAAAGTTAGCATGGCAAAGATTCAAACTAACTAGTTGGAGGGCAAGAAAAAGCTCTTAACAGCTTAGAAATAAGCTGTTATCAGTAGTGTTTGGGCCCTTTTTTAACTGAGACAAAACCAAAAACCATTCAAAGGACAAATTTCAACTCAAAGTTAAGCTAGGGGTAATTTGAATGCATACAACTGAAACAAAATTGAGTTGGACATACAAGAATTTAATAAAAACTAAATTTGCACAATTTGAAACCCAATGAAACTGAGAAAATGTGCCAAGAACAGCAGCTTCTGCCACTGTCCTGTGCAGTCCCACAAAGACATAATTTTTTTCCATTTCAACTTAATTCCCATAGAAACTTTTCAAAACAAAATGTAACTAGTGTATCTTGACTAATTATCTCAAAAGGAATATGACTTCAAGAGTCAAACGGGTAAAAAAAATGTTATTTTTGACCATTTTGTATCCTAAAACAAACACCCCTTTAAGTTGTTAAAGAAGCTTAAACTGAGTTCTTTAAAAAAAAAAACAGATTTCTCTTTCACTAAATGGGCACTAAATTCAAAATGTAGTGACAACTTGGTGTGATTGAGAGCTAGAAAGTAAAAAATAAGCACTTGACTAAAAGAAAGTTGTAACAGTTAAAGAAAAAAGGATGCTTTTCATTGATTTAAAAATAGTACAATAGAACTTAAAAACATAAAACTTATTTAAAAACTAAGTAATAGTGTGCCTTATATGTGGCTACAACAGAACTATTTCTACTACTTCTTGGGCTTCATGGTCTTCAACAATGTGCTTCTCTTGTGTTTCTTCAGTGAGGCAAAACAAGCCAAAAACCACATTTTTGCTTTCCTTCCATCAATCCTGGCCATCCAATAAGTAGGTAAATCTTATAAAAAATTAGAGCCATCTAGTGAGTCTTTTTGACATGGATTGCCACAGTGGCACTTCTTGGGAAGAGGGGGAAAGAGCATAGTGGGTTTGGGAAATGAGGGAAACTGGCTAATAGGAGGGTGGTATAGGTTGAGTGTTCTGGGAATGGGGAAAAGAGGGTAAAAGGGTTTAGCTGGCTTCTGGGTTTTAGAGAAAGCAGGAAGATTGGATTTTGGAGGGAAAAGGGGAGTAAGAGAGGTCGTTTTTATTTCTGATCATGGTCAGGAAGGGTCAAGGCAGTAGGGAGTTTAAAAAAGGAAAGGGAGTTAAATCGGAGGGTTGGTTTGTTTTGAAAAGGTTAAAAAAAGGGTAACTTTTATTTTAAAAAGTATTTTGTTTTTTCAAAAGTTTTTTATTTTTATTTTATTTATTTATTTTTGTAAAACTAAACATTGTTTTTAGGAAAAAGTAATTTCTACAAAAATTGGTTTTTGAGGTGAAATTGTATTTTTTTTTTTGGATTTTTGGGTTTTGACGACCAAAATGGACATTTGGGTTTCGGGGAAGGGTAATTTGGTAATTTTAGGTTCTTGGTTAGGTTTTAAGACGGTTTTCCCAACCCACCCTAAAAACGTGTCTGGGTCTTCAATTGATCTATGATCGTAGAAAATCACATCCCGGCACCGGCTTCTCAGCACTTTTCTGATTTTAGCTCGATTTTGCTCGTTTTCACTCTATTTTCAATCCTTTTGTACCTGCAAGACATAAAACATACTCCGAGGATATTTTTGACATATTTTGATCATATTTGGGTGTTTTTAATCGTTTTAGTGGTCTTAGGTGGGTAAAAACGATGAGTGAATAAGCACTCATCAAACCCCCCACAGTAGGCAATTGCTAGTCCCTAACAATCATACATGTAAAGTAATGAATGAAACTCACGAGCATACCCCATTTCAACTTTTTATTTGATGCAAGAAATTTAAACTAGACTAAAAGTAAACAACATGCTTGATTAACAAAAAGTGGTATCATGGAACGAGATTCACACAAAATGGGTGTCTCCAGGGAATTTAATCGTCATCCTCTTTTTTATACTCTTAAATTAAGTTCAAACTTATTGTTCAAACGTTTTGGCAAAATGCTAACACTACTTATACCAATAATCTATGTAAGTCGAGACCTAACTTTTTACTCCCACAGTTTATATAATTTAAGTTCGTGTGCTCATTTTCAAAAGTTTGACCATTGAAACCGACCTTGTTATGGCTGTTATCCACATAACTAAAATGTTAACTCCCCGGAAACTACGAAAGTATAAGGATCGAAAAGGCCTTTTCCATGTAGCAGCTTTCTTCTCTGCACATCCCAAACCAGTTGGCTTTAGGTGACCGGGCTTTTGACACCTCACGGAGAATAGTACAGGAATTAGTGGGAATTCTATTCCAAAGATTTAAGAGGCTACTGTTAAGTTAATACTAAACCTAAATGGATAACAACCGACGATAATTTAGAAATTCGAGATTCAAAGGTGAGATCACTCCATGTAGCGACTTTCTTCTCAGCTTGTCCTTTTAAGGAGGCTATGTTTTCACGATCGAGAATAGTATCAGAGTATTCGGGGTCTTTGATTTCAAGAATTTCTAAATAACGGTCAAACTTTTAGACAACTTTGGCGAATCCTAGTTCAACTTCCGATTTAAATTTAAGAAAAAGCAAGTTTCGCACATTTATTCATAAGCAAACTTATTAATTTTATCTATGGAATCATTTTTTTCATTTTTCAATTTTTTTTCATTTTTCTCACTTTTCACTTTTTTAATTTGAATTTGATTTTTTTTTTACTTTTGACTTGCGCTTTACTTTTGCATCATTCAAGAAATATTACTCACTTTCATTTTGCAATATTATTCAGATTTTTAGAATGTATGCTTTTCCAAAAATTTAAATAAAAAGTTTAACTAGGACTCTATTTCAATTTTGCTTAAAAACTTTTTGTTGTAACAAGATGATTTGAATGTTCAAAAGTTTAACAACGAGCACGTATTTTAGATGAGTTAGTCATCTTCTAGGAGAAAAATCCATAGATTACTTATATAAGCTCTAAAGAGAACCAACTACTCCACACTTAGCATTTTCATTTGCACAACTCATAAAAACTTAGCATAAATGTTAAGAGAGCAGCTAGATCAAAACTATAGCAGAGTCGGGATTCCATTTGTTCTAACCTAATCAAGACTAAACTACCATTAATACCGAAGTATTAACACTTTATTTTGGTGTAAAGCACTTCTTTTTCATGCAAAAATTTTAAAATTTTGGGTCAAAACGGGGGTACTAGGGACTAAAGGGTACAATTGTGACAAAATTCGACAGAATTCCCCCCACACTTAGAACTGAATATTGCCCTCAATATTCAAAGTCCCAGCCGAAGCCGATACTATCGAACTGAAAAAGGTAATACCACTAACCAAGTGTGTGGACGAAATCTGTTATTTAACACAAAAAGGATTTTTGAAAACATATCCCCAGATAAACGTTAGCAAAATGATCGTATGTTGGGCGGCTGGATTGAAAACAGGCGCATCAATCATCACGATCAAGGAGATTCCTGAAAACATGAGCAAATACAGAAGAAGCAAACACCGTGGAGGTTTCCCCCCACACTTAGTTGTTAGAAAATAGAAAGAAGTCAGAAACATGGGTGGTCACCCTTGAAATGCTACTATTTTTGTTAACCGAGTCGCTAGCTTAACTCGACCCCAAATTCATTGGTTTAGGGGGAAGGTTTGGAGATCCGGGACAACCATGGGCGGTATGACCTCTCCAAAATAATGCTTCAATCGATGTCCATTCACGTTGAAGTTTGGACTGTCGGTTTGAGATAACTGGACGGTGCCATATGGAAAAACTTTGGCAACAGTGAATGGACCAGTCCAACGGGTCTTAAGCTTCCCCGAGAAGATTTTCAATCTATAATTGAAAATAAGGACTCGGTCACCAACATTGAAAACGCGGTTCTTGATCTTTGAGTCATCTTCTTTGTCTTTTCTTTGTAAATCAACGAATTCTCATAGGCTTGATCACGGAGTTCATTTAATTCATTGAGTTGAACTTTCTGGTGATCACCCGTAGACTTGAGGTCAAAATTTACATGCTTAAAGGCCCAATAGGCTTTGTGCTCAAGCTTGATCGGAAGATGACACGCCTTTCCGTACACAAGCTAATAAGGAGTACACCCGATGGGTATTTTATAAGCGGTACGGAAGGCCCAAAGTGCATCTTCTAATTTGTCCGACCAAGAGGCACAGTTTTCACCTATGGTCCTTTCCAAGATTCTTTTCAAACCACGATTTAAAACTTCCACTTGCCCACTAGTTTGTGGGTGATACGCGGTAGAGAGACGGTGAGTGACACCGTACTTAAGCATGACTTTTGCAAATTGGTCATTGCAAAAGTGCGTACCGCGATCACTAATGATGGCATGGGGAGTTCCGAAATGGGAAAAGATAGACTTCAAAAATTTCACAACAACTCAGGCGTCGTTGGTAGGGAGCGCTTTCGCTTCCACCCACTTGGACAAATAATCGACCGCCACGAGTATATACTTGTTCCCTCGAGAAGACGGGAACGGCCCCACAAAGTCAATGCCCCATACATCAAAGATCTTGCACACTTGAATGGCATTTTGAGGCATTTCATCTCTTTTCGAGATGTTGCTATGACTGTGACAAGCGTCGCAAGATTGGACTAAGTCGTGGGCATCTTTGGAGATAGTGGGCCAATGGAAACTGGAGTCAAACACCTTTTTGGCAATGTAGTTCGGGCCATGATGTCTTCCGTGGGTCCATGGTGACAAGCTTTGTGAATTTCAACAGCTTCTTGGCCGTGAGCACACCGTCGGATGACTTGATCCACACAGATTTTGAACAAGTAGGGGTCGTCCCAGAAATAATGCTTCACATCTTTGAAAAATTTGTTCTTTTGTTGGGACGACATCCCTTTCATAACAAAGAGCATGATAGTTTGAGAAGTTAGCAAACCATGGGGTACTCGAATCTCCACGTTGAGATACCACATTAAGTGTCTCAAGAAGAAACGTTTCATTTATTTCCTTTTTTCTCGAGCACACCTTGATGATGATTTTCAAGACGGGATAAGTGATCAGCCGCTAGGTTCTCGGCTCCTTTTTTATCACGGATAATGATATCAAATTCTTGTAGGAGGTGAAACCATCAGATTAATCTCGGATTTGCATCTTGCTTAGCAAAAAGATATTTGAGAGCCGAATGATCCGTATACACTATGCTTTTGACAAGATCAAGTATGGCTGAAACTTCTCGAAAGCATACACCACGACTAGTAATTCTTTCTCTGTCGTAGTGTAATAGGCTTGAGCTTCAGTCAAAGTTTTGCTAGCATAATGTATAGGCTAGAAATGTTTTGCTTTTCTTTTCCCCAAAACGGCACCTATGGCAAAATCACTCTCATCACACATAAGCTCAAATGGTAATTTCGAATCGGGGGCAACTAGAATCGGTGCTTCCGTGAGGTTCTTTTTAAGAGTTTGAAAAGCTTCAATGCACTCACTAGAGAAGATGAAAGGAGTGTCTTTTTCAAGAAGTCGGGTCATAGGCCGGGATATTTTTGAAAAGTCTTGAATGAAACGACGATAAAAACCGGCATAACTAAGGAAACTTCTAACTCCTTTGACGGTAGTGGGAGGAGGTAACTTACCAATAACATCAAATTTAGCTATGTCAACCTCAATCCCGCTCTTAGAAATCTTATGGCCAAGGACAATGCCCTCTTTGACCATAAAATGACATTTCTCCCAATTTAGACAAAGATTCGTGTTTTCACAATGTTCAAGCATCTTGTCCAAACGGGAGACACATGTTTGAAAAAAATTCCCAAAGACCGAGAAATCATCCATAAATACTTCCATAGTCTTTTCGATCATATCATGGAAAATGGCCATCATACACCTTTGGAACATACCGGGAGCATTACACAAGCCAAAAGGCATGCTTCGGTAATGATACGCGTACAATGCGCATTCGGGTTCAAAGGAAACTTCCTTTTCTTCGAGCAAGTTTTTTAACCACCTAGGCTGTGAACCTAATTGTTGTAGTGTAGTATTAGGGTAAGTCTCGGGGATTTATATCGTTCTCTAGGGGAATAGGAATGCTAGTGAGAAATTACTACGCTAAGGTTGAGGTTGAGGAAGATTAATTTTTTTATCTTTTATATTTTGTTATAAAGCTAAGGGTAAAATCTCGGGTATTGGATTTGGGGGTTTGGTACTTCTACCGATTACTCTACTATTCTAATTATCTAAGCTAAGGGGTAGTCTATGTATTTTTGAAATGTGCTCGTATGATGATTAAAAATGTGTCTACCTAGATACTATTACTCCCTAATTATATTTTATTGATGGTTGAATTGTCACGTCCTTATTCTTAACGCGTTGTGTTTTCTAAGGTCGTAGTGTGTGCTTTTATCCCTAACTCTTTGAAGCTACCTAAGGTTAATGACTACGAAATCTCTAGGATTAATAAACTTAACACTAAGCTTATGTTTTGGATTTTTAGCCTCAATTCTACTAGTAACTAAAAACTATTTTTTAACAAAGATTAATCAAGCATTAAAAACACAATGATGGCTTTAAGCACTCCTAAGCCAATTACAATTAAGATAAGAGACAACCAATAAATATTCAATAACTAGGTTTCATAGATCTAAGCAACCACACAAGTAAATTAGTCAGACATGTTAAACATGCAAGCATACACACATTTAATTGAAGACATAATGACATTAAGGGAATAAATAACTTATCTCGATGTAAAATAGGGTATTAGAACCCTAAAATACTGTCCAATATGGACTACAATCGTTTTAGGTTTTTACTCCACAAGTCTACCTCTCTAAAAGTCTGAAAATCGAATTCTATATACAGAGTTACAACTGCGATGGCGTCACCTTTTCACGTTGTGGCTGTGATGTTGTCAGCCTTCAGCTCTGACGTCGTCTGAATTTGGATCTAGGCCGTCTGAGGAGAAAAGTCTTCGTGACGCCCTACTCTTCAAAGCCTGACGTCGTCAGGTGTAAAATAGCAATTTCACTGCTGAGTCATCACAAATATAGGGATGGCGTCGCCCTTTGTTTGGGACGCCATCAGGTGCATTTCTAGCAGCTTGAGTGTCTTGATCTTGACTTTAGCCATTTTCTTCACATATTCACTCCTTTTCATCCAAATAAGTATCATTCCAGAATTTTGCCTTCAAAAGACCTAAAAAGTGAAAAGGAACGAAATTAAGCTGTAACGGATATAAAAGTGGGCGATTAAGGGCTTAAATGACCTCTTAAAAGTGTACATTTTAAATCCTTATCAGGTAAGCAAATATTCCATAAGGGCACGTGAATGTGCTCTTTTCTTGATCTTGTGCATCTATGGGTATTTGGAAGTAACCCGAGAAACCATCGAGAAAACAATAGTATTCGTTTCCCGCTAATCTCCCAAGCATTTAGTCCATGAAGGGTAAGGGAAAATGGTCTTTACTGGTGGCTTCATTTAACTTCCGATAGTCAATGCAA
The DNA here is from genome assembly GCA_019973895.1 of Chrysanthemum seticuspe. Taxonomy (NCBI): domain Eukaryota; kingdom Viridiplantae; phylum Streptophyta; class Magnoliopsida; order Asterales; family Asteraceae; genus Chrysanthemum; species Chrysanthemum seticuspe. The sequence goes on from BPTQ01000008.1 coordinate 41,826,389, forward strand.
ACACGCCAACTTGTAACCAATCGAGCAGGAATCAACTCGTTTTCATCATTTTCAACAACGGTTATGCCACCCTTTTTGGGCACACTGTGAACGGGGCTCACCTAAGGACTATCCGAAATAGGGTAAATAAATCCGGCATCAAGAAGTTTTATGACTTCTTTCTTGATAACCTCACGGATTTTAGGATTTACTCTTATTTGTTGTTGAACCGCCGGTTTGAAGTCATCTTCCATTAGAATCTCATGTGTACAAAATTACGGGTTAATACCCTTGATGACGGAAAGTTTCCAAGTGATGGCTCGCTTTTGTGACTTCAAAACCTTTATGAGAGCGGATTTTTCATCCTTACTCAAGTCTTTAGCAATTATGACGGGTAATTTATCGTCACCCTCTAAAAATTCAAACTCTAGATGAGGTGCTAAGTCCTTAAGTTCGACCTCGGGAGGATCATTAGATTTTTCAATGGTTTTGATTTCCTCATTATGAAGTTCTTGAGGTGGGAGTGATGATGTATCATCATTAAGCAACTTCTCAATGAGAATAATGTCTCCCTCGATGTCAATATTGGCGTGATCAATTTCCCATGAAACCGATTCACTCGATAAGCAAGCTTCAATCTCTTCCAAGATAAAGTCACTTCCCTCAAACGGAGTGAGAGAAGGGGAAGAGAGAGCAATGATGGGATCAACCGAAGTGGGATTTCCACTTGTTGAGAATCCAAGAATTTCTTGAGCATATTCCTCCGATACAATGTCAATGACATCAATTTTGTTGACGGAAGTATCTTAATAATTGGGGGAGTATCTCGTCATCTGATCAAGATTGAAGTTAACGTCTTACTTGTTTACCCTCAAAGTGATTTCCCCTTCATCGACATCGATCAATGCACGACCCGTTTTCAAGAAGCACCTCCTAAGGATGAGGGGTACTCGGGGTTCGGCATCAAAGTAGATGACAACAAAGTTGGCGGGGAAATGAAATTTTCCAACTTTTACACAGACATCCTCGGCTATATCTAACGGATGAGAACTTGTACGGTCGGCAAGCTCGAGGATCATACGTCTAGGTGAAAGTAGGGTTAATGAAAGATTTTTCTACATGAAGTGTGGCATCAAGTTAATGCTCGCGCCAAGATCGGCCAAAGCAGAGCATTGAACTAGTCCTTGAAAATCACACGGGATTAGGAACTTTCCAGGGTCTCCTAAATTTTAGGGAAGTTTTTTAAGGATAACCGCCGAACAATTCTCGTTCAAAGAAGTTTTAGCCAATTTGGAAATCTTTTCTTTGTTATTCAACAAACTTTTGATTGTTGGACTGAACTTGGGCATTAGAAGAAGTGCATCCGTGAAACTAATCTCAAAGTGCAAATCTAGAAAGATTGGATAAGCTTCTCCATTTATTGATTAGTTTTATCACGAAGCTTTTGGTCACCAAGCCTCGAGGGATAAGGAAGTGAAGGCTTAGGAATGGTCATCGGAACAATGGGTTCCAAAATGGGAATTTGGACTACCAGAGGTTGGATGAGTGCGGTACTTCATGTGCTTGAGATTTGCACCTTGTCCTTTTCCACCTCGGTTTCTCGTTCCACATCCCTCACGGGGGAAGGAGTAGGCATCGAGGGTCCATCATATGTTTTACCACTACAAGTGGCAATAGCATTCAACTCTCCCTTTGGGTTGGGAATGGTATTACTCGGAAGAGTTCCCAAAGTTGAATCTTGATTCCTTCGAATCATGAGACTAGCAAACATGCTCTCAATCTTTCTTTGAGATTGATCAATTTTTGTTACTAGTAGCTCTAATCTCATATGTGAAATCATTTTTCAAAGTGGTAATCTGATTTTGCATGGCCACCATCTTAGCCTCATTGTTCTTGATATAATTATCAACTTCAATTATATGGAAGCTTGAGGAGGTGGGACTTGAACATTTTGTTACGGAGCTTGGAATCGGTTTTGGTTATAATTTCCATGATTCTGATATCCTTGATTCATCCGATTCTGATTTTGATTCTGATTAAACTGATTATTTCTGTTTTGCACATTTTGGTTGTTTTGGTTTTGATTGAACCTAGGTGGTCCAAGGTAATTGTTAGAACGATAGCTTAGAAGGTTACGGTCTCCCTGTGGTTGGTAAGAATTACCTCCCGAATTGTAAGAACCCGAAGCAGCATAAACATTCTCTTGAGTATAGCCACCGGAGCATGGACACTCGATATAAGGTTGTGGACCTCCACAAGACTCACAAATCTTGTTCACGACATTCACTTGTTGATTGGTATTCATTTGACACATTTTTAGCATAGCGGTGGATATTTCTTCCATCTTTTTGGTGAGAGTGGTGTATTCCGAAGATGAAGGAGTGGTGGATCTCGTTGACTCGCCCCTCTCGGATGAGGAATCCCAATAATTATGGTGGGAAGTCATGTTTTCAATGAGATCGTAGCACTCTTAGGGTCGCCTTTTCATAAAAGTACCATCGGCAGCAGCATTTATCGTGCCACGATGTCTGAATGTTAACCCGTTATAGAATGTATCTATTTGGGTGACAAGCAACATGTTGTGGTTCGGACATCGATCAATCGAAAGCTTATAGCGTTCCCATTCCTCAAATAATGACTCATCGGGTTGCTGCCTAAAGTTGCTGATTTCATTCCTCAGTTTCGTCACCATCGACGGTGGAAAGTATTTCGCCAAGAATTTGGAGATCATTTCATCGAAACTGTGTACTGAGTTCTTGGGAAGACGATCAAACCATGCGGCGACATGAAGCGTCAAGGACTATGGAAAAAGGTATTAGCGAAGGGCGTCATAGGTGACCCCATTTTGCTTCATACTTTGGGTGACGGTGAGAAATTTTTCAAGATGCTTGTTGGCTTCGTCACCCGGTAATCCATGAAATTGGCAAAAACTCTGGACTTGTTGTATCATGTGATGCTTAAGTCCAAAATCCATGGCTTCGATGTTAACCGGGGCAATTGGACCGCCCCGTCTATCCATTGTCGGTTGGCAAAGCTCCTCCATCGTTCGGAGATCGCGAGCTTGATTTTGTGGACCCGGTACTTGGACTTGAGGTCCGTTCCCTTGGTTTTGTGCCCTGGTGGGTTGTTCAACGGTACGTATCTCGGGTACGTTTTCTTGGTTACGGTTACATCTATGAGCTTGCGAATGAGTGCGCATGCACTTCCAAAAACAACACTTTAAATTAAAACAAGACCGAGGCAAAACACAAGGAACTTAAACCAATAATTCCACGTGAATTGATCACTTCTACAAGTAAAACACACAAAGGAGCGAAGAGACCGTAGGTTAGTGTGAAGCTTATTAAAAATCTGTCTCTTTTCAGCCGCAATTTAATGCCAGGCCGTCCTTATAGCCCTCACACATTTTGTTAAACCGATAGAAGTAAACCAAATCACGAGCGACTTAAAGGAAAGTTTTTAATCTTTTGTTCGGGAACTTATAATGATAACACTCAAGTTGAGAAATGTTATGTGGATTGTGTATTCTATTTTATTTAAAACAACAAGCAAAAATCTTTTTGTATTTTTAATCTTTTACATATATATACAAAGAAAAGAAAAATGTTTTTGTATTTTTGTATTTTTCAAAAACAATAACTTTACGAGGAAGATTCTTCAAGTCACTAATCGCAAAAACTTCACGATATTGTCGCAACACACCTCCCCGGCAGCGGTGCCAAAATTTGATTCGTTGTTTGTGAGTGTGGTGAATAAACACAATATCAATATATCAAAATTAATCGTGAAATTCGACTAATCAACCTTTTAGGAAAAGGGTTAACGTGCCAAATCTCACGAATGTGATAAAAGTGCTATCCGGAAAGTTATTTTCCCGGGCCGTGTCCCAACGAGGTGTGAATGGAAGGTTTCGTTGAGTTTTCTGATTTTGAACTTGAATTGGTTTTAATGAATTTTGGATTTTGGATTCCGTTTTCTACAAATTAAAGCACAAAATGGAAATTTAAGCACGTAAAAAAATGTAAATACAAAATAAACTACTACTAAGCCTAAGGAATGATAAAACGATGCTAAAGCATGTCCTACGATGCTAAAAGATAAAAACGTAAAAAACTGGACGACCCGAGCCATAAACATAAATTTTTAGCAATTTAAGGGCTACGGGTGTAAAAACAATTTTCCTACGTTCTAATCAATAAATATAATTTTAGAAAAAAAGCCGGGAATTTTTTCGACTTTTAAATTAATTTCTACGAATTAAAAACTAAATTAATCTAATTAATTAATTAAAAATACTAAACATTTTAAGAAAAATCTGGAAAAATCACAAAAAGTACTTTGAACAGTGTTAATTCTAGGAAAAATATCAAACTTGGGTTGTTTTGTGAGATAAGCAGAAAATAAGCTAAAAGGACTTATTAACTAAACTGGCCAAAATGCACTTAAGGAATTAATTTCGTAATTCTAAGCTGAAAGAAATCCCAAGGGCAACTGGTCATGGTGTGTTGTGTTGAGGCTATGTGTGGGCAGAAGGTCATGGGTTCGAATCCCACCTTCTGCCTTTTGCTCTTTTTATTTTATATTTTTTCAAATTTTCTTTTACAACTTATTTCAAAGACCCAAGTTAAGCACTTTTGTGATAAACTTTTTGAAGAAAAACTTTCCAATAAGCTGTATGAGTAGCTTATTGTGGTGACAATTTACTTAAACTCACCCTAACACACCTTTAGCACTTTTGTTTACACCAATTAAACCAAGATAAGCATTAAGCAGTTTGACAAAGGATAAATGAGCAACCTAAAATGAAAATAAGTTGGACCTAAGTGAGATAAGCTACAATAACATGGGAAATCAGTTGGCAAAAGGGAATGACTAGGAAATCTTAAAACAAAGTAAAATAGAAATAAGCACTAAGATTGTTCTAATAAGCACTAAGGGACACCCAATAAGGTAAATCCTAAAGAATTTAATATATACTACCTAAAAACTTCTATCTTTACTAAATAAGCTAAATTTTCTAATGATAAGCTAAAAAGAAAAACTGGCATGTTGGACTTGTAGGCTCAAAATAGCCTAATGAGGCTACTTTTGAGCCTATATTTAAGCTGAGAAGTGGCTTCCAAAGCTAAGATAAACTACAAACATAAAATTTAGCATGGCAAAGATTTAAATTAACAAGTTGGAGGGCAAGAAAAATCTTTTAACAGCTTAGAAATAAGCTGTTATCTGCAGTGTTTGGGCCCTTTTTTAACTGAGATAGAACCAAAAACCATTAAAAGGACATATTTCAACTCAAAGTTAAGCTAAGCTAGGGTTAATTTTAATGCATACAATTGAAACCAAATTGAGTTGGACATATAAGGATTTAATAAAAACTAAACTTGCACAATTTGAATCCCAATCAAACTAAGAAAATGTGCCAAGAATAGCAGCTTCTGCTACTGTCCTGTGCAGTACCACAAAGACATAAATTTTTTCCTTCTCAACTTAATTCCCACAGAATCTTTTCAAAACAAAAAGTAACTAGTGGATCTTGACTAATTATCTCAAAAGGAATGTGACTTCAAGAGTCAAATGGGTAAAAAATGTTATTTTTGACCATTTAGTATCCTTAAACAAACACCCCTTTAAGTTGTTAAAGAAGCTTAAACTGAGTTCTTTAAAAAAAAAAAACAAAAAACAAAAACAAATTTCTCTTTCACTAAATGAGTACTAAATTCAAAATGTAGTGACAACTTGGTGTGATTGAGAGCTCGAAAGTAAAAAATAAGCACTTGACCAAAAGAAATCTGTAACAGTTAAAGAAAAAAGGATGCTTTTCATTGATTTAAAAACAGTACAATAGAACTTAAAACATAAAACTAATTTAAAAACTAAGTAAAAGGGTGCGTTATATGTGGCTACAACAGAACTATTTATACTACTTCTTGGGCTTCATGGTCTTCAACAATGTGCTTCTCTTGTGTTTCTTCAGTGAGGCAAAACAAGCCAAAAACAACATTTGTGCTTTCTTTCCATCAATCCTGGCCATCCAATAAGTAGGTATATCTTAGAAACAATCAGAGCCATCTAGTTAGTCTTTTTGACATGGATTGCCACAGTGGAACTTCTTGGTAGGAGGGGGAAAGAGCATAGTGGGTTTGGGAAATAGGGGAAACTGGGTAATAGGAAGGTGGTGAAGGTTGAGTAATCTGGGAATGGGGAAAAGACGGTAATAGGGTTTAGCTTGCTTTTGGGTTTTAGGGAAATCAGGAAGATTGGATTATGGAGGGAAAAGGGGAAGAAGAGAGGTCGTTTTTATTTCAGATTGGTGGAGGGTTCAGATGGTAGGGGTCATGGTCAGGAAGGGTCAAGGCAGTAGGAATTCTAAAAGGAAAGGGGGTTAAATGGGAGGATTTGTTTGTTTTGAAAAGGATAAAAAAAGGGTAACTTTTATTTTAAAAAGTATTTGGGTTTTTCAAAAGTTTTTTTTATTTACTTTTATATATATGTTATTTCTTTTTCTTTTTTGGAAAACTAAAAATTGTTTTTAGGAAAAATCAATTTTTACAAATATTGGTTTTTGAGGTGAAATGGTATTTTTATTGGATTTTTGGTTTTGACGGGCAAAATGTACATTTGGGTTTTGGGGAAGGGTAATTTGATACTTTTGGGTTCTTGGTTAGGTTTTTAGACGGTTTTCCTAAACCCAATCTAAAAACGTTCCCGGGTCTTCAATGGATCAATGATCGTAGAAAATCACATCCCAGCACCGGCTTCTCAGCACTTTTCTGATTTTCGCTCGATTTTGCTCGTTTTCGCTCTGTTTCAATTCTGTTGTACCTGCAAGACATAAAACACACTTCGAGGATATTTTTGACATATTTTGATCATTTTTGGGTGTTTTTAGTCATTTTTGTAGTTTTAGGTGGGAACAAACGATGAGTGAATAAGCACTCATCAATAACCCATGACCAAAAACCCATGGGCAGAGAGGAGTGTCCCACGGTTCCCCCAGTTTACACTGGACGGATCTCTCAAGTAAGGGATCCATGGGATCGGTGGAACAGTAGCATGTTTTCTTCTAAAAATAATGAGCCATTTCTTCATTGTAGGTTCCCACTCCTACACATACTTTCACCTAGTATTGTAAACTCTCTAAACTCAGATCCAAAGGATCTTTCTATGTATTTTGTGTTTGTTTTTGTGTGATTATCTAGGTTCCTCTTAAAGTTGAGATCACCATCTCTTGAAGTCGAGTAAGCGCAAGTCCATGAGTTGCCATCCTTCGTCATCATCAAGACTACTGAAGTTCTCTTGTTGATAGTTCTTTCATCCTCTCTAGAAGTGTTGTGTCAAAGGCATTAGTCAAGGATGCCAAAAGGGTCAAGACGAAGGCATTAGTGAAAGATGGTTAACGTCCGTGTCAAAATCATTAGTGAAGGATGCCAAAAGAGTCAAGACAAGGGTGTAAAATCGATATGGTGTATTGATGTACAACTAGTGATAGGTTGTATCCAAGGATATTAATATCCTTGATGATGTTGTAATTTGGAGTGGGTCTCCTTTGGGATAGGTGTTGTGTAGTGTTAGGTGATAGTCCCTCTTTTGTAATGGATCTCAGTATCCAGCCTTGTACCGGATAAAGTGTAGGCAACGTTGTGATAGGTGTGGTTCTACCTTGTTAAAGAACACGGTGTCTAGCCTTGTACCGGAAAAAGAGTAGGCGACGTTGTGAAGGCTTCTCCGCCATAAGAAGTTGTTTCGTGTAGTGCTAATGAACTCTCGAGTAGGTGACACGGGGAGTGGAGTAGGGCAAGGAAGGTGTCCTTGTAGCCAAACCGCTATAAACACTCGTGTCGTGGTTTTGTATTTCTTACTCTTTACCTTTCCATTACATATTTACATATCAATCTATCAACGTCCAACATGTGGAAAACTTGAAGGGGGGGGGGGTTGAATAGTTTTACCAATTAAAACTTCCTTTTAAAGTATTTAGATTGGCTTATGTCAATCTATTTGGTTGTGTGTGTTGGATGTTGATAAACAAGCATATAAAAGATATGTAATGAAAGAAAAGAGTAAGAAGCACAAAACCACAACGCAAGTATTTATAGTGGTTCGGCTACAAGGTCACCTTCCTTGCCCTACTCCACTCCCCCAGTCACCTACTCGAGAGTTCGTAATCACTACACCAAGCTCCTTATGGCGGAGAAGCCTTCACAACGTCGCCTACTCTTTTTCCGGTACTAGGCTAACCACCGGGTTCTTTCACACCAAGGTGAACCACTCCTACACAACGTCGCCTACCCTTTATAAGGTACTAGGCTAAGTACCTAGTTCTTTCACACCTTAGGTGAACTACACCTTCACAACATCGCCTACCCTTTATTAGGTACTAGGCTAAGCACCTAGTTCCATTGCAATGGAGGAACTGCTACCACATTACACCAATGACTAATCCCAAAGGAGATCTACTCCTTTACAACATCATCAAGGATATTAATATCCTTGGATCCTACACTGGTCTATCTTGTACATCGAAACACACCATATCGAATGTACATCTAAGGCACCTTTCACTAATGCCTTTGACTAGATCTACAAGACACCTTTCACTAATGTCTTGTGTCTTCACTTCTAAGCACCTTTCACTAGTGCTTCTTTGTCTTGACTTCTAAGCACCTACCACAAGTGCTTATCCTATAGACGATAGATACCCTTCATTAATATCTTCATCTTGACACTTGAGACATCTTTCACTAATGTCTTCAACACTACACTTCTTTGAAGAAAGAAAGGAATCATCAACAAGAAGACTTCAGTAGCCTTGATGATGAGGAAGCATGGCAACTCATGGACTTGAGCTTGCTCGACTTCAAAGGTGGTGATCTTGCCTTTAAGAGGAACCTAAAAGATCACACAAAAACAAAACTACAAACATAGATCTCTTGGATCTAAGGTTAGTGAGATCTAACTCAGGGGAGAAAGTGCGTTAGAAAGAGGCTTGAAAGGGGTTAGAAATAATGAAAAAATGGCTCACTATTTATAGAGGAAAAATCCTACCGTTCCCCGGATCCCACGGATCTCTTCCACTTGGGATCCGGCTAGCACAAAGCTAGGGATCCGTGGAACGCTCCTCTTTACCCATGGGTATTTTTGGTTATGGGTCATGGGTCATGGGTTATGGGTTGATCCATGGTTTTCTTTCTAGATACAATGTACCTTAAGGATACATTGAACTTGGTTAAGTGGTATATATAAAACCATGGGTTATGGGTCAAAACCATTTGATAGTTTTTATCTATTTAGTATATACTTGTTTTTACCCATTTTAGTATATACTTGTTTTTACCCATTTTAGTATACTTAGTTTAAGTATATGCTAACCCAATATGTAAACACTAGTTGTTGTACATGTGTATCTAAATCATAAAATCACTTATACTTGTTAACCCAATATGTAAACACTAGTTGTTGTACATATATATATCTAGATCATAAAATCACTTATACTTGTTTTAGTGTTTTATGTGAAAATGTAAATATGTTAGAAAACTATTAGTTCAAACCATTTACGTATTTTATTTGTTTCGTTAATATGATTTTACGTTTGTTATCGACAAAACATTAGAAGATCGTAAAATATAAATAAACGTTTTTACGGCTTATTTGTATTAACAATCTCCCCCTTTTTGTTGATGACAAAACATATAATTATTTTAAGGAAAAGCTAAAATTCGTAAACATTTGAAATTGTAGTTTTTACTTTCTTCTCCCCTTTTTTGTCGAAACAAAAAGTGTTTGAAGGAAAGGAACACATTGGATTTAAGAAAAACATGTGAAAGAAATAAAAAAAAGAAATAAAGAGCAAGTAACGGGAATAGATCTCGTCTTTACTCCCCCTTGACGAGTCCATCCCTATGTAAGGGCGTCAAGAAAGTAATTCTAATCTAGATCATTTGCAACTAAGTTTGCAAAGAATTTCGTCTATGAGACGAGTGTGCTCCCCCTAGATGATTGCAACTTTGCAATGGGAAGTCATGAAAAATAAATCTAGTATTGCAAGTAATTTGCAATGTATTGCTTTGACATAAAGCTCCCCTAGCTTTAGAATGTCAAAGTCTTCATGTGTGAATTGAAATACTACAAAACAAAGGTTAGAAAGCAAGTATAATTCACAATTTCATACAAATGTGATGCAAGTTCGTAGGAAAATAGTTTCCTGTCTCACGGATCCCGCGGTTCCATCCTAGTAGGGATCCGTCTAGGCAATTCTGAGGGATCTGTATTAGCTGATAAAATTTCAGCAAAGGTGATATAACAAGTAATGTCATCACATAAATGAGATATGAATACAAGGTAAACATATGCTCAACACAATAGCAAGTAGCATGTAATTTCATAAAACTAGAGTTATGACATACATGACTCTAGAAAAAACTAAGAAAATAAGAAAATACATGATTAGGAATTTCTAAACCAACTAACGCTTGATGCTAGGACACCACTAAAATCTTCTAGCTCAAGTTTTGTTTAGGTTTGATCTCGTCGAAATTTTCGAGGAGATGATAGAACATGAAACGTTGGTCTTCTCGTACTTCATGTATCAAACTTTCAACATGTTGACAATGATAGCAATCTTTTTCATGGCTAGGTAGTGTTGGTGGATGAAATGAAATGGCTTGATGCAACGGATCAAGTGAAGTGGCTTGTGGAGCTTCAAACGATGGAGGGATTGGTGGAGGCGCATTTGAGAATGGCTCGAACAAGGATGATAGTGGTGGTAGAGAAGTGTCAACTTCCATATGATCGGGTGGTTGACTTTGACGATTTCTTATAATCCAAATGGGATTATATGATGGAGACGGCGAAAAGGAAGTCGGAGCAAGTGTTGACTCAACACCTTGATTTTGAAACATTATTCCTCCTAATCAGGAGAATGTTTTTGGCGGAAGCGGATGAGATGGCCTAGGTGGCAAGTCCTCTAAATTGTAGAGGTGAGGTGATGATTGTGGGGATGTAAATGAGATAGCTCTAGGAACCAAAGATGATGGTTTAGTGGAAATGATATTGTTTGGCCTAGGAGGTATGGTGGTGTTTGGCATTGGTAGTTTTGTGGGTATTATCCTTTTAGGAGTTGGTTTGATTAGATGATGAGGGATCCTATCATTTGTTGGCTTGACCGGAGATGATTCAGTTGAAGAGATTTCGTGTATAACACGAGCCTTTTTCGTGGGTGGTTCTTTGGTGGATAAATTACTACTTGGAGTTTTTCTCATGATGGGATGATTTTAAGAGGTTGCAAGGGCTGAAAGTTAGGATGAGAGTGATGACTATGGAGGTCCTAACAAGGTGGTTTATAAGCTAAGAGATTTGGCAAGTGCATTTAAGCCTTAAGCCACTAAGATTCATTGGAATGTGATGATTAGCATGCACAAGAGTCAAATACAGAGGTTGTGCTATTCTAGGAACTCATTTAAGATGAGATGGAGTGTTTGAGTTAGGAAGATGAGTTGAAATGATTGTTTTAGCAAGATTTGTCATAGACTGTCATCCGGATCCCACGGTTCCCTTCTCAGAGGGATCCGTCTAGGCTAATCCTAGGGATCCGGCGTTCAACAGTTATGAAAGAGTGGAAATGATGTTTCTAAGATCCTAGACCTATATCATCTTGAGTGTTCCAGTCCTCCTATTGGTTTTGAATGAAGGAGTGCTTGAGTATTTGAGGGTAATGAATGATGTAGCTAATGATTGTTATTTATGGAAGGATTTGGAACTTTCAAAAGTACAAATGGATGAGCAAGGATGACATTAAAGATGTCAATTGAAGTTAAATGAGACTAAATGATCCTAGAGATCAGGTTGTGTCTTAGGATAGTGTTTTGGAAGATATCCTAGAAGCTTTGAGATAGGAAAACTAGATTTTGATCAACTTTGATCAATTTTGAGGTGAGGATGATTAATGAGCAAATATGCCATAATCGAAAGATTTCTAATGCTAGATGCGAAGGATCAAGTAGAAAATGAAGTGAGAGTTTGAGAGCGGAAGAGTAATGGGTTAAAAATAAAATGGTAGATCTACAAGAGTCTTAGAGTGTGTTCTAGGTGAGTTGTGTGTGAGTAGGAAGGATCAACCTATCTTGATAAGGAATTAATTTGCCTTAAGACATTATGTTTAGATTAGTGTGAGGTGTTCTAAGGATGTGTTTGAAATACAATGCTTGCAATTGCATTTTCTGTCTCACGGATCCCACGGTTCCCTAAAAGTAGGGATCCGTCTAGTGCAACATTTGGGATCCGTCTATCTGCTAGGCAGAACCTTTACTAAAGGTATGCAATGATCTTGACAATGCATTATATCTCAAGGATACTCTAAAGGGAGTTCTAAGATATTAAATGTAAGATGTTTTATTTCATAAAAGAAATTGGATTACATTTAATAAAGCACGAGTACAAGAGAATTGATCCTATTTTGGAGTACTAAGTTGCTTAAGTGTTTTCGCTAGATGGATCATCAAAAGGTTGATGAGTGTTGACGGATATAGGAATGAAGAACGTCTACATGAGGGAAATGTTCAGCGGTTCCATCATCTTGTTCACAAGTACGTATAACGGACTTTGAAATTGAGGATGAAAGTGCATGACATTGTGATAGAGGCGCGTCAAGAACATTCCATATGGAATGAGTTTATTCTTGGATCCTTGAAGGTTTGAGATTCGCCTTGCGAAGAAGTAGGCAAGATTGTATGGTTGTTGTGTTAGCAAATAGTACAACATGTGAGCACAACAAGCAGGAAGAATTTCTCGATTTCCCCTAAGACTCCAAACATTCTCACGCAAGATGAGTGCAAGAGGCTTGTACTCTTCTCGGATGTCCCGTGTGAAGATAATGTTTGGATCAGAGTAATATGGTTGAGGTTTGCATATAATGCAATGTAAATCTTCCGGGGAGGGTATGTGTGAGGAATATGGACTATTTTCTTCACGAAAGTTGAAGAGAGAATCAAGAGACCAATCTTCAGTGAAGGCACATTGTCCATGGTTTGGAATTCGGAGGATGTGAGCAAAATTCCCAAGGCTTAAAGTAAACTTTTGATTTTTGATATAAAACCAAATAGATAGAGAACGATCCTCGTTACGAACGAGTTCCACTTGACAGAAGAATTCCATTATGAACCTTGGACATATCTTCTCATTGATTTCAAGAAGACATTCTAGTCCTATGGCTCAGAAGGAGGTATTGATACCTTCTTCGAATTGTAGAGAGGTGTCTACAATACGTCCTTCATGGAAGTGACGGTTTTCGAGATTATTGAACCCACGGAAATGATTGCCAGGTGTGTTGGGTTCGAGAGAGATGTTCGGAGTGTAGACGCTAGTGAGTGAAAAATCAAACTCATATTCATGCGTCATAGTTGAATCTAGAGAGAAGACGAGTTAATAAAAAATAATGATTGTGTTTAACTAAAAATTATCTAACGTTTTTTATTAACAATGGTTTTTAACAAGAGAGACACTAAACTTACTCAAGGTTTTGACTATCTAGTGGATTATTATTTTTAGAAAGACAGTGGTTTTTTTTAGTCTTGTATGAAAACTGTTTTCCAGTAATACGGATCCCACGGTTCCTTTACAAAAGGGATTCGGCTAGTATATCTTCCGGGATGTGTGGATCTGTAGTAGCAGAAATAGATTTGATAGAGACATAGGTTTTACAGTTTTTATACCACGAAATATGTTTTATCCTACATTTTCTTTTAGCATGCATACATGACTTCTAATGTATCACGAAAGAATATAAAACAAATAGATCAAAAGAAATGAAAAATATATTATAACAAAAACAACCTAGATAAACTAGATTATTAATAATATTTCATTTCAATGCTAAGGATGATACAAAGGATTGGGTATATAACCCCAATATAGATTAACAACACAAAGTAAATGTCTCTGTATGTGAACTTCATCATAGGGAACACAAGTGCGATGAGTGTTAGGGCGATGAGCACGAGTGCGATGTAAACCATGTTGATGACGGATCTTCTTGGTTTCAGATGAGATGGAATGAGGAGGAAGATGAAGTTTTTGAATGAGAGGGAATTTTTGAAATTGGAAAATTTGAAAAAGTGATGATTGGAAAAAGTGGGCGTCGAATGGGTTTATTAATAGGGAAGGAGGAATTTTTGAAATTCGTGTTTTTGTTTTATTAAAGGATTAAAAGAAATAAAACATAAGCTCTATATACTATGACTATAGACGAAAAATATAACACGTATGTGAGAAAAAGGCTTCCTAACGAAGCTACATGTAAATCATGTGTAAACACAAAAATCTACTCAAATAAATGCCTAACAAATAACACTTATATACTAAACTAATATCATTAAGATATAAGTAGAAAGTCATACCTCGAATGCACTTAGGAATGTCTTTACAAATGACAAGTGTCACTTAGACGATTCCCGCTCTTTTGCATTTAAGATACCTTCTTAAGGAAGGTATTCTTGTTACCAAGCAACTCCTAAATCTTGGCGGGTATGAGCTTTGACTAATCAACATCACAAAGAAGATTAGTGCAATTAAGTGAAAAAAAATGTTGTTATCAAATCAACATCCAAACAATTCGTTTTTGAAAAACATGGTGTTTGTTTTTATGAAAAATCTTCTTTGTAGTTTTCAATTAACTATGGATCGTATCAAGTTTTTAAAGTACAATATACTTCAAGAAACTTGGTAACGAAGCTCTGATGCCAATTGTGGAAAACTAGAAGGGGGGTTGAATAGTTTTACCAATTAAAAATTCCTTTTAAACTATTTAGATTGGCTTAAGTCAATCTATTTGGTTGTGTGTGTTGGATGTTGATAAACAAGCATATAAAAGATATGTAATGAAAGCAAAGAGTAAGAAGCACAAAACCACAATGCAAGTATTTATAGTGGTTCGGCTACAAGGTCACCTTCCTTGCCCTACTCCACTCCCCGAGTCACCTACTCGAGAGTTTATAATCACTACACCAAGCTCCTTATGGCGGAGAAGCCTTCACAACGTCGCCTACTCTTTTTCCGGTACTAGGCTAACCACTGGGTTCTTTCACACCAAGGTGAACCACTCCTACACAACGTTGCCTACCCTTTATAAGGTACTAGGCTAAGTACCTAGTTCTTTCACACCTTAGGTGAACTACACCTTCACAACATCGCCTACCCTTTATTAGGTACTAGGCTAAGCACCTAGTTCCATTGCAATGGAGGAACTACTACCACATTACACCAACGACTAATCCCAAAGGAGATCTACTCCTTTACAACATCATCAAGGATATCAATATCCTTGGATCCTACATTAGTCTATCTTGTACATCGAAACACACCATATCGAATGTACATCTAAGGCACCTTTCACTAATGCCTTTGACTAGATCTACAAGACACCTTTCACTAATGTCTTGTGTCTTCACTTCTAAGCACCTTTCACTAGTGCTTCCTTGTCTTGACCTCTAAGCACCTTTCACTAATGCTTCTTTGTTTTGACTTCTAAGCACCTACCACAAGTGCTTATCCTATAGATGATAGATAACCTTCACTAATATCTTCTTCTTGACACTTGCGACATCTTTCACTAATGTCTTCAACACTACACTTCGTTGAAGAAAGAAAGGAATCATCAACAAGAAGACTTCAGTAGCCTTGATGATGAGGAAGCATGGCAACTCATGGACTTGAGCTTGCTCGACTTCAAAGGTGGTGATCTTGCCTTTAAGAGGAACCTAAAAGATCACACAAAAACAAAACTACAGACATAGATCTCTTGGATCTAAGGTTAGTGAGATCTAACTCAGGGGAGAAAGTGTGTTAGAAAGAGGCTTGAAAGGGGTTAGAAATAATGAAGAAATAGCTCACTATTTATAGAGGAAATATCCTACTGTTCCCCGGATCCCACGGATCCCTTCCACTTGGGATCCGGCTAGCACAAAGCTAGGGATCCGTGGAACGCTCCTCTTTACCCATGGGTATTTTTGGTTATGGGTCATGGGTCATGGGTTATGGGTTGATCCATGGTTTTCTTTCTAGATACAATGTACCTTAAGGATACATTGAACTTGGTTAAGTGGTATATATAAAACCATGTGTTATGGGTCAAAACCATTTGATAGTTTTTATCTATTTAGTATATACTTGTTTTTACCCATTTTAGTATATACTTGTTTTTACCCATTTTAGTATACTTAGTTTAAGTATATGCTAACCCAATATGTAAACACTAGTTGTTGTACATATGTATCTAAATCATAAAATCACTTATACTTGTTAACCCAATATGTAAACACTAGTTGTTGTACATATATATATCTAGATCATAAAATCACTTATACTTGTTTTAGTGTTTTATGTGAAAATGTGAATATGTTAGAAAACTATTAGTTCAAACCATTTACGTATTTTATTTGTTTCGTTAATATGATTTTACGTTTGTTATCGACAAAACATTAGAAGATTGTAAAATATAAATAAATGTTTTTACGGCTTATTTGTATTAACACAACATACACATCTAAATAGATTGACATAAGTCGATCTAAATATTCTAAAACGAAGTTTTAAATGGTAAAACTATTCAACCCCTTCTAGTTTTCTACAATTGGTATCAGAGCTTCTTTACCAAGTTTCTTAGAGTATGTTGTACTTTAAGAACTTGATACGATCCGTGTATGATTGAAAACTACAAAGAAGGAAATTTCTTTTTAAAACAAATTGTTTCTTTTGTGTTGGATAGTGATAGATTATTCTAACAATTTCTGGTTAAGAAATCTTCTTTATAGGACTTCTCCAAAGTCTTCATTTCTACCCAAAGAAAAATGAAGTTAACTCTTAAGGAAGAACCTAAAAGTAATCACATCTTCCTTATACTAAGTACAATGGATTACTTTGAAATCTCATGAAGTATTTCGTATATATGGTCTCTATAAACCATATCAAGAGTTTAAAGGTACGTTCACTTATCCACAAATTAGCTATTTTTCGTTTACATGGATATGTTTATTATTTTTTTTTTGGTAGTTTATAGTTGGAAGTCTCTAAATGTCTCTCTTCACCACTTTCCCGACTTACTCATCCTCGGGAATAGTATTCCCCCGTAATTTTCTAATGATCGTCAAACCAAACGTCATCATCACAAATAAGATCCTTGATAATTAACACATCGACAAAAACGTATATTTGATCAGAAACCTCTAAGTTATTTTTGTTCTATAAGCTATTGTATAACTTATTACAAAAATAACACCAAACACTCTTTTTCAGTCCACAGTATCCGAATCCCAAGAGTTGTACTAGCCGGATCCCAATTACAAGGGATCCAGGGGAACCGTGTGACATAAAACACTTATACGTCTTTCAAAATCAGTCCTGCTCCTTTTCCCTCTTATCACAAAACACAAAAAAGACCTAATTTCTGCTTCCATCTTCATAGGGCTCCATATCCTCATGCATCTCTTTCTTGAACATCATTGTAAGTAATTACACTCATATGTTCTACTCGTCACCATCTTCATCCTAGGGTTTAGGGTTTTTAATTTTCTAAAAACATCGAATTGATGAAACTAGGTCTTGCAAAATTAATCACTAAAAAGGGTTTTCATATAACTAAGATTCTATTATTGTTACAACATTGCTAATACAAATCAAAACCATAAACCTATCTCAACAAATTTTTCCTAATTGGAATATTAGTTTTTCTAGGACCAACCATGCCTAAAGCTACCCAATAATACCATCATGATACCGTCCACTACCTCTCTAGATACTATAAAAAAGAGGAGTTCTCAAAAACCGATCGTAAAATCTTCAAAAAGCTTGAAAAACAACTTATTCATGAAGGTTGTGTAGTTGAGGAATGTTTCATTGAAAATACAGACATTCGTCAAGTCTTCTTGGCAATCAACTTTGATTGTCTCCTTGATATTGATGAAAACATTTGTCCGGTCTTCATCTTTGAGTTTTACAAAAGTGTTAGGATCATTCCAAATAGTGATGATAGCATCTCAATTGCTTTTATCATCAACAATCAAAGCCTTACTCTACCCCTCAACACATTTGCACAAATTATCCACATCCCTTATGAAGGACTTTACATGTACTCCCAAGATTGGGCAATATCTACTCAATCCTTTGCACTAGATCCCAAACCAATCTACCGCACTCTTCTTGATGAACTCGTAATTGTTCGAGACACCATTTTCAAAATTAGAGCTGACCAATCTCGATTCAAACGCAATAAAGAGCTTATTCACCGTGATCCCTTTCAAATGGAACTCTTCAAAATGAATCCCATCTATAGAAAGTTGGAAGAAATTCTTAGGGAAAATGTCATTAGTTTGGTCGGAAACAAAGACCATCCAAATGCATGTCTTGTCCAAATGATCTATTGCCTCACTCATCAAAGACCATTTAACCTTGCCTATTACATGGTGAAGAGAATGGTCGGTGTATTCAAAGTCACCAACATGGTACTTCCCTATGGTATGCTCCTAACACGACTCAATGAGTATGTTAGTGCAATGCAACCTTCTCCTATCAATGATGATCATTTCCTTGTCAATCACGTCATGGTACCACTCACCAAACAACCCTCTAAACGGTTCATGATCAATGAAAAAAATACCTCGTGCTCTCTCTGGGATTCCTCAGATGAAGAAGAAGTAAATATCAAACCTGTTTCCAACTTCAACTTGGACCCCATAACCTACTGTGAACAACTTCCAACTCTTCCAAACGAGACCGAAGAATTCAAACAATTGAAGGGTATGGTCCAATGCCTAACTAACTACGTCATGACGTCGGGAAAGAGGAAGGGAAAAGATTGGCAAGAGAGACATTAGGATTATGGTTGTTTTTAGACTTATCGTTTATCATTTTGCTATGGATACTTATGTTTGTGAATGGTTTATCGTGTTTGTTTGGATATAATCACTACTACTCTTATTTATGTTATGGTTTATGAGATATTTGATTGTTTTGTTGTTCTTTTATAGTAGAGACAGTATGCATAGTATAGTGCAAAAACTGCACATTGTCTGTGATGCTTCTGATCTGCAGTTGCCGGATCCCTCAAGTTGTACTAGACAGGTCCCTCTTTTTAGGGATCAGTGGGATTCGGGGTGGCAGAAATGCAGACCTTCACACATCAAACCAGCCCACTAGACCACTTTACACTAGCCAAACATAATGCCTTAGAACCACTTAAATTTGTCTCAAGCTTAGTAAGCTTCACTGATCCGTGCAAAACCGTCAAGTTTTCTCACGCAAGCTGACCACTTGTGAATGGCCAACTGTAAGAAACTTAAAACAGCTTAAGCACGAATGCAATGAAGATCTGAGGAGTATAGTGTTTCCCCGGGTCGTTATGTCCCAGCGAGCTATGCAATGGATCACCAAACGTAAAGTGATCGAGAAATTTGAACGGAAAAGAGTATTTGTGATTATTATAACTAAAGAAAAAGCCAACAAATTACAGGGGCTTAAATGCAAATTAAAGGAAGTTAATAAGATAAAAAATATTAAATAAATGCTATCACTATTTGCAAAATGATGTTTTGTTTTTATGTTTCTATAAAACTGAACTAAAAACTACGTCACGTACAAATTAAAATGTGAAACTAAATCAATATTAATCCTAAAAATTTGAAAATGATATTTTTACAAACCTAATGATAAAAGAAAATATTTAGAAAAATAAAATTATTTTTACAACTATTTAATTAATTATTATTAATTAAAAACTACTTTTAACTATAAAATAATAACCTAAAATACAAGAAAATAGGAAATAAAGCTAGAAAAATAAAATTATGACTTAGAAAAATCTAAAATATCAAAATAGAATTTTAAAAACTCTTTTTGTATTTTTCTGATTATTTTTGTATTTTCTAGGAATTAAAAACTACATAAAACTAATTAAATTACTTAAAAATACAAATTTAACTAAGAAAAATCTAGAAAAATATTTTTTTGTCTTTTTATATTTATCTAAACTTAAGAAAAATGAAAAATTATTTTTTTTGAAACTTTTCTTAATTAATTGTATTAAATGCTAATTAAAAAGACTTAAAAACTTGTTAAAATGAAGAAAAATAACAAACAGTCTTGGAAAAATCTGAAAAATTCAAAATAACCCTAAAATAATATTTGGAATCTAAGAAAAATGGAAAAACAGGTGCTTATGTGTAGGAATTGGAGGCTGCAATGGAACTGCTTATAAATAAGCAATCTAAATAAGCCAAAAGAACACCAAGGACCACCAACAGATTACAAAAGCTATACTAAGCTACAAGTACCCAAATGCAACTATAAACAACAAGCTTAAACCACTGAATTGCTAACTCAACAGATTTGAATGATATGATTATAAACTAAAAACAGGTTTGAGGTGCCTACTTTAAGCCCAAGAATAAGCACTCAAATAAGCTACAAATCAAAAACCAATTATGGAGACTTAAACTAGACCTGGTCAAGAGTTTATGAGCCAAAGACCAGACCAAGGTGAGCTAGGTTGAGCCCTGTGCAGGCCTTGCACAGAACTGAGAAAAACTCAGTGTTAACTGAGTTGTGTACAGGGCAACTAAGGCCTGTTTGACAACCGTTTTTAAGCTTATAAAAAAATCACAAAATTCTTCAAAAATGATAATAACAAACTAGACCAACAGATGTTTTTAAAACACCAAGTTTCATTGAATTTGACCCAAAAATAAAGCCATGAAAAATCCTTTCAGTTGGGTGAAAAGTGGATTTTTCAAGTTTGACTAATGAAGTAGTATTGAAAAGTTTGACTAATGTGAACCTTGATTCCAATTTTATGACTGATATTGATGTAATATGATGGAACAAGCACAATGCAAGCAATGTCTAAGATTTCTAAACACAAATCAAGAGTTTGCTAAACCAAAACTACAACAGTTAAGACAGTGAGACAGTTTTAGTGTGCTATTGACTTTTGATGTTTGCAGGCTCAAGTTAATGACTCAAATGAATCAATTAGAGTTAAACAAGCATGAACCAACAAGACTTTGCCTTTGCATACCCCTAAATGACAGTTAAACCAGTGGAGCCAAACACCCTTTTAACTACTAATTTGCAAAGTAAAACTAAGCTAAACACTTATCTTTCTCAGATTAATGATCAAACTGATTTTACTAGACCTAAATGTAACTATTTAAACAGGCTTGAACTACTTATAAGTACAGAAACAAATTATGCTTTGAAATATTGGAAATCACTTACAACTTGTCCCCAGCCACTATGGCTTGCCAACAATGAAACCAGAACATCTACCTATCCAAATCAACCCACTGCTTCTAAATTAACCCAATTCCAGCTCTGAACCAACCCATATCCATTTTCAACATGCTTGAACCAAAACTCCACCAAGTTTGACTTTTGTTGACTTTTGTCCAACTTTGCTTAGAACTGTGTTCCAAGCTTATCTCAAGCTATAACAAGCTTAGATAAGCTTGCTTGAATGATAAATAAGCTTATTGAAGCTTGGATGTTTAGCAAAGAAAACTGAAATTGTAGACAGTGATTATAAAATTTGAAAACATAATAATACTTTGAGTTAAAACTGGAAACTGAGTTACAATGACTAAATGTATTAGTCTTAGTACAAATAAGCTTCAGACTACAGATTTTAAAAACTAATCAACAAATTTAAAGAAAAACGACATACAATATTGAAATTAAAACTAAGTACTCTTCTTTCTTGCTTCTCTTCTTCCTTTTATACATCAAAAGCACTCCCCACGTATCTCTGAGCAAATCCCAGCAATAATCCAGGCCATTCAATTGCTAGAAATCATTTTTGGCCGTTTGATCATTTTGGCGGGAAAAAGTATATATGCCACTTGTGGGTTGAGTGCGTGGGTAAGAGAAGCATTTAATGCTTATTGGCTGTTAGGTGAAGAGGGGGGAACAAAACAGGGAGTAGGGGAGGAGGGTTGTTGGTGGCTGGTTGCAGACAGGGATGTCGGGGAAGACAGGAAAAGGGGGCGTGGTTGTTTATTTTGAACGTGGGTAAATGGGTTGGGTTTGGATATTGGACCGGGTAAAAGATTTGACCATGGGTACGTGGGTTTGGACGGGGTAAAATGGCTTTGGGCCTAAATATTGGGCTTGGGTTAAGGGTAGTTAAGGGTTTGGTTTAAATGAGTTTAGGATTAAAAGTGAAACCCAAGGTTTGGTTAAGGGACCAATTTTGTAATACTCGAAACTCCAGGGACCAAGGCTGTGATATTTGAGATTGTAGGGACCATTCATATAATTTCTGAAAAGTGAACCAGGGGTCATATTTGACAATCTCAAATAATAAAAGGACTATTTTTGCCACCTTTGAAACTTGAAGGACTGAATTAGCAATTTTCCAAAATTTCTTATGAAGACTAAAAATGACAAATTAGAATTACCAAAGGACTAAAAATATTATTTTTCCAATTTAAAATGTCCAGGGGTAAATTCTGTCAATGTTTGAAATTCTAGGGACTAAAGTTGCCATTTTTAAAAGTTGGGGGACTGAAACTGCTAATTATGCAAATTTTATTCGTTTTTCGTTTGCTTTCGACATTTTTGCATCTGAAACATGTAAAATACAATTTTGAGATATTTTGATGCATTTCTGAGTGTTTTTGACTGTTTTGCAGTTCATATTTAACCAAAAATGATGAGTGAATAAGCACTCATCAAATTCCCCCACACTAAAGCATTGCTAGTCCCTAGCAATCTTTTTGAGAAAAACTAATGGATTTCATCTCTTTACCAAAAGCCATTACTTCTGGAGTAGCCAAATGTTTTAGTTCAAGTAAGAACTATGGTACACCGATAACCATGTGATTTTGAGCAAACCACCAGCTTTCAACGGATTTGATTTGTCTTTACCAGAAGCCGTTTGCTTCTGGACTAGCCAACTCTTAGATAAATTATCAATATTATCTTTGGTGAGCCGATTACCAATTATGGTTTTTCCACTGCCTTTACCACAAGCCATAACCTTGCGGGCTAGCCAACTCTTCACTTTTAAGGATATGGTGAGCTGAATACCATACAATTTTGGGCAAATTGCAAGCCGTCAACGGATTTGAGATATCTTTACCAAGAGCCGTTTGCTCCTGGATTAGCCAATCCTTTTGTTTATTAGACATGGCGGACTGATAACCAATTGAGTAAGTGCAAAACACTTACTCCAAAAAAAAATTTTGGCCAAAAACGGGGGAATTAGGCGGTATAATTACATGATAAAATTCGTGAGAATTCCCCCCACACTTAGAAATGAATATTGCCCTCAATATTCAAAGTACACGCGGGTTTGCCAAAACAAAGAACGTAAAAGGGAAATACTACGGCCATTATTTTGACAGTTTTTTTTTTTTTTTTTTTTTTTTTTTTTTTTTTTTTTTTTTTGAAACTTTATATACAACATGTCGGGCAACCCCCCCCCCCACACTAGGGTGGTAGAAAATAGAAAGAAGTCAGAAATACGGGTGAAACCCCATATGGCATGCTACTGTTTTTGATTCCCGAGTCGCTAGCTTGACTCGATCCCCGCATTCATTGGTTCATGGGGAAAGTTTGTAGATCTGGGACAACCACAGGAGGAATGTCCTCTCCAAAATAGTGCTTCAACCTATGACCATTCACTTTAAAGTTTGGCCCGTCTGTTTGAGATAATTCGACGGTGCCATATGGAAACACTTTGGCAATGGTGAATGGACCAGTCCAGCGGGTCTTAAGTTTCCCCGAGAAGATCTTCAATCTGGAATTGAAAAGAAGGACTCGATCACCAACGTTGAAAACGCGGTTCTTAATCTTTGAGTCATGGATCTTCTTTGTCTTTTCTTTGTCGATCAAAGAGTTCTCGTAGGCTTGATCACGGAGTTCATTTAATTCATTGAGTTGAACTTTCCGATGATCACCCGAAGACTTAAGGTCGAAATTTGCATGCTTCAAGGCCCAATAGGCTTTGTGCTCAAGCTCGATCGGGAGATGACACGCCTTTCCATACACGAGCTTGTAAGGAGTACACCCGATGGGTGTTTTGTAAGCGGTGCGGAAGGCCCAAAGTGCATCTTCTAATTTGTCCGACCAAGAGGCACGATTTTCACCTACGGTCCTTTCCAAGATTCTTTTCAAACCACGGTTCGAAACTTCCACTTGCCCACTAGTTTGTGGGTGATACGCGGTAGAGAGACGGTGGGTTACACCATACTTAAGCATCACTTTTGCGAATTGGTCATTGCAAAAGTGTGTACCGCGATCACTAATGATGGCACGAGGAGTTCCAAAACGGGCAAAAAGAGACTTTAAAAACTTCACAACTACTCGGGCGTCGTTGGTAGGTAGCGCTTTCGCCTCCACCCATTTAGACAAGTAATCGACCGCCACGAGTATATACTTGTTCCCTCGAGAAGACGGGAACGGCCCCATAAAATCGATGCCCCATACGTCAAATATCTCGCACACTTGAATGGCATTTTGAGGCATTTCATCTCTTTTAGAGATGTTACCATGACGTTGGCAAGAGTCGCAAGATTTGACGAGATCATGGGCATCTTTATAAATTGTGGGCCAATAGAAACCGGAGTTAAACACCTTCTTGGCGGTGTAGTTCGGGCCATGATGTCCCCCCGTGGGTCCATGATGACAAGCCTTGAGAATTTCAGCGACTTCTTGGCCGTGAACACACCGTCGGATGACTTGATCCGCACAGATTTTAAACAAGTAGGGGTCGTCCTAGAAATAATGCTTAACATCTTTGAAAAATTTGTTCTTTTGTTGGGACGACATCCCTTTCACAACAAAGTTACCCGCATGATAGTTTGCAAAGTCGGCAAACCATGGGGTACTAGAATCTCCATGATGAGATACCACATTAAGTGTCTCGAGAGGAAACGTTTCGTTTATCTCTTTTTTCTCGAGCACACCTTGATGAGGATTTTCAAGACGGGAAAGATGGTCAGCCGCTAGGTTCTCCGCTCCTTTTTTATCCCGGATGGTGATATCAAATTCTTGTAGGAGGAGAACCCATCGGAGCAATCTCGGTTTTGCATCTTTCTTAGCAAAAAGATATTTGAGGGCCGAGTGATCCGTATACACTATGCTTTTGGACAAGATCAAATATGACCGAAACTTCTCGAAAGCATACACCACGGCTAGTAATTCTTTCTCTGTAGTTGTGTAATGTGCTTGAGCTTCGGTCAAAGTTTTGCTAGCATAATGTATAGGCTGGAAATGTTTTGATTTACGTTGCCCCAAAACTGCACCTATGGCGAAATCACTTGCATCGCACATAAGCTCAAATGGTAGGTCCCAATCGGGGGCAACTAGAATTGGTGCTTCCGTGAGCTTCTTCTTAAGAGTTTGAAACGCTTCAATGCACTCACTAGAGAAGATGAAAGGAGTGTCTTTTTCAAGAAGTCGGGTCATAGGCCGGGATATTTTCGAAAAATCTTGAATGAAACGACGATAGAAACCGGCATGACCAAGGAAACTTCTAACTCCTTTGACAGTAGTGGGAGGAGGTAGCTTTGCAATAACATCAACTTTAGCTCTGTCTACCTCAATCCCGCTCTTAGAAATCTTATGGCCGAGGACAATTCCTTCTTTAACCATAAAGTGACATTTCTCCCAATTTAGACAAAGATTCGTGTTTTCACAACGTTCAAGCATCTTTTCCGAATGGGAGAGACATGTTTGGAAAGAATCCCCAAAGACCGAAAAATCATCCATAAAGACTTCCATAGTCTTTTCGATCATGTCATGGAAAATGGCCATCATACACCTTTGGAATGTACCGGGAGCATTGCATAAGCCGAAAGGCATGCGTCGGTAAGCAAATGTTCCATAAGGACATGTGAATGTGGTCTTTTCTTGATCTTGTGGGTCAATGGGAATTTGGAAGTAACCCGAGAAACCATCGAGAAAGCAATAGTATTCGTTTCCCGCTAATCTTTCAAGCATCTGGTCCATGAAGGGTAATGGAAAGTGGTCTTTACGGGTAGCTTCATTTAACTTTCGATAGTCAATGCAAACACGCCATCCCGTAACCAATCGAATAGGAATCAACTCGTTTTCATCATTTTCAACAACGGTTATACCACCCTTTTTGGGCACACAATGAACGGGACTCACCCAAGGACTATCCGAGATAGGGTAAATCAATCCGGCGTCAAGAAGTTTAAGAACTTCTTGTTTGATAACCTCGTGGATTTTTGTATTTACTCTTCTTTGGTGTTGAACCGCCGGTTTGAAGTCATCTTCCATGAGAATTTTATGAGTACAAAATTCCGGGTTAATACCCTTGATGTCGGAAAGTTTCCAAGCGATGGCTCGCTTGTGTGACTTCAAAACTTTTATGAGAGCGGCTTTTTCATCCTTACTCAAATCTCGAGCAATAATGACGGGTAATTTATCATCACCCTCAAGAAATGCATACTCGAGATGAGGTGGTAAGTCCTTGAGTTCAACCTCAGGAAATTCTTCAGTTTTCTCAACTGACTTAACTTCCTTATTATGAAGTTCATCAGGAGGGAGAGGAGGAAAAGTGTCCTGATTTAACAACTTCTCAAGAAGAATAATATCACCATCCATGTCAATTGGAGCGTGATCAATTTCCCATGAAACCGAATCACTAGACAAGAATGCTTCAATCTCTTCCAAGATGAAGTCACTTCCCTCAAACGGAGTGAGAGAAGGAGTAGAATTGGCAATGATGGGATGAGATGAATGAGTGAGATTATCACTCGAAGAATTATGAACATAACCGAGAACTTCTTGAGAGTACTCATCAGAAGCAACATCAATGATATCTAATCGGTTGACCGACTCAGAATCATAGTTTGCGGAGTACCTCGAAGTTTGATCAAGGTTAAAAGTGACAGCTTCATTACCCACACGTAGTGTAATTTCTTGCTCAAATACATCAATTAGAGCACGGCCCGTTCTCAGGAATCCTCGTCCAACAATGAGAGGAACCCGTTGATCGGCATCGAAATCAACAACCACGAAGTCAGCTGGAAAATGGAACTTCCCTACTTTCACGAAGACATCCTCGGCGATGCCAATAGGACGCGATATGGAACGATCTGCAAGCTCAAGAGTCATGCAGGTAGGAACAAGTTCTGGAAGGGAAAGTTTCTTCCATACTGAATAAGGCATCAGATTGATGCTTGCACCAAGATCGGCGAGGGCAAAGCATTCAATCATCCCAGGAAAAACAAAAGGGAGAATAAATTTTCCGGGATCTCCTAGCTTCTCGGGAAGCTTCTTTAACAGAACTGCTGAGCAGTTCTCGTTCAAAGGAGTTTTGGCCATTTCAAACAGCTTTTCCTTGTTGCTTAACAAGTGTTTGAGAGTTGATGCAAACTTGGGCATCAGCATGATGGCATCCGCAAAGCCTATGTCAAAATGAAGTTCTTGGAAAATTTGAAAGAAGTTATCCATTTGATGACTAGCTTTTTCGCGGAGATTTTGCTCGTTAAGACGTGATGGGTAAGGAATAGAAGTTTTGGATTTGGTGTTTTCAACGGGAGCTACAGGAGGTTCAAAAACAACTCCTGTTTTGGGTTTGGATTTCGGGACACCTTGAGGATGGACATTGCTGGTACCTCCGTTATTAGTAGGAAGTTCCTTGTCCTTTGTCGCCTCAGGTTCGCTTTCCACAACCTTCGGGAGAGAAGAAGAAGAGGTAGTAGGAATAGCGGGTCCATCATAAGAAGCACCACTTCTGGTTGTGATCGCCTTTGCATCGCCCCTCGGATTAGCGATCGTGTTGCTAGGTAAAGTACCTGAGCCCGAGGGTCGATCATTTAAAGACTTCTTAATGTCAGAAATCTGGCTAACCAACAACCGATTCATTTCTTCTTGGGATTTCATGAATTGTTTCAACAACTCATCAGACGATGGGCCAGTTGGAACAATGGCTTGATTTTGCACAGGAAAATTCTGGCCTCTATTGTTTGGATGAGGGCCTTGATTTTGGAAATTTCCTTGATTATTTCCATGAAAATACCCTGGATTGAAATTCCCTTGACCTTGGTTTCTATTGAAATTTCCTTGGTGTTGGAAATTTTGACTTTGATTTTGAAAACCGTTGTTTTGATTGAAATTACCTTGGTTTTGAAAACCTTGGTTCGGTCTATTCTGATTTTGATTACGGTTTTGGTTTTGATTGAAATCGGGAGGTCCAGAGTAGTGGTTAGGACGGTGGTTTGGGTCCATAGGAGCACGATATTGGTTGCCTCATTGATTAGGAAACCTGCCCACAGCGTTTGCTTCAAAAGGGTTACCGTCGGTGGCCATTCAATTGTAATAGGCATGGGGGCCACCACACGTAACACAGACTTCCACTTTCTTAACTTCAGCAGGAGGTGAAGTTTGTGGAAAAGAAACTTTCTTCTGATTGGAGAGAATCAAAGCTTGAATAGCTTCCGTGAGTTTGTCAATCTTAGCATCGGTGCTAGATTGACTCACGGGCGATGAAGAAGAAGGACCAACACTGACTTGGGAAACAACCGGCTTGCTTCGTCCAGTGCGGACTTTAGACTTGTTTTCATTGATCGCTAAAGCTTCTTTGACAGTTTTGCTTAAGAAATTTCCTCCCGCGGAGGAATTGAGATAATCTTGATCAGATTGACTCACTCCATTATAGAAAGTATCGAGTTGCATTAACTCGGAGAAACCGTGGTGAGGACATTTGTGAAGCAATTCCTTAAAACGATCCCACGACTCACTGAAGGATTCATCAAACTTTTGAGTGAACTTGATGATTTCATTTTTAAGACTCGTGGTTTTGGAAGGTGGATAGAATTCATTCACAAATTTCTTCACCAGGTCTTCCCATGTTTCAATCGATTTAAGGGGTTGTTTTTCAAGCCAAATCCGGGCTTGCCCCTCGAGAGAAAATGGGAACAGAAGAAGCTTAACAGCATTAGAAGGGACGTTCTTGTATTTGATGGTAGATGCAATCTTGTTAAACCATCGAATATGAGCATGAGGATCATCCCGCTCAAAACCGTAGAATTGATTTGAGGTTACAAGATTCAGTAACCCGGTTTTGAGTTCAAAGTTTTCAGCCACAATGGCTGGTACCACAATAGCATCTCCATACCCGTCGATGGGTGCCTGGAGAAGCTCGCACATAGGAATTTCATCCGCCATGATGACGGAAGTAGTGCGAACAGTCCGGATCTCAGATCCGACTGATGGGGCAGAACGTCTACGGACACGCCTTCTTGGAATTCTGACAAGCTCACGAAATGGGCTTACAGATCTAGAAGAGCGAGTGCGCATACACTAGAGTTAACTCTAAGAAATCTCAGAGTTAAGGAGAGGAAAGGGAATTATGAAAATGGGGTAAGAAGAATCTTTTGGGTTTTATGGTTTTGAAACGTCGATATAACAACAAATCCAATTAAAACAAAATCGAGGCAAAACACAATGAGCTTAAACCAATAATCACAAGATGAATGGCTTCTTTGAAAAAGGTACACCACTCACAAGGACACAAAGGCAAGTATTCTTGTTAATCTTTAGTTCGGGAACTTATTATGGTAGTACCCCCAGTTAGGTAGTACACTGCCTTGGTTTTCGGTGGTAATCTTTTATGTTGTTATTATTATGTTATACAAAGAAAACGACGAATCTTTTTGAATTTTTTTATCTTTTCTTTTTATCTTTGATACATATATAGAAACAAAAGGAAAATATTTTTGTGTTTTATACGTTTTTGGATGTTTTTGGGTTTTTGGATTTTTTTATAAGAATATATATATATAGATATAGATAGATGGATGATATGAACAAAGAGTGAGTATTCAAACTACTAATCTGCTAAACGGACGATAATCAGCACAGCTCCCCGGCAGCGGCGCCAAAAATTTGATCCGTGCAAAACCGTCAAGTTTTCTCACGCAAGCTGACCACTTGTAAATGGCCAACTGTAAGAAACTTAAAACAACTTAAGCACGAATGCAATGAAGATCTGAGGAGTATAGTGTTTCCTCGGGTCGTTATGTCCCAGCGAGCTATGCAATGGATCACCAAACGTAAAGTGATCGAGAAATTTGAACGGAAAAGAGTATTTGTGATTATTATAACTAAAGAAAAAGCCAACAAATTACAGGGGCTTAAATGCAAATTAAAGGAAGTTAATAAGATAAAAAATATTAAATAAACGCTATCACTATTTGCAAAATGATGTTTTTGTTTTTATGTTTTTATAAAACTGAACTAAAAACTACGTCACGTACAAATTAAAATGTGAAACTAAATCAATATTAATCCTAAAAATTTGAAAATGATATTTTTACAAACCTAATGATAAAAGAAAATATTTAGAAAAAGAAAATTATTTTTACAACTATTTAATTAATTATTATTAATTAAAAACTACTTTTAACTATTAAATAATAACCTAAAATACAAGAAAATAGGAAATAAAGCTAGAAAAATAAAATTATGACTTAGAAAAATCTAAAATATCAAAAGAGAATTTTCGAAACTATTTTGGTATTTTTCTTATTATTTTTGTATTTTCTAGGAATTAAAAACTACTTAAAACTAATTAAATTACTTAAAAATACAAATTTAACTAAGAAAAATCTAGAAAAATATTTTTTTGTCTTTTTATATTTATCTAAACTTAAGAAAAATGAAAAATTATTTTTTTTGAAACTTTTCTTAATTAATTGTATTAAATGCTAATTAAAAAGACTTAAAAACTAGTTAAAATGAAGAAAAATAACAAACAGTCTTGGAAAAATCTGAAAGATTCAAAATAACCCTAAAATAATATTTGGAATCTAAGAAAAATGGAAAAACAGGTGCTTATGTGTAGGAATTGGAGGCTGCAATGGAACTGCTTATAAATAAGCAATCTAAATAAGCCAAAAGAACACCAAGGACCACCAACATATTACAAAAGCTATACTAAGCTACAAGTACCCAAATGCAACTATAAACAACAAGCTTAAACCACTGAATTGCTAACTCAACAGATTTGAATGATATGATTATAAACTAAAAACAGGTTTGAGGTGCCTACTTTAAGCCCAAGAATAAGCACTCAAATAAGCTACAAATCAAAAACCAATTATGGAGACTTAAACTAGACCTGGTTAAGAGTTTATGAGCCAAAGACCAGACCAAGGTGAGCTAGGTTGAGCCCTGTGCAGGCCTTGCACAGAACTGAGAAAAACTCAGTGTTAACTGAGTTGTGTACAGGGCAACTGAGGCCTGTTTGACAACCGTTTTTAAGCTTATAAAAAAAATCACAAAATTCTTCAAAAATGATAATAACAAACTAGACCAACAGAAGTTTTTAAAACACCAGGTTTCATTGAATTTGACCCAAAAATAAAGCCATGAAAAATCCTTTCAGTTGGGTGAAAAGTGGATTTTTCAAGTTTGACTTATGAAGCAGTATTGAAAAGTTTGACTAATGTGAACCTTGATTCCAATTTTATGACTGATATTGATGTAATATGATGGAACAAGCACAATGCAAGCAATGTCTAAGATTTCTAAAGACAAATCAAGAGTTTGCTAAACCAAAACTACAACAGTTAAGACAGTGAGACAGTTTTAGTGTGCTATTGACTTTTGATGTTTGCAGGCTCAAGTTAATGACTCAAATGAATCAATTAGAGTTAAACAAGCATGAACCAACAAGACTTTGCCTCTGCATACCCCTAAATGACAGTTAAACCAGTGGAGCCAAACACCCTTTTAACTACTAATTTGCAAAGTAAAACTAAGCTAAACACTTATCTTTCTCAGATTAATGATCAAACTGATTTTACTAGACCTAAATCTAACTATTTAAACAGGCTTGAACTACTTATAAGTACAGAAACAGATTATGCTTTGAAATATTGGAAATCACTTACAACTTGTCCCCAGCCACTATGGCTTGCCAACAATGAAACCAGAACATCTACCTATCCAAATCAACCCACTGCTTCTAAATTAACCCAATTCCAGCTCTGAACCAACCCATATCCATTTTCCACATGCTTGAACCAAAACTCTACCAAGTTTGACTTTTGTTGACTTTTGTCCAACTTTGCTTAGAACTGTGTTCCAAGCTTATCTCAAGTTATAACAAGCTTAGATAAGCTTGCTTGAATGATAAATAAGCTTATTGAAGCTTGGATGTTTAACAAAGAAACCTGAAATTGTAGACAGTGATTATAAAATTTGAAAACATAATAATACTTTGAATTAAAACTGGAAACTGAGTTACAATGACTAAATGTATTAGTCTTAGTACAAATAAGCTTCAGACTACAGATTTTAAAAACTAATCAACAAATTTAAAGAAAAACGACATATAATATTGAAATTAAAACTAAGTACTCTTCTTTCTTGCTTCTCTTCTTCCTTTTATACATCAAAAGCACTCCCCACGTGTCTCTGAGCAAATCCCAGCAATAATCCAGGCCATTGGATTGCTAGAAATCATTTTTGGCCGTTTGATCATTTTGGCGGGAAAAAGTATATATGCCAGTTGTGGGTTGAGTGCGTGGGTAAGAGAAGCATTTAATGCTTCTTGGCTGTTAGGTAAAGAGGGGGGAACAAAACAGGGAGTAGGGGAGGAGGGTTGTTGGTGGCTGGTTGCAGACAGGGATGTCGGGGAAGACAGGAAAAGGGGGCGGGGTTGTTTATTTTGAACGTGGGTAAATGGGTTGGGTTTGGATCTTGGACCGGGTAAAAGATTTGACCATGGGTACGTGGGTTTGGACGGGGTAAAATGGCTTTGGGCCTAAATATTGGGCTTGGGTTAAGGGTAGTTAAGGGTTTGGTTTAAATGAGTTTAGGATTAAAAGTGAAACCCAAGGTTTGGTTAAGGGACCAATTTTGTAATACTCGAAACTCCAGGGACCAAGGCTGTGATATTTGAGATTGTAGGGACCATTCATATAATTTCTAAAAAGTGAACCAGGGGTCATATTTGACAATCTCAAATAATAAAAGGACTGTTTTTGCCACCTTTGAAACTTGAAGGACTGAATTAGCAATTTTCCAAAATTTCTTATGAAGACAAATGTTAGGTCACTAGTTTTACAAACACAAGTAGTGTAGAAAGAGATTAAGGCGATTGAACAAGTAAAACCAATACACACACACACAAAGATAATACGGTTACGCGTAGGAGTGAATGAAAGATAATAACTTGAACAACCAACCCTCAAGTGAGGGTTATTACATAGTATTTATAGGCAAGGAGCTAGGGCAACACTCCCTCTCTTTCCTTATTCCTTATTGGGCTTGGGCCTAAGCTCATGGGCCTTCTACATAAGCTTAAGGCTAAAACAAACATAAAGGCCATAATAAAGCTAACTATTACATATTAATTACTAACACTTGATTATGGTTTAGGAGTGATTCCAACAATCTCCCCCTCAAGTGTTGGTGATGAACGGTGAAGGCGTTGATGTAATAGTAGCGCTGACGTCTTCTGACATTCTTCTTTCTTGTGAGAAGAATTGCCTTGGTACGAACAATCTCCCCAGTGTAGGGAAATTGTCTTCTTCGAACAGTTATGCTTTGACGTCACTTTTAACTTTGTTCTTTGATTGATGTTCTTTGTGATGAAAGTGATAGTATGTTGTAGTCTGCATCAAGTCTGCCTCAGATCAGCTTCGCTGCTTCAGTGTCTCCACGTCATGCTTCAATATGCTCACACGCTCTTTGACGTTGGATTTCAATACTGATGAAGTTCTCTAAGTCTTTAACTTTGTAGATTCTTTGGTTGACGAAGAATCATTTGACTGTTGTGTTGCTTTAGGATAGAACTTCCATTAGTGATGATGTTGGTGTGAACATATGAAGAATCTGCACGATCATTCCGCTCCAGTGCTTCCATAAGAAGAAAACATAAAACAGTTAGTAATAAGCGGATTCCGGCACTTACAAGTTTGAACTTCGAGAGAGTTAACAGCATAGTGTGAAAACTCAACTCTAATTCTCACAAAGGCCGTTCCTGAATCGGAGTCCCACAAGTGAGATAACACGATGTACCGAAGTACACCTACGATTCAGATGAGTCGCTGAGGTACACCGAAGCATCACCTCACGACTGTAGACCGTTTGAGACACACTAAGTGTAATCCACGGGGAGTTACCGAAGTGACCTGCTGTCAGGGCTGTTTGATGTTGACCCTGGCAGGAGTTTCCATTCAATCACTGAGGATTACAATTGTGAACCTCTCATAAATGTTCTAGACAGATTGCTAAGATCTGTGAAGGACTCGATATGAACCACTGAAGATCTTATTTGTTGGTCAACAAGTGATGAAATGTCAAGTGTTCCTAAGAGATCTTTTGATGAATCTCGTGGCTCTAGACTCAATAGTGCGTTTTGGTTTTCCTAAGCGGAGACTAGGGAGAGGGTCTCCTTCTTCAATATCAGCAATCTCTAAGAGAAAGCCGATAGATTATGTAGGGTTCCCTGTGAGAATGAAACAAGCTTCTGTTGAGAGAAACTTGAGTGGCTAAGAAGGTTTAGTGCATGCGTCACTGGGTCCATGACGACTTTTAATCTTCAATACCGGTGTCATCAAGTGACAACCAGTAGCATATGAATTGAACCCGGTGTCTGCCCTAAGTTGAATAAGCTGGAGGGCTATTTCTTTTCACCCTTTACTTTACGTTTCTTTTTGATTCTTCAACTCCTTCTTTCTCCGATTCTCATTTTCTCTTTTTTACAATCATTCCTAAGGACTTCTAACACTAACTAATGGTAGTGTCCTTGGGTAGATCCCTCCGGCTCTGGCGGATCATAGGACGGTTATTCCTAACCTTAGTCACCTTATATCTCCTTGACTAACCTATGTTGCCATAAAACCATTTTGCACCATTGAAATAAATCTCTCACAGTGTTTATTAATGAAAACATTTTAGTACCACTGTAGAGATATGATTTTGCATAAA
Organism: Chrysanthemum seticuspe; assembly: GCA_019973895.1. Lineage (NCBI taxonomy): Eukaryota > Viridiplantae > Streptophyta > Magnoliopsida > Asterales > Asteraceae > Chrysanthemum > Chrysanthemum seticuspe. The sequence goes on from BPTQ01000008.1 coordinate 41,861,327, forward strand.
TACTCCCCCTCCACATGTGCTTAATAGTTTTAACGGTTAAATGCACAGTGAGGAAGGAGCGCGCACATTTTGAATTGATTCACTGAAGATAGACAATCCCCCGCGAGACACGGTTACATTGCATAGTTAAAGAGTTGCATCGTCAGCTTTTAGGTGCCAACTAGCTCTAATAACTATCTTGAAGGTGTAGACAAACCTCGAAAGGCTGTCAAACCCGTCAGAGTTCATGTCTATCAAGAGTTTCTCGAATGGTACATTCTACTAGGACAAGTCCTTTGCGAGACACGTTTACATCACTAGCGAACTAGTTTGAAATTATTACCCGTCCCGGACAAGTCTTTTCGAGTTACTAACAGTTAAGGATCGTCAATTCATTGGTTAAGTCTTTGCTCACGAGAAAGCAACAAACATATTTCTTATCACATATTTTCTCCCCCTCAAAAATGGCATATAGAATGTTATTTTTGACACGTTTGAGAATAAATATGACCATTTCGAGTGTTTGTGGGAAGAGTGACACAAAGAACATTTGTTTGAACAAAGTTGTAAGTCAAATACTCCCCCTCAACAAGTAATATAAACAGTTGAGGTTTTGAAAAAATCGTAGGGGGGAGTACTTGTTCTTTTGAGCAAAACCGTGAAAAATAAACGGTTTAATAGGTTTTACTCAAAAGTAAGAAGCTTTCGCTCCTTAGATGAGGATTGTGGCACTGAAGCGTACCACAGGGTCCTTTCTTTACAATTATGGGTTGTACACTGTTATGTGTGCACAAGCCTTAGTCATGATAAATCATTCATCCAAAAATTATGTGAAGGAAACAATTTAATGAGTACCGGGAAGTCCAGTGATGTTCCCAGGGATGCGCACAGGGCGTTGATAGCCGGTGATGTTGATCCTGGGTCGACCACCAACAAAGCTTTCCAGTGTTCTAAACTGATCCCGTCTGAACAATCGTTCATCAATCATCTTGATGATCCTCAGCACGTCCCTCCTTTCCTGAGAATTCCATCGTTTACAAGACCCGATCTTCAGATGTATGTCCTTCAATCTGTACGCCAATCCATCCCTAACCATCTTCAAAGTATGATCTCCAAATTTATGAAGTTCACTACACGCCATTAAGCAGTTGCGGTGAAGTTCACTGCGGTAAACAACTCCGAAAGGTTTGCTGATGAGCGTATATTGAGCTTGTTGATTGAGGTCGGGAAGATCAAGCGTTGGAGGAGTGAGGTTTACACGCGTCTGATAAGACTCAACAGCTAGCTGGATGTCCTCTACACGTTCTTTGATCACAATTCGTCTAATGAAGATGAGAAGTGACTTGATGAATTCTCGTTGAACTTCTGTCGAGAATTGTCTCATACGACCTTGTACTTTGGCCAAGTACATGTCTTCGATGTCGTTGAGGGACAGGTTCTCAAAGTCAGCTTCGGAGAACGCATATTCCTGTTCATCTTGACGTTTGACTATGATATTCTTCATGAATGTGTAGTCCCACTTAGACTTGATCTCAACGTGTTTGATGGCCACGATGTTCTTAGAACTGTACACCGGATGTTGAGACTTCTGAACCAGGCAGCTTCTGTAGTAGATTCTTCGGCGTTCAGGCCAGTGAGTAATCCCATACAGTGCATCTTGGTCGTATGCTTGTACGTTGTCCGAAAACAAGCGATTAGCACGTTCTTCGATAGCTGTGCAGTTTGAGTAAACAGCCGCTGGGAATGGAAGAGTCAACGATGTAGCGTATTTTCGTGAACCATCGCTACCGTGTACGAGAAAATCCAAATCTCTGTTGAAGAAATATCGAAAGGGAATCCGTGGTTCATCAGCTTGGCCAATGGTTGGTAGGGGTTTGGTCCAATCGGTGTAGTATGGAGGGTTGTCCCTTTTGGTGAAGTCAATGTTTGCTTCCGGGTTGAGCCAATCCATGTTGTTAGACATGGCTCGAGCAATGTTGTCAAGGTGATATTCGACCTCGAGAGCACTTTCAGAGCTGTCTTTTAGAAATTGAAACGCTTCATTCTTGATTCGCTTCAGCTCAGATTTCGTCATTTTCTTCACCTGGAACTTTTCTTGTAACAGTTTAGCATGCTCCAATGTTGAACCTTCTACCAGGTCTTGACCTTCTTCAGGGTAGGGAGTGTTGTTAACAAGTGTGGAGAACCATTCAAATTCTGCGGTTGTATCGTCATCTAGCCATGATACGACATCAGGCTGAGTCGTCTTTTTCTTGCTTTTAGAAGGCCTTGATGATGATTCGGGTTTCTTCACTTGTTTGGGAGAGGAGGGTTGTTGTTGGGGCTCAAGGACCTCTTCATCGTCACCACCCGTATACTCAAAGTGATCACCAGTTTTCTGAGTCAAGGGTGGTAACTCGGAATCGTCCCGAGGTTTATCAGTTGAAGACCGTGGTGGAGAAGACTTTTGTTGTGCAGGAATTGGTTTTGGAGGAGGTGGCATTGAGGAGGATTCACCAGAAATCTTTTGACGTTTAGCCTCGTCAGTCTTATCCTGATCCTGATCATCATTGTCTCTATGACGTTTAGGCCTCTCAGCTTCTTCTCGGCATGCAGAATTAAGTAGGAATGCCAGCAATGCTTCTAACAGTTTGCTTTCATGAGAGGCAAGCATTGCGGAACGTTTAGACATTTGAGCAACCAGCCGATCAACCAATTCAGCGTCTGAGAAGATTGTGGGATCAACAGGATTGATGCTAACATACATCGGTGTTGACTTCATCGCCTGTTTGGCCAGGTGCAACAGGTTTGGATAGAGTTGTCTGGTAAACATCTCCTGTGTAAGTCTAGGAACGTTGTCACGAAGGTACCTGTTAGTGTAACCTTCGATCATTTCGTTTAATTGCTCACGGCGATGACTCTTCATGAATTCCTGCACAAACATCCTTTCCTTGTTCCTCTTTTCGTTCTCTCTATATATATGCTGTATGTGATCAGCAAAGAAATTCAGCTTCTTGTTAAGAACGTTTTTCTTTCTGACTTCCTTGACAGCTTTTTGAATCCGTTCATGAGCTTGAGAAACCCAAGATTTTGGTTTCTTCACGGATTTGGATGAAGATTTTGTTGATTTCGTTGATGGTGGTGGGGATGAATGTGAAGAAGAGTCGGATGAAGAGGAGATGTGAGGAGACTCTGGGTCCTTCGGTGGTTCAGAAGTTTCCTTCTGAGTTTCAGTTGGATTATCCAGAAGAAAATCGTCATAATTAGACTCTTTATCCTTCTTTTCCTCATCAGTTTCTGGATTCTCAAAATTAAACTCCATAGTGTCTTCCACAAACTGTTGTTGTTGCAAAAGAGTGGTGGTACCAGCTCCCTTATCGGGTTGATTAACCGTATCAGGAGATGGTTCGGAGGGGGCAGCACCACTAGTTCCTCCGGGTCCACCCATTTGCTCTTTAGCAAATTCTTCAGCCTTGTGTTCATGTCTGAGTTGATGCAATTTCTTTCTGTAAGCAGTCTCCAGTGGCTCTCCTTCACTTTCTGAGCTTTCAGCATCATAAGGTACAAGTACCGGAGTCTTTCCTTTACCCTTATCATCTTGAGGACTTGGAGGTTTCTGTACTATTGGAGTGTCGGACACATCCTTAGCGGTTTCAGAGTAGAGAACCTCCTCATCTGTATCTGTAGCTTCAGAACTTACGTCCTCAAGCTGTTGTTTCGGTTCAGGTTTGGGTTTAGGAATGGGAGTAGCTTCCTTTACGGGAACAAACCGTTTTCTTGGAGGGTTTCGTTTGGGAAACTTCCTTTGTGACTCTGAACTTGTAATACTTCCAGCACTTCCTTTTCTAGTTCTCCGAGTAGGAGTACCAGAAGATCTTTCGTCGAGGTGACCAACCTTGCCTTGTCTGACTGCTTCCAGATACCTGTTGTACGTTTCGAGCTTTCTGACATCTTCAGTTAGCAGGTAATCTGGTAACACCGCGCCCTGTTTCTTTGTGGACGATTCCTTCATTCTGATGGTCAGAATAGGTTCAGTCAACATGTCGTGATTGTCAGGGTCATTGAGCCTCTTGGGAATATCAGAATGAAGTCCAAGTGCTCTTTGGATCAACAGCTTAGTGTATCTGATGTAGGGAATCTTTGAGCCTAGTTTGTTGAGAAAAGACATCATATCATCCCAAATCAGAGCTTCGATAGCGATGTGTTTCAAGTTGATCAATGCACAAAATATTTGCAGTTCCATGAGCTTAGGATGCTCATAGCCGCTGTCACGACCAGAAACAGACTTGGTGATGATCATGTAGAGTGTTCTCCAAGGTTGAGGAATACTCTTGAGCTCTACGTGAGAGTGCTTGGTGATTACTCCTGTGGCCTCATCATAACCGATATCGATTAAGAATTGGAGAGTGAGCTCTTCAGTAGGAGTGGCATAAAGTTTGGCTGGTTCGACTTCAGGAATTAAGAGAACAGCCCTTAAGTCTGCAGGTGTGATGGTGATTCTTTTGTGATTCAGAGTCACTGTCACAGCAGTCCTTCCTTTGACCCTTTCCATGGTGTTCCAGAACTGTTGGATGTAGATCTCAGGTACTGTTGCAGAATGTGTGAGCATGTTCTGATATGGATGAGTCCTCAGAATGTCAATAGCGACTAAGCATGAAGACTCAGAGCAAGTGAGAGTGCTGAAGTCAACTCGGAGATTATTCTTTCCAATCTTCATTGGGTAGCCATTAGGGTAGATGTCAGCAATGGAGAGAACATTTGATGCATCCATGTTAGGTTGAGCAGCCATGTCGTGATCTGAAATAATATTAGCCAAAAGAACCAACATATCGAAAGACATAATGTTAGTCAACAGTAGTTCTTATTGTCTAGTTATTTAATGTACAACGTTAATGATTGTTACGAGTCCTAAGTCACTTGTATGTCCAATAGTCTAATGACGTCGTGAAATGTTTCGTGAGTTAGTTAACTTTAAGTTTTAAAGTTTATGTTATCACTTATTGTTCAAAACATATCAAACGTTTTGGTTTATTAGTGACATTATTGGATTCGTGACGTTATGATAAGTTTATTAACAAGTTTTGTACACGTAACAATTCATAATGAACGTCAAAAATGGCTTAAGCGTAGGAATGACAAAGTTACGCGTAAACAGTCGTGACATACGCGTAGGCGAAAGCTTATGCGTAGGATCCTATCTTACGCGTAAGAAATGTTACGCGTAAGAAAAAGGGGACCTTACGCGTAGAGCTTACGCGTAGGCGTATAAGAACCTTACGCGTAAGGCTTACTCGTAAGAGTAGACCTTATGCGTAGAGGTCACTGTTTACGCATATCCTTCACAGGATACGCGTAGTCCCATTGTAGAACCTTACGCGTAATAGTTGTGCGTAGGTTTTATTTTACGCATAACATGACTACGCGTAGGGTAATCCTTATGCGTAGAGAGTCTTATGACCTTGATTCTGAGTGTTTAAGCGTAGCAAAGCCTGAAATAAAGTTATCAACTCATCAATGTTCACACAAAACAACAATTTATCACAGATAACAACATTCTAGTCCATGTTAACTGTTACGCGTAGAACCACATACGCGTAGTCTAAACCCTAAAATTACGCGTATGAGATTTAGCCATGGAATGTTCACCAAACTAATTCTGGTATCTCAAGAGTGTTGGTAGATACTTTAGGCCAAGTTATAACATCCAAAACGTTGTGAATCAAAAATACCCAAATGTTATGAACCTTAAACCCTATTTTCGAATTGACAATCAATTTGAGTTTCTGGGTGGTTTTCAACAATAGAAATAATCAATTCAAAACCTTATGACCATATCCCAACATTCATTTTATCCAAAAGACTTCTCATTTAGAAAAACCCAATTCGTCATATGAACCCTAGTTTTCAAAATTCATCAATTTGAGTTTCTGGGTGGATTTTGATGGTAAAAATGTTGTCCTTGATGTTTAAGAAACGGTTTGAGACCATCCATTTTACCACAAACATACACACAATGATTGTGTGTTCATACGCTTATGCGTAGAACACATAATCACGCGTAAAAATTGTTTTAGCCGTAGGATTTGAATGAAATTAAAAACCTTTGCTTAGAAACATGTTTTACACAAGAAACTACTTACAAAATGAAGATCAAAAGCACAGATTTCTTGAGTGATTGTTAGGCGTAGGATCTTTTGAGTTTAAGAAAACAAATGAGGAGTGAAAGAGATAGGTGGAGGTTTTATTAAAATAGACTTTACCATTTTGATAGTTTTGGTCCCTCCACCATATCTTTTTCAAACAACGTCATTTAACATCCATTTTGGTTACCACACAAAGATTTTTGAGAAAGAATCATGACGACACTCCCCCTCGGCTTGATAAAATTAAACGGTTTAAGAATTTTAGTCCGAGGAGTGTCATTGAGCCAGAAAGTCCACCATCATTAGTATAACGAAACAACCGAGATGTGATAACATGCAAGTACACTTATGTTTTGAAACGGTTAAGCGATAAATTTCTCCCCCTCAACACTTGATCGGAAAAATACGAAATTTGAGAAATGCAAGTGTTGACGGAAGAACGGTACTTGCCATGTTATAGAAAATAGATGAGGAGAATATTTTTGTTGTTTTATCAGGTTTTATATTTTTGTATTTTGTTTTTGAAAGATTTTATTTATTTACAAAAAGAGATGTTTTGGTATTTGACAGGTTTTTAAGACTGTTTTAGGAGGTCATCCAATTCCTCTTGAGTCAAACACCTCATACCAATCCGGTGGACCAACTCATTAAACCTAGCGGGAGGCAAGGCTTTTGTGAGAAGATCTGCCAATTGGTATTCTGTACCCACAAAGTATAATTCAACGGTACCCTGTTCCACATGATCCTTGATGAAATGATAGCGAAGATCAATGTGCTTTGATTTCGAGTGCTGAACTGAGTTGCACGAGATCGCAATGGCACTTCGATTATCGCAGTACATCGGGATTCTGTCGAATACGTAACCATAGTCTTTGAGTTGTGTTCTCATCCATATGACTTGAGCACAACACGCCGACATGGCTACATATTCTGCTTCGGTTGATGACAGCGATGTACAATCCTGTTTCTTTGATTGCCAAGACACCAGTTTATCTCCAAGAAATTGTAGTGCTCCTGAAGTACTTTTTCGTGAATCTAAGCATCCTGCATGATCAGCATCTGAAAAAGCGATTAGTTCAAAACCAGAATCCTTCGGATACCAGATCCCCAAGTTAATGGTTCCCTTTATGTATCGGAGGATTCTATTAGCCTCAGAGAGGTGGGTTTCAGTTGGTCGTGACTGATAACGGGAGCATAGATATACAGCAAAGACAATATCAGGTCTGCTCGCTGTGAGGTACATTAGAGACCCAATAATACTGCGGTATTTTGTAGGGTCCACTAATTTCCCATTTAAATCAGCGTCAAGCTTCTTGGTGTGAGTCATTGGTGTGGCATAAGTATCACAAGATTTCATCCCAAATTTGTTTAACAATTCAAGGGCATATTTGGACTGACTCAAGAAAATACCACGGGGTGATTGATGAACTTGCAGTCCTAAAAAGAACGTAAGTTCACCCATCATGGACATTTCAAAATTTTTCTTCATCAGTTTTGCAAAAGCGATTGAGTACTTTTTATGTGTTGACCCAAAAATGATGTCATCCACGTAAATTTGAACAATTAAGATATGTGCCCCGTGATATTGTATAAAGAGTGTTGGGTCGACCGAGCCTTTGGTGAAATTATTGGCAATGAGGAATGATGATAGCTTATCGTACCAAGCTCGAGGAGCTTGTTTGAGACCGTATAGGGCTTTGTTCAGTTTGTATACATGGTTCGGGAACTCAGGATCAACGAATCCATCTGGTTGACTGACATACACCGTTTCTTCAAGTTGTCCATTGAGAAACGCCGTTTTGACATCCATCTGATAGACCGTCATATTCATATGAGCCGCGAACGCGAGAAATATCTGAACAGCCTCCAAACGAGCAACCGGAGCAAAAGATTCTTCAAAGTCTATACCCTCTTCCTGACGATAACCCTTAGCAACGAGTCGTGACTTGTTTCGGATAACATTCCCTTCAGCATCCAATTTGTTTTTCCATATCCATTTTAGACCGATGACATAAACCCCTGTTGGTCTTTCAACCAGTTCCCATACTTCAAGTCTTTTGAATTGGTTGAGTTCTTCTTGCATGGATTCAATCCAGGTGTCTTTAGTCATTGCGTCTTTTATGTTTTTGGGTTCAGATTGGCAGACAGTGAGGGCATAAATGCAGTGCTCACCATCGGAGTGAAGTCGTTGTCTCGTAACAACTGGTTGGTTTGGGTTGCCAATAATGTTTTCCAGAGGATGATCTTTTGTCCATCTATGTGTAGAGGGTTGATGTTGGTATACATTGTGTAGATTCTGAGGATTCAAATGGTTTGTTGAAGATTCCGCGACATCTGGTGCAGCAGTTTCATTAGCAAACGGGTTAAAGAACGCATTTGGATCAAAATCTACTGGTGGGGGTACTTCATTCAGAACATCATCAGCTGGTTCATCATTGTTGGAAGCGGTATGTTCTACTGTTGTGTTGGAGTCAACTGGTGGTGCTTCTTCAACCGTAGTTGTTGTAGGAGGTGTATCAGGTATAGGAATATTATCAGGTTGTGCAGCGGAAACAGCGGATACACCATGAGCACGATCATCAATACCATCACAGAACAGCGGAGCAAATAACCTTTCCATTTGTTGACGAGTGAGTTGTGGGCTCTGTTCAGCTGATGAGGGGGTTTGGGGAAAGTTTAAACGGTTGTGACCGGGTTCTAAGCTGTTATGCTCAGAAGCCATTGTGAAGAAGTTTCAGAATCAGCATCCCCCCAAACTGACAACTGTCTTTAGCAGATTTGACACTTTGATGAAGTCTACATTTCCTCTAACTTTTGAAGGTTTCAATACGCAGCGAAATTTATAGATGAGCAGTAAACCACACAAAGAAAATCTGACTAATTGCGGAAGATCCGTTTGAGGGTAACATGCCAGAAATCAACAAGATCTTCTCACGTATTTGGGTAACTTCACACAAGATCACCCGTGAAATAAAGACGATAACTCCAAAGTGATACGTTTGAGCCACAGATCGTTTTATTTCATTCCCCTAATTGAAGAAATTCAAGAAGGCATTGGGTTTTCGCAAAGAAGCATGTAGAAGAACAAGGAAGCAATGACCACCTACACACTCTCTCCCCCTCGATGTTTTCAATGATTCAAAATCATACACCACGTATGTTGATGATGAATTGAAGACAGCGAAACCATGTATAAGAAGACAGCGAAACCATGTATGTCCAATTGATTGAACAAGTGTGAAGTACCAAAAATATTTCGAGAGAGTCAACTGCTAATAAAACATCTCTGTTCATTGTGTTGATCATCAGCTGTGTCGTTGTTGTTGGAAGCAGTTTGATCTTCTGTTATAGAAGATTCGGTTGTTGGTGTAGATTCAGGTGTATCTGAAATTAGAGTATTATCGGTTGTACAGCGGAAACATTCGATACATCTGAAGCACGACTTTTGGCAGAATCTTCAACCAGAGGAGCAAGCAATGTTTCCAATTCATGACGATTAAGTACAATGGTGGAACAGCTGATGGATCATGATATTTTGACGGTGAGAAACGGGTCCTACGCTGTTTTGCAGTAGGAGCCATAGCTGTTGTACCTGCATAGAAAAATAGAGGGGGGGGGGGGGGGCAAGAAAGAAAAGAAACATGGATCCCCAAATGTAACTGGGTTCCAGGTGTTAGAGGCATAAAGATGTAGTGTCAATTATCTTCTTGACACCTGAACATGCTATTTTGATGATTTCCTTTCCTGCCTCACGGATGGATGTAGTGGGTATCTCACTTGTTTTGTTGCAACTACTTAGTATCTTGCCTGTAGGAATCCACCTAAGACCAGCAGTTTTGAAAACTCTACCCGTTGGAATCCATCTAAGGTTAGATCTAAGGGATGTTGAAACTTCTTTTGGGAAGAATTTGCGTCCTATATTGATCCACCTATTAGGTTTCTGAAATTTTACGTTTAGATCAACGGGTTTAGTTCTAGCTGTTTGAGTTGACTTAGGTGTTGGTTTGCTACTACAAGCAGTGTTCAGTAATACACTCGAAGGTGATACACTAGGTCGTGAACCTAAGATTCCATCCTTTTGGAGTAGTGCCCTTTTCCTAGCCTTTTCTAGATCATAGTTCTTGTATGCGTCATTTGAATCATATGAATGTTTACGATTAATGCTCGGTTTAGACACAGTGTTCGAACTAATCCTAGATTGGCCAGAAGCAGCCACTTGTACATGTATAACAGAAGCAGGTTTAACAGAAACATGTTTAATAGGAACAGAAGCATTATTGTTGGGACAGGAATGTGGAGAGACTGGTTTTATCAAATTATTATTCTCAACAACTTGGGAGGAAAACCGTGGTTTTGACGATTTTGAACGTTCAGATTGAAAAGCAGTTGGTTGTCTAACTACTGATTGTTTTCTGATTGGTTTTAGAAACAATTTCCCCAAGATTGTTGGTTTTGCAAAATTAGTATCCACACTCTTGTCAGTGAATCTTCTTAGTTTGTTTTGTAAAGCAACATGTGCAAGCCCCTTTGCTTGAAGTTGAGCCTTAAGATGCTCATTTTCTTTTACTAATAAATCCACATGATTACTTTGTTCATTTGAATGTTGACCATTGTGTTCTGAGGAAAAAGATTTGTTTTGTAATTTAAGTTCAAGAGAGATGCAATGTGCCTCTAGTTTTGGAAAATCTTTATGAAACTGGGCAATGGTCTTTTTGAGAAGAATGATTTCAGATTCAAGAGTTTGATTTGACGTTTCTGTTGAATTGATAAGTAAGGGCTCAGACATGAGAAAGTTGTCTGGACATTGTGCAACACACTGGTCAACCTTTCCTTCATTACTAAATTCAGGTTGCGCAGTATGTTGTGTCGCATTTGCAGTCAGAATATGATCAACAGTAGATTGTACCTCGACCATCTGTTCTGTGTCAGTGTCATAGGTGGGTAAGATATCTTCCTCAACCCTTTGTTCTTCGTCACAGTTGGGCTCGGTGTCATAGGTAAGTATGATATCTTCTCCAGATCTGCTGCTGTTATCCTGCTTTTCCAATGCAACAACTTCATTGTCCGCATTATCGACAGATGCAGTAATCACAACATTCTCAACGTCCATTTGAGCATGCCTTTCATGTACATCAACTCTTTCACTTTGCACGACTGCGGGATATCGGGAACTTGATGATGTCTGACGTTTCAATGCCAGAGCCAAAGCCGTGATTCCTTCTTCTAATGCCACAAATGGATCTTTATGAACAGAAACCATTTCACTCCCCTGTAGAAGAATCAAAGAGAAGAAAATGTGCAAAGTCGATATAGCACACAGAAGGCCGATATAGTAAATTTCAATTACCCTCCAAAAATAATTTTGAAAAATTTTGTCTCTCAAAATTTGAAATTCACTATAAAATTCAATTCAAAGGATGTAGGAAAAAATTGAGTTATGACAATTTTGACGCGAAATTTGACCCGAAAAATTTGAATTTAGGACCAAAAATTTGAATTTTTGGCCAAAATTTTCGCAGTTAAACCAAAATTTGAATCTCGCGTAAAAATTGAACGTTTAATCTCCTCGAAAAAGTAAATTTTACTCAATTTTACTCAATTTTTTTTTTTTTTTTTTTTTTTTTTTTTGAGAACTTGTGTTGATGGATCTTTATAGTCGAATGAAACGATGTTTATGAAGTATCCTTAGGCGTAGAAATCACGTGAGGGCAAAATCACACTTATGCGTAGAAATTACCAAAGTTACGTGTAAACAATAATAGTTACGCGTAGTTTTAGCTTACGCGTAAGTAGGAAAAAAGACTAAAGTTACGCGTAGACAAAAGTTAGGCGTAGAAAGTTAGGCGTAGGATTACTTTATGCGTAGAACTAGGTTTACGCGTAAAGTGAATCTTATGCGTAGGATTTCTACGCGTAAGCTTAAGCTTATGCGTAAGTTTAGGGTTTTATCCCAAGTGATCTTTTACACTATCACAGTGCAAAGGATATCCAAAGTCGACGTATTTTCAGGCTTATCCAAGCAAGAAAACACGGAGTAAACCACGAAACTGAAGATCAAACCAAGGATAAAGTTACGAGTAGAATTAGGGTTTTGATACGCGTAGTTCTACTCGTAAAATTACTTTTGCCCAAAGATGTTTCTAAACCAGATTTTTGTGATGAAATAGCTTCAATATCACCAAAATAACACAAAAGTGTGAAACTTGATGATCCAAAGCTTCTAAAACAGTTACGAGTAGGATAGCACCCTCGAACAAAAACTAGCTTAAAAACAACTATCCACGCATAAAGTTTGAAACTTTTTGCCAAAAACAAGTATTTTAACACCTTAAAACATTGAAAGGACAAGAATCTTGGATTCAAAAGTGTAAAAAATACGTTTTTAAGCGTGACAAAGTATCAAAGGTTTGTTTTACGCGTAGGACCAAAACCCACTTCAAAAACAAAACGATTCACCCAACTAGTAGGCGATTGATACCACTGTTAGGTCACTAGTTTTACAAACATAAGTAGTATAGAAAGAGATTAAGGCGATTGAACAAGTAAAACCAATACACACACACACAAAGATAATACGGTTACGCGTAGGAGTGAATGAAAGATAATAACTTGAACAACCAACCCTCAAGTGAGGGTTATTACATAGTATTTATAGGCAAGGAGCTAGGGCAACACTCCCTCTCCTTCCCTATTCCTTATTGGGCTTGGGCCTAAGCTCATGGGCCTTCTACATAAGCTTAAGGCTAAAACAAACATAAAGGCCATAATAAAGCTAACTATTACATATTAATTACTAACACTTGATTATGGTTTAGGAGTGATTCCAACAACAAAAAATGACAAATTAGAATTACCAAAGGACTAAAATTATTATTTTTCCAATTTAAAATGTCCAAGGGTGAATTCTGTCAATGTTTGAAATTCCAGGGACTAAAGTTGCCATTTTTAAAAGTTGGGGGACTGAAACTGCTAATTATGCAAATTTTATTCGTTTTTCGTTTGCTTTCGACATTTTTGCATCTGAAACATGTAAAACACAATTTTGAGATATTTTGATGCATTTCTGAGTGTTTTTGACTGTTTTGCAGTTCATATTTAACCAAAAATGATGAGTGAATAAGCACTCATCATTCACACTCACTCGTAGCTCATTTAGGATCACACTCAAGGTGCTTTTTGATTTATCATTTCACCAAAACTCATCATCCTTCCGCTCCTAAACTCACACATCATTTCTCAAATGTCAAACACATGTAATTTTATAATTCTCTCAATTTTAACAAATTGATTTTAGTCATTCCTAGCTCAAAATGGGTCAAAAATTAGTTTCTCAATTCTTATAATTTTTAAGGAATTTTTAAATTTTATCCCAAGTTGACATCTGATCTCTGGGGTCATTTAACACCGCTTGACACTCTCGAATCTCTTAGTGTCATCCTTGATCACCCATTGGTGCTCATAAAATCCCATTTTCTTCCATAAAAGGCAATCATTAGCTACCATCACTCATTACCCTTGATCATTTAAGTCCCATTTCTTTTAAGACACTTACGAAGACTGAGACACTCAAGATGTATAGGTATTAGACCTTACAAACATCATTTTTCTCTTTTCTTGGCAGCTGAGAGCAGGATCCCTAGGATTAGCCAAGACGGACCCCTTAACGGAGGGAACCATGGGATCCGGGTGACAGTTTCAACTAAACTCTAACTACCAGCTGGAACAATCATTTCAATCTCTCCTTGCTAACTTGAACACTTCATTTTTTCTTAATTAACCACCTTGATCAATGCAACTCTAAAGTTGACTCTTGTGCATACAAATCATCACATTTCAAAGGATCTTAGTGGCTTAAGTCTTGAATGCACTTGCCAAATCCTTCTCTTTATAAACCTTGTTATTAGAACTTCTTAGTCACCATCTACAACTTAAATCTTAGCAACTAGAAGCTTCTATCTCACTAACTCTTTGTCATCTCATAATGAGAAAGCCCATATTGGAAATTCAGCCACCAAAGAACCATCTAAGAAACTTGCTCGTGTTATTCACAAAATTTCTTCAACCGAATCATCTCCCGTTAAATCCACGAATGTAGGATTTCTCCTCCACCAACTCATCCAATCCCCAAAAGGATTGTCCCCACAAAAATATCATTGCCAAACATCACAATTCCTTCTAAACCAAACACACCCATTTCCACCCAACCAACACTTTTAGTGCCTAAAGTCATATCATTTACCACTTCATATTCATCTCCACATCTCTACAACTTGGAGGAATTCCCTCCTAAGCCATCCCATCCTCCACCATTGCTGACATTCTCTTCAATAGAGAAGATTGTGCAACAACAAAACCAAGGTGTTAAATCAACACTTACACCGGCATCCTTTTCTCCATTACCCTAAAATGGTCCATTTTGGATTATAAGGAATCATCAAAGTCAACCACCCGCCATATGGGAGTTGACACTTCTCTACCTCCACCACCATCCTTTGTTAAGCCATCATCTAATGTGCCTCCACCAATCCCTCCTTCTTTTGAAGATCCTCAACCCCCTTCACTTGATCCTCCACCTCAAGTTACTTCATTTCTACCACCACCTTTTCCGAGCCATGACAAAGATTGTTATCATTGTCAACACGTTGAAGGCTTGATACATGAACTACGTGAAGAGCAACGCTTCATGTTTATCACCTCTTCGAACGTTTCAATGAGGTCAACAAACCCAAACAACCATGAGCTTAAGGATTAAAGTGGTGTCCTAGTCTCAAGCTCAACTTAGATAGTTTAGGAATCCTAAGTCATGTATTTTTCATTTTCTTAGTTTTTGATGTTATGTACATCATTTCTCTAGTTTTATTAAATGATATTACATGTTATATGCCATATTGTCTTGAGAATATGTTTGGTGCATTAATACATATCTCATTTTGATGTTAAACATCAATTGTTACATCACCATTGTTGTCTTAAGATGACAGAAAAACGGATCCCTCAATATAGCTTAGACGGATCCCTACAACGAGGGAACCGTGGGATCCGTGCAATAGAAGACTTGTTTACTACTAACTTGAGTCTTGTTTGCAGGAAATTATGCTCGATATACTTGTTTTCTAAGCTTTATTTTGTAGATTTTCAATACACACATGAAGACTTTGACACCCTTAGCTAGGGGGAGTTTCATGTCAAAGTAATACTGATAACGCTACACGCGTCGTTCGGGGTCAAGGAACTTCCTTTTCTTCGAGCAAGTTTTATAACACCCTAGGCAGTGAACCTAATCGTTGTAGTGTAGTAATTAGGGTAAGCCACGGGTATTGATATCGTTCTCTAGGGGAATAGGAATGCTAGTGAGAAGTTACTACGCTAAGGTTGAGGTTGAGGAAGATTATTTTTTATCTTTTTATGTTTTTTTTAGAAAATGAAAAGGTACGAATCTCGGGTATTGGATTTGGGGGGTTTGGTATTGCCACCGATTACTCTACTATTATCTAATTATCTAAGCTAAGGTTGTGATAGTCTATGTCTAATTGATGTGTACTCGTATGATAGTTTAAAGATGTGTTTACTTAGGTTTTACTACTCCTTAATTATCTCCTATTGATGGTTGATTTGTCACGTCCTTATTCCTAGTTGCGTTGTGTTTCTAAAGTTGTAGGGCGTGCTTGTTTCCCTAACTCTTTGAAATTACCAAAGGGTCTTGTTTAAAAATCCTCTAGTGATTTATAAACGCCTACTCTACGGTTGTTCTTGAATGCTTTATCCTACAATTACCTAGATAATTATATTCTAAAGTTCACAAATAAAAGTCAAGCATTAAGTACACAACGAATAATCTAGCGCACTCTAGATCATTAGTCAACTAAGATAAGTATCAACCAATCAATGTTCAATAATTAAGTTTCATATTCCCTAAGAAAACACACAAATAAATTAGCCGGACATGGAGAACATGCAAGCATACACACAAATAATCAAAGACATAATTAAATTAATGAAGTAAATACTTATCTTGATGTATAATAGGGTTTAGAACCCTAAAATACTGCACAAGAAAGCCTTGGTTCGGTTTTAGGTTTTTTACTCCAAAAGACTACACACAAATACTGAAAAATTCGGATTCTTTATATAAGATTACATCTGCGACGGCGTCACCTTATGTTTCGTGACGCCGTCGTGTCGCCGTCATTAGGGTTTCGTCTTGGCCACGTAAACCTTGCGACGGCGTCACCTTATGACCGTGACGCCGTCCCCTTCAGCTCTGACGCCGTCTTGGCTGCATCTAGGCCGTCTGAGTAGCGACGGCCTACTCCTTTAGAACCTGACGTCGTCCCGTGAAAACATGCAATTTCGCTTCTGAACCGTCGCAAAATTCCTTCCCGACGGCGTCGCAGATAAGCAGTGACGCCGTCGCCTTGTGTTTCAGCAGCTTTGAGTGTCTCGATTCTGACTTTGGCCATTTTCTTCGTATATTCGCGCCTTTTCGTCCAAATAAGCATCATTCCAGCATTTTGCCTTCAAGAGACCTAGAAAGTGAAAAGGAACGATATTAAGCAATAACGGATACAAAAGTGATCGAATAAGGGCTTAAATGACCCCTCAAAAAGGTACCTTTTAAAACCTTATCAAATATCCCTACACTTGGTATTTGCTTGTCCTCAAGCAAATGTGCTTTTAGCCAATTAATTTATAAGTTCGGGGTCATGAAGCATCCATTCAAAACGGTCCACAACACATATAAGCCCCGCAAAAGTCATAACAAGCACGGAAATTACATACTAGCACCTCACATGGGGTGTTTGGATACTCACATCTCTCTCGGGTGTATATATGAAATATAACAAATCGGAAATGGAAGATAAACACTCATTAACCGGTGCTAGTACATAGATTACCATAGGCTTGAGAATAGATCAAACCTCCGTCGCTTTGGCGTAAGCACCTAGGAAAGACTATCAAAGAGGTCTTTTAAAGGGTTGTAACGTTAGGCTTACGGTATGGAAATGAAGGGTTTGGTGGGATAGGCAATTTAGTGGTGGATAGTCAAAAATCTCTATGTTGCAAGTATACGAAGAATGGCGTTGCTAAGCCAAGACTCGACACTCTAAAACTCTAGGCAACGAAAATAAACAAACATAATTTAAAAGATAGATGTAGGATGGTAGCCCGTATGGTTTTGGTTTTTTTTTTTTTTTTTTTTTTTTTTTTTTTTTTCACTCTCTTTTTTTTTTTCTTTTTCTCTTTTTCTATTTTTTTTCGGATTTTTTTTTTTTTTTTTTTTTTTTTTTTTTTTTTTTTTTTTTTTTTTTGTGCATACACTTTTACTCTACCATCCTCTACGGTACATCAAAATGATAGGGATTTATAGACACATCCCTACACTTGAGTTTTTATTACTCTAACACTAATTTGACCCGAATTGAAAAGATCAAAACACTTGGAGTACATTATTATGCAAACAAAGGGAATTTGAGTTTAACGTTCTCTTCCCTATATTTCATAAACTTTAACTTTTCCCATGAATCCCAATCATCCCAAAACTGTATACAAAGGATATGACTCGACTTAGCAACTCATGCAAGCAACCAGATAATTGAACTAAGGGTTTTGGGTGATAACATAAATTTGCACTAAAAGTGAGTGCAATAAAGGTAGGCTAAGGCGATTTGGGTGTATATTTGGGGGTGGGGTGTAAACAATGCTCTTCATTGATATTCCGGAAAAACCGAAACATCACGAGAACCGCGAAAAGGATAGGCTCTGAGGGGTTAACTAGGGGTATCGTGTACTAAAGATGAGTACAACGCAAAGGGTGTGGGGGAATTACTCAACCGAGGTGGAAGAAGTAATTATATTACGGGTATCAAACAAGGGTTTATCCTAATGCCTCTTATCATTTAGTTATCCTAACTACACAAGTGTAGTCTCACTAGCGATCTCGGAATGCATCACAAAACAAGTTCTAGAATCTAATATACTACCGGTTCACACTCTAAGCATTAAAGATGAATGCTTTAATTCCTACTAATCTAAGGGCGATCCTCACATTTTGGGTGGAATTTAGGTGGTAAAGGGTTTTTGTGCTAGTCATGCAACTTCCTATCCATGAGACGCTTTTGTTAAGACTAATGGCCCACTCCTATATGTCATAGAAAAAATTTTAAATTTGGCTAAAATTACCCGAACCTACATTTTCTCATGGTTTATTACACAAATACACTTGGACAAAGCAAATAGTCAAGGATAAGCATAGTTTCAAAGTTCCCGTTTTATTTTCCCTCCCTACACTTAAACTGAACATTGTCCCCAATGTTCCCCGAAAGTATCAAAGTTATGATAATAGAAGGTAATTAAAAACGAAAGAAACTAATACTCCCCTGATTAGCTCGGTAGGATCCGTGAAAAGTGGTGGTTAAATCTTTTCCAAGAAGAGTTTTTTTGCGTGAAAAGCTCCTTCCAATCTTGTGTAACTTCTTCTTGACAAACTAAACCTGCACACTAGAAGAAAACAAACGAAACCTTCGCGTAAAATCGGCGGTAATAATATACATAAGACTCGATTTAAACTAGGATATAATGCTTGTGGAATGGATGTTTATAGAATTTTTAGAAAATTAAGATCTGGAAAATTCCAAAATTTTACAAGTAGCTCAGAAAACGAGAAAAAGTAAGCTGATGTTTTCATTCTTCCTGACGCCGTCAGGTTATCCTGACAAAAACTGGTCTGCGATTTTCTGGAAAAAATTCTGGAAAATTTACATCTTTAGAATCTGGAAAAATTTCTGCAAAAACACCCATTATGACTCGATACAAGCATTTGACTCGAACAAACAAACATATATATCTTTTAGTTAATTGTTATTCTCATGTTTACGTTTCTTATGAAAACGTGTGTAATCCTCCCTACACTTATCCTTTATGTAAAATACCTTTATATGTAATTAAGACTAGGTTAAAAACAAAATAAAGCATTTTTACAAATTTAAACATGAGGACAAACAAATAAAAGATATATGACACTAACAAGCAAACAATTAAGCATGGGTTGCCTCCCACGAAGCGCTTTTCTTTATTTAAGAGTCTTGTAGCTAGACTCGTAGTCCTACTCCTACGTTGCCTCGTGCACGCTCGCGTGCTCATACCTAAGCCACTCCAACTCTCTTTCATTCTTTTTATAATCATCTCCTAATTCAAGACATTTTTTGTAATACCGCTTTGTTTTCTCATATGGGTACCTAAGCCCACTTTGCTTATCTCTTTCACTAAGCAATGAAATAGGGGTCATTCTATTACAAGCCTCAATGTCCCTATGTTTAGATCTAGGATGAGCGCGTGGCATTTGATAGACAAAATCTTCGACTTCATCGGAGAAAGTGATTAGACCGTCAATCATTCGTTCATTCAACCTAGTCAAATTCTTGAAAGGTTTTCCAAAAATTACTTGAGTGAGGTCCTTGTCGATAAATTCTCCCAGGTTTTCTAAGACCATGAATTCTACCAAATAGGCAAAACTTCCAACAAACACGTGCAAATGAGTGACTGCTTTAACAACATTGTTCCCATGATAGGTTAACTCATTGACCTTGATTTTATTGTATAGATCCTTTGAGATTAAGTTTAAAGGCAAGAATGAATTCAAATAAGCATCGAACCCTTCTAGTCCTATTTTGCATGGGAATTGCATGTTAAATGGGCCATCTTTCTCAATCCTACACCTAGGGTCAAAGTATTGGGAGGGATCTTCCTTAATTTCAAAGCTATCCTTATTGATGACCTCCCCGCTATCAAGTTCTTCACCATAATCAGATTCCTCATCAGAATCTGAGTAATAGAAAGGAATTTGTTGTCGCCAGTTCACCTCGTTATGCCCTAGGTGGTTACCAAAATGGTGAGTGGGTGAGGGGTTTTGTGGGATTGTGTTCTCAACCTCGGGATTGGGAATGGGTAGGGTGAAGAATCTTCGGTGGAAGATACAGATCATGGTGAGTAATGGTTTTTACGAACGAAGGTCACGAAGAAGGGGGATAGACTACGAGAAAGCTAAAAATGAGAAAAAATTTTACTTGATAGGAATCAAGTAAAGAAACCTAAACGAGGTGGACTACTAACTAGCTATTCTATTCCCCGGCAGCGGCGCCAAAAACTTGATAACGCTACACGCGTCGTTCGGGGTCAAGGAAACTTCCTTTTCTTCGAGCAAGTTTTATAACACCCTAGGCAGTGAACCTAATCGTTGTAGTGTAGTAATTAGGGTAAGCCACGGGTATTGATATCGTTCTCTAGGGGAATAGGAATGCTAGTGAGAAGTTACTACGCTAAGGTTGAGGTTGAGGAAGATTATTTTTTATCTTTTTATGTTTTTTTTAGAAAATGTGTTGGAATCACTCCTAAACCATAATCAAGTGTTAGTAATTAATATGTAATAGTTAGCTTTATTATGGCCTTTATGTTTGTTTTAGCCTTAAGCTTATGTAGAAGGCCCATGAGCTTAGGCCCAAGCCCAATAAGGAATAGGGAAGGAGAGGGAGTGTTGCCCTAGCTCCTTGCCTATAAATACATTGTAATAACCCTCACTTGAGGGTTGGTTGTTCAAGTTATTTCCTTTCATTCACTCCTACGCGTAACCGTCTCATTATTGTGTGTGTGTGTTTGGTTTACTTGTTCAATCGCCTTAATCTCTTTCTATATTACTTGTGTTTGTAAAACTAGTGACCTAACAGTGGTATCAATCGCCTACTAGTTGGGTGAATCGTTGTGTTCTTTGAAGTGGGTTTTGGTCCTACGCGTAAGACACACGTTTGATACTTTGTTACGCTTAAAAACGTATTTTTTACACTTTTGAATCCAAGATTCTTGTCCTTTCAACGTTTTAAGGTGTTAAAATACTTGTTTTTGGCAAAAAGTTTCAAACTTTATGCGTGGATCATTGTTTTAAACTCGGTTTTTGTTTAAGGGTGTAGTTCTACGCGTAACGTTTTTAGCAACTTTGGTACATCAAGCTTTACACTTTAGTGTTATTTTGGTACTATTGAAGCTATTCCATAACAAAAATCTGGTTTAGAAACAAATTTGGGCATAATCATAGTTACGAGTAATCCTACGCGTATTGAAACCCTAAACTTACGCGTAAGATTCTCCTTGGTTTGATCGTCGTTTTCGTGGTTTACTCCGTGTTTTCTTACTTGGATAAGTCTGAAAATACGTCGACTTTGGATATCTTTTGCACTGTGATAGTGTAAAAGATCATTTGGGTAAAACCCTAATTTTACGCATAAGCATAAGCTTACGCGTAGAAATCCTACGCATAAGATTCACTTTACGCGTAAACTTTTGTCTACGCCTAAGGTAATCCTACGCCTAAGTTTCTACGCCTAACTTTTGACTACGCCTAACTTTAGTGTTGATCCTACTTACGCGTAAGCTAAATTCTACGCGTAACTTCTTGTTGTTACGCGTAACTTTAGTGACCTAACTTTTGCTAATGAAACTGCTGCACCAGATGTCGCGGAATCTTCAACAAACCATTTGAATCCTCAGAATCTACACAATGTATACCAACATCAACCCTCTACACATAGATGGACAAAAGATCATCCTCTGGAAAACATTATTGGCAACCCAAACCAACCAGTTGTTACGAGACAACGACTTCACTCTGATGGTGAGCACTGCATTTATGCCCTCACTGTCTGCCAATCTGAACCCAAAAACATAAAAGACGCAATGACTAAAGACACCTGGATTGAATCCATGCAAGAAGAACTCAACCAATTCAAAAGACTTGAAGTATGGGAACTGGTTGAAAGACCAACAGGGGTTTATGTCATCGGTCTAAAATGGATATGGAAAAACAAATTGGATGCTGAAGGGAATGTTATCCGAAACAAGTCACGACTCGTTGCTAAGGGTTATCGTCAGGAAGAGGGTATAGACTTTGAAGAATCTTTTGCTCCGGTTGCTCGTTTGGAGGCTGTTCGGATATTTCTCGCGTTCGCGGCTCATATGAATATGACGGTCTATCAGATGGATGTCAAAACGGCGTTTCTCAATGGACAACTTAAAGAAACGGTGTATGTCAGTCAACCAGATGGATTCGTTGATCCTGAGTTCCCGAACCATGTATACAAACTGAATAAAGCCCTATACGGTCTCAAACAAGCTCCTCGAGCTTGGTACGATAAGCTATCATCCTTCCTCATTGCCAATAATTTCACCAAAGGCTCGGTCGACCCAACACTCTTTATACAATATCACGGGGCACATATCTTAATTGTTCAAATTTACGTGGATGACATCATTTTTGGGTCCACACATAAAAAGTACTCAATCGCTTTTGCAAAACTGATGAAGAAAAATTTTGAAATGTCCATGATGGGTGAACTTACGTTCTTTTTAGGACTGCAAGTTCATCAATCACCCCGTGGTATTTTCTTGAGTCAGTCCAAATTTGCCCTTGAATTGTTAAACAAATTTGGGATGAAATCTTGTGATACTTATGCCACACCAATGACTCACACCAAGAAGCTCGACGCTGATTTAAATGGGAAATTAGTGGACCCTACAAAATACCGCAGTATTATTGGGTCTCTAATGTACCTCACAGCGAGCATACCTGATATCGTCTTTGCTGTCTATCTATGCTCCCGTTATCAGTCACGACCAACTGAAACCCACCTCTCTGAGGCTAAAAGAATCCTCCGATACATAAAGGGAACCATTAACTTGGGGATCTGGTATCCGAAGGATTCTGGTTTTGAACTAATCGCTTTTTCAGATGCTGATCATGCAGGATGCTTAGATTCACGAAAAAGTACTTCAGGAGCACTACATTTTCTTGGAGATAAACTGGTGTCTTGGCAATCAAAGAAACAGGATTGTACATCGCTTTCATCAACCGAAGCAGAATATGTAGCCATGTCGGCGTGTTGTGCTCAAGTCATATGGATGAGAACACAACTCAAAGACTATGGTTACGTATTCGACAGAATCCCGATGTACTGCGATAATCGAAGTGCCATTGCGATCTCGTGCAACTCAGTTCAGCACTCGAAATCAAAGCACATTGATCTTCGCTATCATTTCATCAAGGATCATGTGGAACAGGGTACCGTTGAATTATACTTTGTGGGTACAGAATACCAATTGGCAGATCTTCTCACAAAAGCCTTGCCTCCCGCTAGGTTTAATGAGTTGGTCCACCGGATTGGTATGAGGTGTTTGACTCAAGAGGAATTGGATGACCTCCTAAAACAGTCTTAAAAACCTGTCAAACACCAAAACATCTCATTTTGTAAATAAATAAAATCTTTCAAAAACAAAATACAAAAATATAAAATCTGATAAAACAACAAAAATATTCTTCTCATCTATTTTCTTTAACATGGCAAGTACCGTTCTTCCGTCAACACTTGCATCTCTCAAATTTCGTATTTTTCCGATCAAGTGTTGAGGGGGAGAAATTTATCGCTTAACCGTTTCAAAACATAAGTGTACTTGCATGTTATCACATCTCGGTTGTTTCGTTATACTAATGATGGTGGACTTTCTGGCTCAATGACACTCCTTGGACTAAAATTCTTAAACCGTTTAATTTTATCAAGCCGAGGGGGAGTGTCGTCATGATTCTTTCTTAAAAACCTTTGTTTGGTAACCTAAATGGAAGTTAAAAGGCTTTGGTTGAAAAAGGAAAAGGTGGAGGGACTAAAATTGTCATAATTTGAAAGTACTTTTCAATAAAATACCCCACCTACCCTTTCAATTCTCATTTAATGCTAAACCTAAAAACAAATCCTACGCCTAAGAATTAAACAAGAAATCCTAGTATCCGATCATCAATTTGTAAGTTGCTTCATGATTATGACATGTTTTTAAGCTAAGGTTTTTGTTTTTATGGAAATCCAACGGCTAAATAATGTCTTTCAAGTGATTATGTGTTCTACGCGTATGCGTATGAACACACAATCAGTGTGTGTGTGTTTATGGTAAAATGGTTTGCGTCAAAACGTTTCTAATACCTTGTTTATTCAATTTTTACCATTAAAACTCACCCAGTAACACGAATTGGTGATTGTGTAAAACTAGGGTTTATAAGTCGATTTGGGGTTTTCAAAATAAGAAGTGTTTTGGTATATATGAATGTTGGGTTATGGCCATAAGGCGTTGAATTGATCATTTCCACAGTTATAAACCACCCAGAAACTCAAATTGATGGATAATTCAAAATTAGGGTTTAAGGTTCATAACTTTTGGGCATTTTTGATTCTCAACGTTTTTGATGTTATAACTTGGCCTAAAGTATCTACCAACACTCTTGAGATACCAGAATTAGTTTGGTGAACATTCCATGGCTAAATCTCATACGCGTAAGTTTAGGGTTTAGACTACGCGTATGTGGTTCTACGCGTAACAGTTTACATGGACTAGGATGTTGTTATCTGTGATAAATTGTTGTTTTGTGTGAACATTGATGAGTTTATAACTTTATTTCAGGCTTTGCTACGCTTAAACACTCAGAATCAAGGTCATAAGACTCTCTACGCATAAGGATTACCCTACGCGTAGTCATGTTATGCGTAAAATAAAACCTACGCATAACCATTACGCGTAAGGTTCTACAATGGGACTACGCGTATCCTGTGAAGGATATGCGTAAACAGTGACCTCTACGCATAAGGTCTACTCTTACGAGTAAGCCTTACGCGTAAGGTTCTTATACGCCTACGCGTAAGCTCTACGCGTAAGGTCCCCTTTTTCCTACGCGTAACATCTCTTACGCGTAAGATAGGATCCTACGCATAAGCTTTCGCCTACGCGTATGTCACGACTGTTTACGCGTAACTTTGTCATTCCTACGCTTAAGCCATTTTTGACCTTCATTATGAATTGTTACGTGTACAAAACTTGTTAATAAACTTATCATAACGTCACGAATCCAATAATGTCACTAATAAACCAAAACGTTTGATATGTTGTGAACAATAAGTGATAACATAAACTTTAAAACTTAAAGTTAACTAACTCACGAAACATTTCACGACGTCATTAGACTATTGGACATACAAGTGACTTAGGACTCGTAACAATCATTGACGTTGTACATTAAATAACTAGACAATAAGAACTACTGTTGACTAACATTATGTCTTTCGATATGTTGGTTCTTTTGGCTAATATTATTTCAGATCACGACATGGCTGCTCAACCAAACATGGATGCATCAAATGTTCTCTCCATTGCTGACATCTACCCTAATGGCTACCCAATGAAGATTGGAAAGAATAATCTCCGAGTTGACTTCAGCACTCTCACTTGCACTGAGTCTTCATGCTTAATCGCTATTGACATTCTGAGGACTCATCCATATCAGAACATGCTCACACATTCTGCAACAGTACCTGAGATCTACATCCAACAGTTCTGGAACACCATGGAAAGGGTCAAAGGAAGGACTGCTGTGACAATGACTCTGAATCACAAAAGAATCACCATCACACCTGCAGACTTAAGGGCTGTTCTCTTAATTCCTGAAGTCGAACCAGCCAAACTTTATGCCACTCCTACTGAAGAGCTCACTCTCCAATTCTTAATCGATATCGGTTATGATGAGGCTACAGGAGTAATCACCAAGCACTCTCACGTAGAGCTAAAGAGTATTCCTCAACCCTGGAGAACACTCTACATGATCATCACCAAGTCCGTTTCTGGTCGTGACAGCGGCTATGAGCATCCTAAGCTCATGGAACTGCAAATATTCTGGGCATTGGTCAACTTGAAACACATCGCTATCGAAGCTCTGATTTGGGAAGACATGATGTCTTTTCTCAACAAACTAGGCTCAAAGATTCCCTACATCAGATACACTAAGCTGTTGATCCAAAGAGCACTTGGACTTCATTCTGATATTCCCAAGAGGCTCAATGACCCTGACAATCACGACATGCTGACTGAACCTATTCTGACCATCAGAATGAAGGAATCGTCTACAAAGAAACAGGGCGCGGTGTTACCAGATTACCTGCTAACTGAAGATGTCAGAAAGCTCGAAACGTACAACAGGTATCTGGAAGCAGTAAGACAAGGCAAGGTTGGTCACCTCGACGAAAGATCTTCTGGTACTCCTACTCGGAGAACTAGAAAAGGAAGTGCTGGAAGTGTTACAAGTTCAGAGTCACAAAGGAAGTTTCCCAAACGAAACCCTCCAAGAAAACGGTTTGTTCCCGTAAAGGAAGCTACTCCCATTCCTAAACCCAAACCTGAACCGAAACAACAGCTTGAGGACGTAAGTTCTGAAGCTACAGATACAGATGAGGAGGTTCTCTATTCTGAAACCGCTAAGGATGTGTCCGACACTCCAATAGTACAGAAACCTCCAAGTCCGCAAGATGATAAGGGTAAAGGAAAGACTCCGGTACTTGTACCTTATGATGCTGAAAGCTCAGAAAGTGAAGGAGAGCCACTGGAGACTGCTTACAGAAAGAAATTGCATCAACTCAGACATGAACACAAGGCTGAAGAATTTGCTAAAGAGCAAATGGGTGGACCCGGAGGAACTAGTGGTGCTGCCCCCTCCGAACCATCTCCTGATGCGGTTAATCAACCCGATAAGGGAGCTGGTACCACCACTTTTTTGCAACAACAACAGCAGTTTGTGGAAGACACTATGGAGTTTAACTTTGAGAATCCAGAAACTGATGAGGAAAAGAAGGATAAAAAGTCTGATTATGACGATTTTCTTCTGGATAATCCAACTGAAACTCAGAAGGAAACTTCTGAACCACCGAAGGACCCAGAGTCTCCTCACATCTCCTCTTCATCCGACTCTTCTTCACATTCATCTCCACCACCATCAACGAAATCAACAAAATCTTCATCCAAATCCGTGAAGAAACCAAAATCTTGGGTTTCTCAAGCTCATGAACGGATTCAAAAGGCTGTCAAGGAAGTCAGAAAGAAAAACGTTCTTAACAAGAAGCTGAATTTCTTTGCTGATCACATACAGCATATATATAAAGAGAACGAAAAGAGGAACAAGGAAAGGAAGTTTGTGCAAGAATTCATGAAGAGTCATCGCCGTGAGCAATTAAACGAAATGATCGAAGGTTACACTAACAGGTACCTTCGTGACAACGTTCCTAGACTTACACAGGAGATGTTTACCAGACAACTCTATCCAAACCTGTTGCACCTGGCCAAACAGGCGATGAAGTCAACACCGATGTATGTTAGCATCAATCCTGTTGATCCCACAATCTTCTCTGACGCTGAATTGGTTGATCGGCTGGTCGCTCAAATGTCTAAACGTTCCGCAATGCTTGCCTCTCATGAAAGCAAACTGTTAGAAGCATTGCTGGCATTCCAACTTAACTCTGCATGCCGAGAAGAAGCTGAGAGGCCTAAACGTCATAGAGACGATGATGATCAGGATCAGGATAAGACTGACGAGGCTAAACGTCAAAAGATGTCTGGTGAATCCTCCTCGATGCCACCTCCTCCAAAACCAATTCATGCACAACAAAAGTCTTCTCTACCACGGTCTTCAACTGATAAACCTCGGGACGATTCCGAGTTACCACCTTTGACTCAGAAAATTGGTGATCATTTTGAGTATACGGGTGGTGACGATGAAGAGGTCCCTGAGCCCCAACAACAACCCTCCTCTCCCAAACAAGTGAAGAAACCCGAATCATCATCAAGGCCTTCTAAAAGCAAGAAAAAGACGACTCAGCCTGATGTCGTATCATGGCTAGATGACGATACAACCGCAGAATTTGAATGGTTCTCCACACTTGTTAACAACACTCCCTACCCTGAAGAAGGTCAAGACCTGGTAGAAGGTTCAACATTGGAGCATGCTAAACTGTTACAAGAAAAGTTCCAGGTGAAGAAAATGACGAAATCTGAGCTGAAGCGAATCAAGAATGACGCGTTTCAATTTCTAAAAGATAGCTCTGAAAGTGCTCTCGAGGTCGAATATCACCTTGACAACATTGCTCGAGCCATGTCTAACAACATGGATTGGCTCAACCCGGAAGCAAACATTGACTTCACCAAAAGGGACAACCCTCCATACTACACTGATTGGACCAAACCCCTACCAACCATTGGCCAAGCTGATGAACCACGGATTCCCTTTCGATATTTCTTCAACAGGGATCTGGATTTTCTCGTACACGGTAGCGATGGTTCACGAAAATACGCTACATCGTTGACTCTTCCATTCCCAGCGGCTGTTTACTCAAACTGCACAGCTATCGAAGAACGTGCTAATCGCTTGTTTTCGGACAACGTACAAGCATACGACCAAGATGCACTGTATGGGATTACTCACTGGCCTGAACGCCGAAGAATCTACTACAGAAGCTGCCTGGTTCAGAAGTCTCAACATCCGGTGTACAGTTCTAAGAACATCGTGGCCATCAAACACGTTGAGATCAAGTCTAAGTGGGACTACACATTCATGAAGCATATCATAGTCAAACGTCAAGATGAACAGGAATATGCGTTCTCCGAAGCTGACTTTGAGAACCTGTCCCTCAACGACATCGAAGACATGTACTTGGCCAAAGTACAAGGTCGTATGAGACAATTCTCGACAGAAGTTCAACGAGAATTCATCAAGTCACTTCTCATCTTCATTAGACGAATTGTGATCAAAGAACGTGTAGAGGACATCCAGCTAGCTGTTGAATCTTATCAGACGCGTGTCAACCTCACTCCTCCAACGCTTGATCTTCCCGACCTCAATCAACAAGCTTAATATACGCTCATCAGCAAACCTTTCGGAGTTGTTTACCGCAGTGAACTTCACCGCAACTGCTTAATGGCGTGTAGTGAACTTCATAAATTTGGAGATCATACTTTGAAGATGGTTAGGGATGGATTGGCGTACAGATTGAAGGACATACATCTGAAGATCGGGTCTCGTAAACGATGGAATTCTCAGGAAAGGAGGGACGTGCTGAGGATCATCAAGATGATTGATGAAAGATTGTTCAGACGGGATCAGTTTAGAACACTGGAAAGCTTTGTTGGTGGTCGACCCAGGATCAACATCACCAGCTATCAACGCCCTGTGCGCATCCCTGGGAACATCACTGGACTTCCCGGTACTAATTAAATTGTTTCCTTCACATAATTTTTGGATGAATGATTTATCATGACTAAGGCTTGTGCACACATAACAGTGTACAACCCGTAATTGTAAAGAAAGGACCCTGTGGTACGCTTCAGTGCCACAATCCTCATCTAAGGAGCGAAAGCTTCTTACTTTTGAGTAAAACCTATTAAACCGTTTACTTTTCACGGTTTTGCTCAAAAGAACAAGTACTTCCCCCTACGATTTTTCAAAACCTCAACCGTTTATATTACTTGTTGAGGGGGAGTATTTGACTTACAACTTTGTTCAAACAAATGTTCCTTGTGTCACTCTTCCCACAACCACTCGAAATGGTCATATTTATTCTCAATCGTTTCAAAAATAACATTTTATATGCCATTTTTGAGGGGGAGAAAATATGTGATAAGAAATATGTTTGTTGCTTTCTCGTGAGCAAAGACTTAACCAATGAATTGACGATCCTTAACTGTTAGTAACTCGAAAAGACTTGTCCGGGACGGGTAATAATTTCAAACTAGTTCGCTAGTGATGTAAACGTGTCTCGCAAAGGACTTGTCCTAGTAGAATGTACCATTCGAGAAACTCTTGATAGACATGAACTCTGACGGGTTTGACAACCTTTCGAGGTTTGTCTACACCTTCAAGATAGTTATTAGAGCTAGTTGTCACCTAAAAGCTGACGATGTAACTCTTTAACTATGCAACGTAACCGTGTCTCGCGGGGGATTGTCTATCTTCAGTGAATCAATTCAAAATGTGCGCGCTCCTTCCTCACTGTGCATTTAACCGTTAAAACTATTAAGCACATGTGGAGGGGGAGTATTTATGCAAAATCATATCTCTACAGTGGTACTAAAACGTTTTCATTAATAAACACTGTGAGAGATTTATTTCAATGGTGCAAAATGGTTTTATGGCAACATAGGTTAGTCAAGGAGATATAAGGTGACTAAGGTTAGGAATAACCGTCCTATGATCCGCCAGAGCCGGAGGGATCTACCCAAGGACACTACCATTAGTTAGTGTTAGAAGTCCTTAGGAATGATTGTAAAAAAGGAGAAAATGAGAATCGGAGAAAGAAGGAGTTGAAGAATCAAAAAGAAACGTAAAGTAAAGGGTGAAAAGAAATAGCCCTCCAGATTATTCAACTTAGGGCAGACACCGGGTTCAATTCATATGCTACTGGTTGTCACTTGATGACACCGGTATTGAAGATTAAAAGTCGTCATGGACCCAGTGACGCATGCACTAAACCTTCTTAGCCACTCAAGTTTCTCTCAACAGAAGCTTGTTTCATTCTCACAGGGAACCCTACATAATCTATCGGCTTTCTCTTAGAGATTGCTGATATTGAAGAAGGAGACCCTCTCCCTGGTCTCCGCTTAGGAAAACCAAAACGCACTATTGAGTCTAGAGCCACGAGATTCATCAAAAGATCTCTTAGGAACACTTGACATTTCATCACTTGTTGATCAACAAATAAGATCTTCAGTGGTTCATATCGAGTCCTTCACAGATCTTAGCAATCTGTCTAGAACATTTATGAGAGGTTCACAATTGTAATCCTCAGTGATTGAATGGAAACTCCTGCCAGGGTCAACATCAAACAGCCCTGACAGAAGGTCACTTCGGTAACTCCCCGTGGATTACGCTTAGTGTGTCTCAAACGGTCTACAGTCGTGAGGTGATGCTTCGGTGTACCTCAGCGACTCATCTGAATCGTAGGTGTACTTCGGTACATCGTGTTATCTCACTTGTGGGACTCCGATTCAGGAACGGCCCTTGTGAGAATTAGAGTTGAGTTTTCACACTATGTTGTTAACTCTCTCGAAGTTCAAACTTGTAAGTGCCGGAATCCGCTTATTACTAACTGTTTTATGTTTTCTTCTTATGGAAGCACTGGAGCGGAATGATCGTGCAGATTCTTCATATGTTCACACCAACATCATCACTAATGGAAGTTATATCCTAAAGCAACACAACAGTCAAATGATTCTTCGTCAACCAAAGAATCTACAAAGTTAAAGACTTAGAGAACTTCATCAGTATTGAAATCCAACGTCAAAGAGCGTGTGAGCATATTGAAGCATGACGTGGAGACACTGAAGCAGCGAAGCTGATCTGAGGCAGACTTGATGCAGACTACAACATACTATCACTTTCATCACAAAGAACATCAATCAAAGAACAAAGTTAAAAGTGACGTCAAAGCATAACCGTTCGAAGAAGACAATTTCCCTACACTGGGGAGATTGTTCGTACCAAGGCATTTCTTCTCACAAGAAAGAAGAATGTCAGAAGACGTCAGCGCTACTATTACATCAACGCCTTCACCGTTCATCACCAACACTTGAGGGGGAGATTGTTGGAATCACTCCTAAACCATAATCAAGTGTTAGTAATTAATATGTAATAGTTAGCTTTATTATGGCCTTTATGTTTGTTTTAGCCTTAAGCTTATGTAGAAGGCCCATGAGCTTAGGCCCAAGCCCAATAAGGAATAGGGAAGGAGAGGGAGTGTTGCCCTAGCTCCTTGCCTATAAATACATTGTAATAACCCTCACTTGAGGGTTGGTTGTTCAAGTTATTTCCTTTCATTCACTCCTACGCGTAACCGTCTCATTATTGTGTGTGTGTGTTTGGTTTACTTGTTCAATCGCCTTAATCTCTTTCTATATTACTTGTGTTTGTAAAACTAGTGACCTAACAAAATGAATAAGTACGAATCTCGGGTATTGGATTTGGGGGGTTTGGTATTGCTACCGATTACTCTACTATTATCTAATTATCTAAGCTAAGGTTGTGATAGTCTATGTCTAATTGATGTGTACTCGTATGATAGTTTAAAGATGTGTTTACTTAGGTTTTACTACTCCTTAATTATCTCCTATTGATGGTTGATTTGTCACGTCCTTATTCCTAGTTGCGTTGTGTTTCTAAAGTTGTAGGGCGTGCTTGTTTCCCTAACTCTTTGAAATTACCAAAGGGTCTTGTTTACAAATCCTCTAGTGATTTATAGACGCCTACTCTACGGTTGTCCTTGAATGCTTTATCCTACAATTACCTAGATAATTATATTCTAAAGTTCACAAAGAAAAGTCAAGCATTAAGTACACAACGAATAATCTAGCGCACTCTAGATCATTAGTCAACTAAGATAAGTATCAACCAATCAATGTTCAATAATTAAATTTCATATTCCCTAAGCAAACACACAAATAAATTAGCCGGACATGGAGAACATGCAAGCATACACACAAATAATCAAAGACATAATTAAATTAATGAAGTAAATACTTATCTTGATGTATAATAGGGTTTAGAACCCTAAAATACTGCACAAGAAAGCCTTGGTTCGGTTTTAGGTTTTTTACTCCAAAAGACTACACACAAATACTGAAAAATTCGGATTCTATATATAAGATTACATCTACGATGGCGTCACCTTATGTTTCGTGACGCCGTCGTGTCGCCGTCATTAGGGTTTCGTCTTGGCCACGTAAACCTTGCGACGGCGTCACCTTATGACCGTGACGCCGTCCCCTTCAGCTCTGACGCCGTCTTGGCTGCATCTAGGCCGTCTGAGTAGCGACGGCCTACTCCTTTAGAACCTGACGTCGTCCCGTGAAAACATGCAATTTCGCTTCTGAACCGTCGCAAAATTCCTTCCCGACGGCGTCGCAGATAAGCAGTGACGCCGTCGCCTTGTGTTTCAGCAGCTTTGAGTGTCTCGATTCTGACTTTGGCCATTTTCTTCGTATATTCGCGCCTTTTCGTCCAAATAAGCATCATTCCATTGAAAAATCATTGGCAATATCAATTACATTAGGATTACATTACATGACGTCCTCCTTGCAAAGTTTCAATCATCAAGGGGGAGCATATTCGTCACAAAGACGAAATCATTTGTAAACATAGTTGCAATGCACTACTTTAGTATTACTCCTTACTTGACGCCCTCACAAAGGGATGGACTCATCAAGGGGGAGCTAAGTCGAGAATACTTCTCCTCACTTACTCTATATTTTTCATTCTTTCTTTCTTTTCACACGTTTTTATTAAAACAATGTGTTAGTTTCTTTTCGACGCTCTATTTGTTTCGACAAAAAAGGGGAGAGGAGAGTAAAAACTCCAATTCAAACTTTTACGAATTTTAGTTTTTCCTTAAAATAATCTTATGTTTTGTCATCAACAAAAAAGGGGAGATTGTTAATACATATAAGCCGTAAAAATGTTTATTTATATTTTACGATCTTATAATGTTTTGTCGATAACAAAAGTAAAATCATTTTAACGAAACAAATAAAATACGTAAATGGTTTGAGTCAATAGTTTACTAACACACTTACATTTCATATAAAACACTAAACAAGTAATAGTGCTTTCATGATTTCGTAATGCATATGTACAACATCTAGTGTTTACATATTGGGTAGATATATACCTACTTAGTATGTATCATAATGGGTAAATAGAATGGGTAGAAGTTTAAGTAGTTAACCCATTGACTTAACACATTGAATATAGTTCGGTAAAACCTAAAATCCATGACCCATACCCATGGAGCATAATCCATAACCCATTGCATGACATCATGCATAAGTCATAATGGGTATTATCCATGACCCATGGAGCTAACCCATAACCCATGGACTAGATACATTGCATCTACTAGATATATTGTATCTATTTGCATACCCATGGTCCAAATCCTAGGGCCCATGACCCATAACCCATGACCCATGACCCAAAACCCATGGGCAAATAGGAGCGTCCCACAGTTCCCCCAGTTTACACTAGACGGATCCCTCAAGTAAGGGATCCGTGGAACAACATGTTTTCTTCAATAAATAGTGAGCCATTTCTTCATTGTAGGTTCTCACCCCTACACATACTTTCACCTACTATTGTAAACTCTCTAACCTCAGATCCAAAGGATCTTTCTATGTAGTTTGTGTTTGTTTTTATGTGATTCTCTAGGTTCCTCTTAATGGCAAGATCACCACCTCTTGAATTCGAGCAAGCTTAAGTCCATGAGTTGCCATGCTTTGTCATCATCAAGACTACTGAAGTTCTCTTGTTGATAGTTCTTTCTTCCTCTCGAGAAGTGTTGTGTCAAAAGCATTAGTGAAGGATGCCAAAAGGGTTAAGACGAAGACATTAGTAAAAGGTGCTTAACTTCCGTGTCTAAGGCATTAGTGAAGGATGCCAAAAGAGTCAAGACGAAGGCATTAGTGAAAGGTGCTGAACGTCCGTGTTAAAGGCATTAATGAAGGATGCCAAAAGGGTCAAGGCAAAGACATTAGTGAAAGATGCCAAGGGTGTACAATCGATATGGTGTATCGATGTACAACTAGTGATAGGTTGTATCCAAGGATATTGATATCCTTGATGATGTTGTAATTTGGAGTGGGTCTCCTTTAGGATAGGTGTTGTGTAGTATTAGGTGATAGTTCCTCCTTTGTATTGGAACTCGGTATCTAGCCTTGTACCGGATAAAGTGTAGGCGGCGTTTTGATAGGTGTGGTTCTACCTTGTGGAAGAACCTGGTGTCTAGCCTTGTACCGAAAAAAGAGTAGGCAACGTTGTGAAGGCTTCTTCGCCATAAGGATTTATGACGTGTACTGCTAATGAACTCTCGAGTAGGTGACTCGGGGAGTGGAGTAGGGCAAGGAAGGTGTCCTTGTAGTCGAACCACTATAAACACTCGTGTTGTGGTTTTGTGTTTCTTACCCTTTACATTTCCATTAAATATTTACATATCTATCTTTCAACGTCCAACATACACATCTAAATATTTTGACATAAGTCGATCTAAATATTTTAAAACGAAGTTTTAATCGGTAAAACTATTCAACCCCCCTCTTCTAGTTTTCTACATTTTTGTTCTGAACTTCAACCCGTCCATTCTGAACAACTGCCTGATTCCTTGTGTTAGATGAGGTACGGATACAGTTGTTGGATTTGTTAGCAAATCTCCCAAAGGCACGAGCAATTAATGCAAATCCTTGATTCAACGTATTGAAAGCCTCTTCATCATCATTCTTTGTTTCACTTTAGAGTGCTGAATCGGGGTTGTTGTTGTAAGGAACCATTTGAGTATCATTTGATTGCTGTGATGGATCATATGGTGTAATCTGGGCGAATTGTGGTGGATGAGTAAAGACTTGTTACAGCTGTGGAAATTATGGTGCAATTGACTGAGCAAACAAAGCAAGTGAGTTAGCATTAGGCAAAGGTGCATAAATTCCACTAAGAGCTCTATCTTTGTCCACTTCCTTTTGATGGTGCTTCATGTAATCATACAACATCTCATACTTTGCATTGTGGAGGCTCTTATCTTGATGGATGAATGTATCATAATTTTCCCAATCAGGACCGAGACAGCTTAGGAAAGTTGTGTTGATTGCAATTTTTGGCAAAATGATGTTGTTCTTGTCCAAGTCATTGATGATGTCTGTAAACCGATGATATTATGACTATGATGATTCCCCCTGATCAATCATGAAGTTTTCATAGGATAGGTAAAGTTTTGATTCCATGTCTTCTTGATTGAGTTATGTGCCTTCCATTAGGAGATGAATGTGGTCCCACATATCTTTTGCAGTTTTTTGAGCATCAACACTGCAAAGAATCGTGTTGGGTAATCCCAGAAGGATGTATTCCATTGCTAGTTCATCAGCTTCTAAGTTAAGTAGTTGTTCAGCAGTGAGTTGATCCATAGTGAGAGTGGAAGTAGTGTCATCCCTTGGTGGATTAGCCGTTGGATCTCTGGGTATTTTCACAGTTGGTATTTGGAATGGACCTTTGACAATGACCTTCTTCAAGAATTTACCATGAGGTTGCTTAAGATCACAAAACCTAAAGAACCGAATAACCCATTGATCATAGT
This sequence comes from Chrysanthemum seticuspe, assembly GCA_019973895.1. Taxonomy (NCBI): domain Eukaryota; kingdom Viridiplantae; phylum Streptophyta; class Magnoliopsida; order Asterales; family Asteraceae; genus Chrysanthemum; species Chrysanthemum seticuspe. The sequence continues at coordinate 41,897,436 of BPTQ01000008.1, forward strand.
TTCTGGGAGTGAGCATTGGAGGTCTATCAAGAGATCCAGCTTCATGAATGGATTGCTGGCTACTTATAGCTTCATACATTTTTGCAAACCAAGTAAGTTCCTTTTGCGTTGATGCATGCATAGCATACTTTGCTTGGAAATGATATTGAAAGTAGTTAGCATATTGATGTTGTTGTTGAGTGATTTGTTGAGGGATTTGTTGTTGTGGTGGTTGTGCATATTGATGAGGAAGATAATTTCCAATTTGTTGTGGTTGTTGCTGAAATTGTGGTTGAAGATATTGTTGTTGTTGCTGCTGAGGATATTCATGAGGAAATTAGTTGGAGTATGGTGGTTGAGACATCTTTGAAACTTGTGTTGATGGTTGATCTTTGCATTTGAATGAAACTTGATTTTGTTGTTGAAGATGTGCTTAGGCGTAAAAATTCCTTAGGCGTAAACTTGATGTGCTTACTCGTAAACTTCCTTTAGGCGTAAACTTCCTTCTTACTCGTAAAATTTGTGATTAAACATATGCTTAGTCATAAAATTAAGACTTAATTGTAAGGAACCTTATGCGTAAGATAGATCTTATGCGTAAAGTGTTACTCGTAAGGTTTAGCTTATTCGTAAAAATAGGTTATATACCAAAATCTTTCAAACTTTTCCAAGTTAGAAAGATTTCCACAAGTTGAAGTGTTTCACAGGCTTATCCAACCAAGGAAAAAACTGAGTCACAAACAGCTTTGAAGATTATGTAGAGAAATTCCTTATGCGTAAAACTGCTTAGGCGTAAACTCTGGCTTGGGTGTAAACTTTACTCGTAAGATTATTGTTTAAATTATGAGTAAGAAAAAGGTTTCAAGTTACGCGTAAAACCAGAGTTTTCCTTACTCGTAAAACCAACAGAAATTACCAAAATGAATTTTTAAGCACCAAAACGCTTTGTACACTCGTTTCATTTGATGAAATAGCTTCAATAACACTTAAGGAATAAGAATGTTTTAAACTTTAACAACCTAAGTGAAAATTGAGCTTGTGCGTAAAACTGATGAACGAAAGGAAAACGAATGAAAAAACGTAAAATAACACGTAAAGTTCCAAACTTTTTGCTTAAACTAGGATTCTAAACACTATATTAACCTTAAAACTTTCCAAGCTTCAAGATAAAAGTGCAAAAAATCAAAGTTTAAGCATATCAAAGGTTTTTAACGAGAGAAAAATTACGTGTATATGACAAAACTTCAACAAAAACGTTTCACTAAACTAAATGACGATTGATACCACTGTTAGGTCACCATAATATGAAAACAAGTATGTTAGATGTATGATAGAATGATAGTAAGAGAAGGGTGGATGGATTCTTTCACACACAAGACAATATGAAATGTTTAAGCTTAATATGAAAGGAACCAACTCTCTAAAGTGAGATTTTACAATGCATTTATAGGCAAGGGGGCTAGGGAAACTATTCTAGCCCCTTCCTTGATTTGTTTGGGCCTATGCTTAGGCCTATGGGCTTACTACATAATCCTAGCACTAATTACATACATATAAGCCATAATTAGCAACCTATTATATATAAATGACAGACACTTGAAATATTATGTTAATACAAATAAGCCGTAAAAACGTTTATTTATATTTTACGATCTTCTAATGTTTTGTCGATAACAAACATAAAATCATTTTAACGAAACAAATAAAATACGTAAATGGTTTTGTGACAACTCGTAAATTCCTCGATGCGTCGTAATTGGAGAAACGTCGATTTGAGCGATCTTTAATTTAATTTGTTTTACGAGTCGTATTTTATATCGTTTTTATTGGAATTAATATTTTAAGAACAATGGCATAACTCTCGGGTCATGAACCTTTCGTTTGCTAGGTTAAAAAAGCCTCGAACCTAATATATCACAAGTTTTATAAAGTTTCATCTAGGGTCCTTGGATACTTTTCATTTTCACCCTTGTGGTTTGGAATGTGCAAAACTAGTCCCTCCTTGGAGTATATATACCCCAACATATACCCATTCTGTCATTTCTCTCCTCTACTTTCTCTCACTACAAAAACACACACAAACATCTCTCCCACCTCTCTCTAAAATCCGGCCACCCATATTAGGGTTCCGGCGCCGTCACTATTTTCTGGCCAACTTCCGACGACCACCAATAGCTACACCACCAATCCCATCTTATATATCGGGATGCCGTGGTTCTATTTTTATAAAACACTCATCAAGAAACCCCCACAAGCGCTCCAAATCTTGATTCCAAGATTCGGATGCCCAGGGTTTTCAAGGTAAACGAGCATCAAGGGTAATGCTTGGGTGATACGAGTTGTACTCGTATAGAAACGCCACAACATCCCTCTTCTCTTCTCTTTTTCTCACGGTCAACCTAACGCACCATATTATTATTGTTATTTTCTTTCTTGTTTTTATATAAAATGTATACTTAATGTGTTTGTGCTTCGTGGATAATTAAAACGAGAACAAGGCTTGCAAACATTTTTGGAAAACGTTCTTGTGAGGTAAAAAAAAATTAGAAAACAGTTGTGATTATGTTTCGTGTGGTATAATGATATTGAAGGTGTTTGTGGTCTGTTTTGGGTGAGTCAACCGGGTGAACTGAGTTAGGTAACTAAGTGGGTCGAGTCAAAGGACTCAACTGAGTCAATAATGACCGGGTCAGACCCGTTTGGGATCGTGGGTCGGGTCTAATGACCCTTGCGGGTATGGGTTGGATCTGTTTGGGCTCAAGATATGATTGGTATATGATTGAGAAATATTTTGGTCACGTTAGGATGTTTTACTTTGCTCGGGTCACGTTAGAACCGGACAATAACTTGGTGCTTACCTTGTCCTGATTTATAAATTGGACATGTGATACTAGTAAAACTGAGTTAAGGTTCGTTTTAATTAGATACGGTAATTGTTATAAGTCGTAAAATAATGATAGCGAGGAATATTGCAACTAACAAGATGATGATTTGTAATATGACAATGGACTAACTTGAAGAAGGTAACAAATTAATTATATATCAATACCGGAACAAAGGAAATGGTTAAATAATGAAGGACAAATGGTTAACGTATACCGAATAGGTTAGTAAATTTGGAAAACATAACAAAGTAAATATATATCGATAATTAACTATAACGATTAATGGTTTCAATTGTGGTTGCGCATGGCGTTTAGCCTAACTATGGACAAATGGGTTGAATGTTTAAGTGTTTAATAATCATTTTGTTAAGTATGATACATAATATTCATTTGGATATTGGTTAAATTGGGTCGAGACAATGAGAAATTTGGAATAACGTTTGTTATACGAGTTAAATTGGTATGGAATTATATTTTGATAAACGTTTTGACTTAAATGGGCTCAAATATTTTGTCATCACACTAATATCGAGATAATTATATATATATTATCAACGATTACGGTTTCGTTTAATTGTAAACCTTTAATTACTATGACAATAGTTCATGTTTTCTAAAGCCCGTGATGACTTTTATATCAACGAATATGGTTTTATTTAATTAAAAGCCCTTATCAACTATGATAATGACTTATGTTTTATAAATACAAAATATATCTTATAAACTTTAGATAAAAGTTATATTGATTAGTATGTTGTACTTTAATAAAGTGTTGGGTTTAAACGAGTTTAATATATTTGTTTTGCGATAAAACTAAATATTTTGTTTTCACAATTAAGTCGATGTTGAATTATATAACAATATATTATTGACGGATATGGTTTAAACTGTGACAACTCGTACTTTCAGGTCATTTCTCAAATTTATTATTCATTGGTTACTATTCATCATTTATCGTAAGCTAGGTTTACAAGTATTAAATTCGCGTAACCTTAATGGTTTAGCTGCGAATTCATGAGCAAACATTAAGGACATTTCATATAGACTAGGATTAGTCTACATATCATTAGCATCATTATCATCATATTAGTTCATGCATAATTTTGCATTTTACGTAAACGCATAATTTTCTATTAAATAAATGCTATCGTGTAATTAATTATTTTGAAAATTTGATCTGATACTTCCAAAAATTATCCCGATATATTTTTATACTCATATTAAGATTATAAAAATAAAATTATTAGTTTAACCGGTGTTTTAAACTAATTTGGAGAACAAAATATGGAGAACAAAAATTTGGAGAACAACTTTAGAGAACTAACTTGGAAAAATCATATCTTTTAACCGTAAGTCGTCACGGGTCGAGCCACCCGTCATTTTGAAGATAATTGAGTCTAGTTTCATGTAAAAATACTTTCAAAGGTCAGTTTGTTACAAAATTTTATCAGTTCAACGATTAGTAACAGCAGGTCAGTTTTATGTCAAGTCGTTTCCGCGTAAAAGATTTAAATTTCAATGATTTTAAGTCGTGTCGTTCACGGGGTGTTACAACTCAATATATATTTTATTTTGATCCGTTAAAATTTATTTTAGCTAACGCTACCCTAAATTCTTAAATAAATACACAAGTTACTAATAATTCTTAATTAACTTCACTTCTACTTATACACAAGTATTTAACTAAAACAATACATTTGGTCTTTTCTTTTCCTTATGTATGTCGACCAAAGTGTGTGACTCACCCCAATTGTACAAATATCTAGCTTATACTAATACTTATATTGTTTTATACTTACAAACCAACACATAGTATCAACATATCTTAGTGTAAAAAAAAAAAAAAACTCTCTCTTCTTTCTTTCACATAAGAACCAACCACAAGGAGTTCAAGGAAGAACATTACAATTTTTTTTCAAGACAAGTAAATTCACAATCTAGGCATACTCTTAAGTAAGGTTTCGAAATAAAAACCTAGGGTATTTAGGATAAACCCTTGTTCATTTAAACCTCATCAAGTAACTAGTAAGCATTTCATGTTCACTTTCATCTTTCATATTCATATCATATTCATTTTATCATGCTTGAGAAAAACATGCAAGTTATATGGATGTCTATACCACTTTTAATTATTTTTAAGAGTTATATATATATATATATATATATATATATATATATATATATATATATATATATATATATATATATATATATATATATATATATATATATATCATCCTATAATTACTCCTTGAAACATATCACTTTTGGTGATGTCTAGGAACCCATGACACCCTAAGAAGGTGTATGGTAGGTTTAGAATAGCTTCGACGTTGGTTTGAAGTGGTTAGAATAAGTTTTACGCGAGAAAAATCCATTTCGACAACTATATTAAAGGGTCTGATCATTTCTGTGAAATCTGGAATTTTTGACAAATGATAAAAATTTTTGGGGAAGATATTTGGAAAATATACTTTAAAATGAAAACGTGGTGGCTTGAATGGAGTTATAACGAAGAAGTTATGCTATTTTCAAGTTTAACGACGAAAACTGTAAAATTCAGCATGTTGCTTCCACTTCTTACGAGTCAAAAATGAGACTTAAGCGTTATTAAATGTGTCGACTTATCAAAAATATATTAGCATACTTTAATACGAAGCTAAGGACATATAAAACGTAGAAAACGGACTTGTAACGATTAAATTACACGCGTTTAAATAAAGTTGCCGTAACTATATTATATAAGCAAAACTAATATATTTCTATTAAACAAACATTACGGCCACGAATGACCATGTTGAGGGTCGTTTTTAACATTGATGGAATACTTTTTATAAAATGAAGTCTTCTAGTAAAAGTAAGTTCGCCTAGCATATTTTCCAAAATGTCCAACCATTCGTCAAACGGAGTTGTAACGAATAAAATACAGTCACTCAAACTTTACCGAAAACCACCCTTAAACAATATTTTGGATACAAGTATCATACTTTACCTATATTTTTCTCTATGATCGAGACCTCTATGATAAAAACTTAAAAGCTAAAACTTTGAGATAATGATACAAGCTTCCCAAAACCGTTGAGTTTGTTTCCTAAAACTCGATGTGCACCATTTTACTACTAGCTTTTCAAGGCTGTTTAGTCACTTTCATGAAATTGTCAAATGACATTATTTTACGATGAAAAGTTAGAATTTCATAATAAACCATAAAATGACTATCGTAGTATATCATTTCAACATAAATACTTGTAAAGTAATTTATAAATTGTCAAGACGTTATAAGATTATTTTTCGACGATAAGCGTTATTTTCAAAATTCACAAGTGGTATAGATATCATACGAATTGCATGCATAACATTACATCATAACTTATCATAGAACATATCATTCATAATAGGTCACGGTTAGAGGTTGCGCCTCATTTTAGTGTATCCACTTTTGTCATCATAATCATTGCAACAGGTGAGTTTTCATAGCCCCGATTTATTCAAGTTTATGCTTATTTCAAACCTACGGGGGAGAATACATTGCACATCATTTTCATTACGATACCAAGTATATCAAATTCATTACATTGCTTAAGTTACTTCATTGCCAATTAAATGTCCCCATTTCTAAATCATGAACCGTTAATTTCGGAAGAAGCGAGGGTGAGTGGATAGATCTATTGAGGGTGACTCCTCCATCCGTGTTGGTAGTCCCAACTTGTCAACGGATGCATTTCATTTCTTTATCATTATTGAGTTGTTTGGAAAAACACTCTGTTGGGGCGAACATCATGAATAGTCAGCTTCGGTGTCATGTGCTTATAGCAATTGTAACATTTTTATGTGACATAATTGTCATACATGGCTTATACATGTGGTAGTCGTATTAAACATTTTCATAAACTCTATGAACTCACTCAACCATTGTGTTGACACTTTTAGCAATGTATTTTCAGGTATCTAAGGCATTCACTTCATGGCATGCATGTGGACTTATCATAGAGTCGTGGTGACGACGCGTCACACATGGGATTTATCAACTTTCAAAACATCGTTTGGCTTGTATCAAATTTATTTTCGTACATATTGACTATCATTTGGGACCTATACTTTGTAAACTCTGATTGTTTTATTAAATCAAACGATGTGTTTTCCAAACGACACTTTAGGTCGTTCAATATAACTGTGATTGTGATGCTATGACAGTCAACCCCCAGGAATTCCATTCTGTTGCAAAACAGGTAATTTGGGGGTGTGACAGATTGGTATCAGAGCTTCGGTTATAGAGAACTAGGTTGCATCATTGACCCTAGACTATAACTACATCATCATAGCATCTCATCATTTCATCATAAGTGCATATTCACTTTACATGCGGTTTATACGTACATTTTTCGAGTTATTTACTTTCATTCCAAATCAATTGTCACATGGATGCCTTTAAATACCCATCCCATCATCCTTTCTTCATACTCCAATGTGGAGAATGCCTTGTCATTCCCTATCACAATTTTTACATCAGTTGACTCATCACCGATAACATTGAATGCCAAGACAAAACCTTTGAGTTGGGCGAAGTCACTCTCACTCTTTTGTTTCACCACTAACATGTCGAGTTACACGTTATTCACACATTAAGTCACTAAACCATCATACATTTGAAGCACTTACGATATCTCATAACCCATCTCCTAGGAATCCCTCATTCAGTTTTGAAAAATAACCTCAAACTTATCACCTCATATCACATCTCTTTAGAGCGTTTATTATTAACATAGGACTTTACTACGTCTCACCCTTCCTCTTATTTTGAAGAGTAATGGCGCTAAAGAAAGCTACACCCTTCCTATGTTAGTAGTTCACTATAAGCATTTCACATGCTTATACACACACAGTAAGCATGTCCTCCTGCTTACACATACCCCATAAGCATTTCTATATGCCTATGCACGCCCTATGAACATGTCCTCATGCTCATACATACACAGAAAACATGTCCTCATGTTTTCATATGCGCTATATCTTTCACAGAGTTTCGAGTCTCAAACCTTAAATCTATAACACTTATCTTATACTAAGCAGTTGACGTGGGTATATCCCAAAACAATAAAGAGAAAACTTTGTATCAATATACACAAATACGTGAGATCTATTGGAATGTTTTTGGAAGATAAAAGTGAACAAATGAACATAGAGTGTGAGAACCAATAATTCAACATTATTTATCAATAATGCGGATACTCTCAAAGTATCATGGTTACGCAATTTCCTTGCAAAATCTCACCACTTAATTTAAAACTTGCACAATAGTAGTAGTCGTGGAAATGATTTGGGAATATAAAGGAAATGGAGCTATTATAACTAAGTCAGGGAGTCACAAACGAGGCCTTTTTGTCTCGTGAACGTGAGTTCCATGGTTAAGTTTTGATGAACACGAGTTTAAAACGCTTTAAAGCTAATAAAGCATGTAAACTGGTGTGTTGGTATCGTGTGTGTTTCACGTTCATGTGTTTTTCATCTTATCATGTTTATGTGTCCTTGAAAATAACTAGATGATGGATTATAATGATTGTGATGATGTCGATTGGTGATGGTCTCGTGTCATGATTTTGAGATGAACTTTCGTAAACCGTTGTTTTATTCTTTGGAATTGTCAAACAAGTGGTGATTGGTTTTGATTATTAATAATGAGTTCATGTCCGTAAGTGTTATAATGATATGTGAAACCGGTAAGTATTTTTCTGATAATAAATTGGACTAAAGCGTGAATATTTGGTTAACGGTGAATCATTGGTATGAATCAAATTTTGAAATCGGACGACATTTTAATTAATAGCTTTGACTGGGTAACAAACTAATTGTGGTGGTTTGGATAATTGGTGAGTTATTAGCAAACGTTAGAGTTGATACTCGTTAATCAGGTTGTGTTTGGGGAAATTGAAAGAGTCAATTTGAAATGTTTATTGTGTTGGATATGTTTGATTTTCTGTTTAGATGGCAATATTGGTATGAGATTGTTTGGAGAATTAACTGGAGTTGTGAAAATTGTTTATTTTAGACGTAATGATATATATGCCAAATTTGCGCTACGTCAGGTGTTATCACGACTTTCTAGTCTCGACTACCCTGACAACACCGTAACATGGTCTCTAGTATTTATTTGGGTAATACGATTTTTTTTTTGTAAAAGCTGAGAGTCATGACTCGAACTTGGGAACTCAAAACGAATAATGACTCGAAATGTATATCGAAATTTATATCGGAATTCTATATTGCCATTTTATATCAAAATTTATATTGAAGCTTTTATCGAAATTTATATTGACGCTTTTATTGAAATTTATAAGTGAGATGAATGAATGTACATTTATATCGAATTTATATATATATATATATATATATATATATATATATATATATATATATATATATATATACTAGTAAATCGTACTAGATTATATAAATGATAAATGGTTTTGTACCAAGCATTTGGTAACAAGGCTCGCCTTGTTATCCAACATTTTAAGAAGGGGACCAACGTTTGAAAACATAAATTTTTGGTAATAAATGAGTCGTTAAATGTTTCGAGGGTACGTTATTCGAAGGGTGTCATTTATGAATATTTAATGTCATTTATGTGTTGTGCGTGGGTTACGGATGACCTAACATTAATAGCGTCGATCCACGTGGATAACGGACTTATTAGGTTGAAGAACCTAATAGGTGCTCGCTATGTACGTAGGATAATGTTATTAATGGGTGAATTATCCTTATGACTCGTCAGGATGTGTTTGGTTTTGGGATAATAAGCGACATGAATAAATGGTTGAGTTTATCGAATTGATGAATTTGATAAGATCTAACTATTTATTCCGAAACTTATTAAACTATAAAGTTTATTGTTTAGACGTCTCATTGTGTCATTATGAGTCGCATTGTGGTTATTTGAGTGCATTCATGGTGCTTGTCGAGTCGATACCACATACACACACACGATGATACATAACGCTAATAACTAAATGGAAAAGACGAGATTATTTTTGAGATGAGGAAATGAATACATTTTGGGCGTATAACATTGAAGTTGGGAATTTATATTAAGAGTTGGTTATAAACTGGTTGTGCCTTGCTTAATAAAAATTTATCGGACCTCGATTGAATATAGACTGATCACCTATATTCAGCCAGAGACAGCAGGACATGGACTGATCACCTATGTCCATATCAGAGGTGAATTTTACAAATACTGGGAATTGTTATAACAAAATTTCGTTTGGATTTGAGATTGGTTTTAAGAACGATAAACTTAAGGTGGACTCGCACACTCACACTTGCTAAACATCACGAAAGCCCGCACTCACACATGGCACACTGGCATCGTAACACCTCTTGAATCGTAACACTTATGGCATCACTATACGTTTCCATTTATGTGAAATTCTTGGTTGTAGCACTTGAGCGTAGTTCGCCATAAATCGGGTGAGACCCGATTGGCACTGTTTTATCCGAATTGTTTTTCGATGTAAGACTTGTTGATCTTATCCGAGCATTTGAAATGGTTTTGAAATATTTTGGATTGGGTCTTGACTATTTTCGATTCGGTTTTGGATTTTGGTTTTTGGGATTTTTGACTTTGAGATTTTGATCTCATTTCGAGTATTAGCTCGTCATTTGACTTCGAGTCATCGTTTGGCCTCGAATTATTATTCGGCCTCATTTCGTTGATAACTTTGTTAAAATCATCTTTTGACCTTTAGTCGGTATTCGATTTTGAAACGTCATCCGGTCACATTACGATAGTAACCGTATTGGAATTATCATTCCACCGTATTTCGATGGTAACCTTATTGGAATTATCATTCCACCGTAATTCAGTAGTAATCTTGTTGGAATTATCATTCCCCATTGTTTCGGTAGTAACACCGTGGATTTGTCATCGAGACTCGTTTCGTTGGTAACCCTGTTACCAACACTTATACCTCAAGCCTAGTCTTGAACCGATTGTTGAGAAAACTTCTGAAACCTTACCATTTCACTCGATGTTGATTTCTAGCAGTATCATCTGGTCGACGTTGCTTCGCTAACAGCTTTCAGTAAGGTAGTATCATACGTTCTGTTGATGTCGTACCTTATCCTCTAATTAGGTACCCCTATCGATAACAATCTAGCGACTTGTTTTAGTAAAGATGTTCACCAAGGATTATCCTTAGATATTGTTCTGTCAATGTTGAATCTAGCAACATTGAACCCTCAACATTGTTTGTCAACAATAGACTACTGTGTTACACCACCGGTAATGGTAATACCTACCCTATTTCATCAATATGGTACCTTACACACCATAGATGAGAAATTCTCTAGCATACCTACTTAGAGCCGTTGACGTTCACATGTATGAAGGAAATGATTTGGATATCAATTGGTAGTTGAACTTCTTTTGGAGTTTATAATTTTTGAGTTGAACCTTGAAACCTTTTGCGTTAAGTGTTAATTGCACCAATGAGTCAATCGACTGACTGTGGTTAGTAACCAATACTCCTTTTTAGGAGTCGTACTTTCGTCTCTAACCTAGATATCATGCTAAGTCAACCGACCGATTGATGGTAGTAATCAACACTTTCTAGTAGAGACATACTCTGAATTTCCTAGACTTCTCATCTAGTAGAGATTCTGTACTCAGCAGAAACCTTGAAATCCTAAGGAGAAACCTGAACCACATTCTCTAGGAAAATAACATAATCTTTCTATCATCCTTCGAGAAGCATCTGCTAACCTTTTTGGACCTCTTAACCGAACGATAAGCTACACCGTAGACAAAACCTGGGAAGTGGAATTTTGCACCTTTACCTGAGTAGTTACTGGTAGCCCTACCTAACCTGTGCACCTCCCGCCAATCAGTAATATGGAAAGTATGGACGACAATGCTCGTCTCTCCTCATATAGTTATAGCAACACTAGAGAACGCAACTATCTTCTTTTAAGGAGGTGAGGTAGTACCCAACCTCTCCCACCGGTAAAGTGACTTGCTCCAATAAGCTAGACCTCACCTTTGAACTCTAGCTCCTTACCTTCTTTCCACTATGGCACTTCTATTGGCAAGAGGGAAGTTCCATTGATCCGTCTTCCCTACATGAGATTCATTTGGTTAGTATAAAAACCTAAGTTATACAAATGAATTTCTCCACACGTAAAGGAAACTGTGTGCCTTAGGAAATGTCGATTTCTATCTTTTTCAGATTATGGCAATCGCTACACACCCATGTTTCATCTATCACTTCCTAGGGCCAAGAGAACCGATCAGGCTGTACTTGTAGTGCATCATCTCCAGACTAATGGCTGAAGTAGAGGAACCATTCGAGCCCTAGTAGAACACGTAGCGTGCCTATTAAGTTTGACAATGGTTGGGATGGACACTTTCCCTTGGTCAACATCTCCTATAACCATACCTATCACTTTAGTACCTCAGAGGTACCATAAGAGATCCTCTATGGATGTAAGGGTAAATTCAGACGATTGGGAAGAAATGGAATTTCCCAACTTAGCAACCCTAAACCTATTCAAAATAATACCAAGGAAACCTTTCTAAGTTGAAATGGTTATGTAAGTTACTCACAAACCATTTGGAGACATAGACAACGTAAATATCTTGAACCCTCCGAGATGACCTAGAGTTAAGCTTTCGGATCCACCATGAAATTATGTGAAGCGAGTAGTAAACGTGAGAACTTAATCCCCGCTATATCCATCCTTTGGAAAAATCCTTGCTAGATTGAGACCACTGGCTCAGAGCATTAAGCTACCATCGAGACTAAGTAGAGTTCCCAACATTTTATGTGTAATAGGGAGAAATGACTCGCCGATGAGGAAATCGTTATCTCTTTTGGAAATCCAAATCTTTGGACGTTTAAACTTCGTTGACCTATCAAAACCATAGATGATGGAACCTTGCAACTTTGATAAAGTTGCCTCTATCTTGGAAGTTCATAGAAACTCACAGTAAGATCTTAGATTCACGTAAGGGACGTGAAGATAAACCCTCGTGCTGTTGCACTCACCCATTCTACATTGTAACAGATTATTTGGATTGAATCGTAAGGACGTAATTCCTTTTAAGGAGGTGAGGCTGTGACAACTCGTAAATTCCTCGATGCATCATAATTGGAGAAACGTCGATTTGAGCGATCGTTTGATTTAATTTGAGTTATGAGTCGTATTTTATATCGTTTTTATTGGAATTAATATTTTAAGAACAATGGCATAACTCTCGGGTCATGAACCTTTCATTTTCTATGTTAAACGTGCCCCGACCCTAATATATCACAAGTTTTATAAATTTTCATCTAGGGTCCTTGGATACTTTTCATTTTCACCCTTGTGGTTTGGAGTGTACAAAACTAGTCCCTCCTTGGAGTATATATACCCCAACACACACCCATTCTCTCATTTCTCTCCTCTACTTTCTCTCACTACAAAAACACACACAAATATCTCTCCCACCTCTCTCTAAAATCCGGCCACCCATATTAGGGTTCCGGCGCCGTCACTATTTTCCGGCCAACCTGCGGCGACCACCAATAACTACACCACCCATCCCATCTTGTAGATCGGGATGCCGTGGTTCTATTTTTATAAAACACTCATCAAGAAACCCCCACACACGCTCCAAATATTGATTCCAAGATTCAGATGCCTAGGGTTTTACAGGTAAACGAGCATCAAGGGTCATGCTTGGGTGATACGAGTTGTACTCATATAGAAACGCCACAACATCCCTCGTCTCTTCTCTCCTTCTCACAGTAAACCTAATGCACCATATTATTATTGTTATTTTCTTTCTTGTTTTTATATAAAACGTATACTTAATGTGTTTATGCTTCGTGGATAATTAAAACGAGAACAAGGCTTGCAAACATTTTTGGAAAATGTTCTTGTGAGGTAAAATGAATAAAAAACAGTTGTGATTATGTTTCGTGTGGTATAATGATATTCAAGGTGTTTTGTGGTCAGTTTTGGGTGAGTCAATCCGGTGAACTGAGTTGGGTAACTCAGTGGGTCGAGTCAAAGGACTCAACTGAGTCGATAATGACCGGGTCAGACCCGTTTGGGATCGTGGGTCGGGTCTAATGACCCTTGCGGTTATGGTTTGGATCTGTTTGGGCTCAAGTCCAGTGGGTATATTTGTGTGTCTTGTATGGGTTGTGTCATTGGATCAGTTAGAGCCCAAGATATGATTGGTATATGATTGAGAAATATTTTGGTCACGTTACGATGTTTTACTTTGCGCTCGGGTCACGTTTGACCCGGACAATAACTTGGTGCTTACCCTGTCTTGATTTATAAATTGGACATGTGACACTAGTAAAAATGAGTTAAGGTTCGTTTTAATTAGATACGATAATTGTTATAAGTCGTAAAATGATGATAGCGAGGAATATTGAAACTAACAAGATGATGATTTGTAATATGACAATTGACTAACTTGAAGAAGGTAACAAATTAATTATATATCAATACCGGAACAAAGGAAATGGTTAAATAATGAAGGACAAATGGTTAACGTATAACAGGTAGGTTAGTAACTATGGATAAATGGGTTGAATGTTTAAGTGTTTAATAATCATTTTGTTAAGTATGATACATAATATTCATTTAGATATTGGTTAAATTGGGTCAAGACAATGAGAAATTTGGAATAACGTTTGTTATACGAGTTAAATTGGTATGGAATTATATATTGATAAACGTTTTGACTTAAATGGGCTCAAATATTTTGTCATCACACTAATATCGAGATAATTATATATATATTATCAACGATTACGGGTTCATTTAATTGTAAAACTTTAATTACTATGACAATAGTTCATGTTTTCTAAAGCCCGTGATGACTTTTATATCAACAAAAATGGTTTTATTTAATTAAAAGCCCTTATCAACTATGATAATGACTTATGTTTTATAAATACAAAATATCTCTTATAAACTTTAGATAACAAGTTATATTGATTAGTATGTTGTACTTTAATAAAGTGTTGGGTTTAATCGAGTTTAATATATTTGTTTTGCGATAAAACTAAATATTTCGTTTTCACAATTAAGTTGATGTTGAATTATATAACAATATATTATTGACGGATATGGTTTAAACTATTATTAACCCTTGTTAAATAAGATGCTAACTCGTGTTTTATTACACAAGCTAGCTTTTATAAACTTGTTGGAAATATTATTTTGATAATATAACTTATTGAATTCGTATTGATTTGGAAATGTTGGAATAAACGAACGTGTCAGTTATAGTACTGTTGGAATCACTCCTAAACCTTAATTCAAGTGTTTGTTACTCATATGTAATAGGTAGCTTATTATGGCCTTTATGTTTGTTTAAGGTCTAGCTTATGTAGAAGGCCCATAAGCTTAGGCCCATGTCCAATAAGGAAAAGGGAAGGAGTGGGAGTGTTGCCCTAGCTCCTTGCCTATAAATACTCTTGTATAACCCTCACTTGAGGGTTGGTTGTTCAATGCATTTCTCTTTCACACTCTACGCCTAACCATTCATAGTTTATACGTGTGTGTTTGTGTGTGTATTGTTCATCCACCACTCTATCTCCTCTCTATTTCTTTCTAGTAAGCTTGTGTTGTAAAACTAGTGACCTAACAGTGGTATCAATCGCCTAATAGTTGGGTGAACGTATTGTTTGAGTGAGTTTTGTTCTCATGCTTAACTTACGGTTCCATAACCTTGGCTTGCTTAAAAACGCATTTTTTACACTTTTTATTCCAAGATTCTTGTACTTTCAATGTTATAAGGTGTTAAACTTACTGTTTTTGGCAAAAAGTTTCGAACTTTATGCATGGATCATTGTTTTTCAACTAGTTTTTGAACGAGGGTTTAAACCTACGCGTAACCGTTTTGAGAGCTTTGGATCATCAAGTTTCACACTTTTGTGTCATTTTGGTGTTATTGAAGCTATTTCATCACACAAAAACTGGTTTAGCAACATCTTTAGGCAAAATCATTTTTACGAGTAAAGCTACGCGTATCAAAACCCTAATCTTACGCGTAACTTTATCCGTGGTTTTATCTTCAGTTTTGTGGTTTACTCCGTGTTTTCTTGCTTGGATAAGCCTGAAAATATGTTGACTTTGGACATCTTTTCCACTGTGATAGTGTAAAAGATCATTTGGGCAAAACCTAAAACTTACGCATAAGCATAAGCTTACGCATAGAAAATCCTACGCATAAGATTCATCTTACGCCTAAGCCTAGTCTTACGCATAAGGTAATCCTACACCTAAGTTTCTACGCCTAACTTTGTGTCTACGCATAACTTTAGTGTCTTTTCCCTACTTACGCGTACGCTAAATCTACGCGTAACTCTTGATTGTTACGCGTAACTTTAGTGTTTTTATGCATAAGTGCTACTTGTTTATTGTGATTTCTACGCCTAAGGACTCTTCATCAACAAAGGTTCATTCGACTACAAAGATCCATTTTTACCAACACAAGTTTTCAACATGTCTCAACCACCATACTCTAACTATTTCCCTTACACTTATCCTCAACGTCAACAACAATTAAGTCCCCAACATCAACAATGGAATCAACAACAAGCAATTTATCAACAACAATTTAATCAACAACATACTCCACAACTTGCTGCAATTCCACAACCTCAAATGGTTCAACCACCACCAAGTCTTCAAGTTCAACCCTACACAAACGAATTCAATCAACATCCATCAAGGTACACTATGAAGGAACCCACTTGGTTTGCAAAGATGTGTGAAGCTTTAAGCAGCCAACAATCAATTCATGAGGCTGGATCACTTGATAGACCTCCAATGCTCACTCCAGGAAACTACGATCAATGGGTGATAAGTTCTTTAGGTTTTGTGATCTGAAGAAGCCACATGCAAAGTTCATAAAGAAGGTTATCTTGGAAGGTCCATTTCAGGTGCCTAATGTCATTGTACCCGGATATCCAAATGCTAATCCACCAAGAGATGAACAAACGAACATTGCTACTATTGCAGACTTGAATCCAGAAGAACTTCTACACTATGAAGCTAATGAGCTAGCAATGGAATATATCCTCTTAGGATAACCAAACCCAATTCTTCGAAGTGTTGATGCTCAAAAGACTGCAAAGGCGATGTGGGATTATATTCGTCTTCTTATGGAAGGATCTGTACTCAATCAGGAAGATATGGAATCCAGAATTTACTTGGCTTATGTACACTTCATGATTGAACCTGGAGAGACACTAGAGTCTTACCATCATTGCTTCTCAGACAGCATAAATGATTTGCATAAACACAACATCATTATGCCAAGAATTGTTGTTAATACTAAGTTCCTGAGTAGTCTTGGTCCTGAATGGGAGAAGTATGTCATTTTTCTCCGTCAAGCGAAGAACATGCATCATTCTACATACGGATTGTTGTACGATTACTTAAAGCCTCATGAAAAGGAAGTTGATAGGGAAAGGATTCTCCGTGCTCAAATTGCTCCATCTACACATCCGGAAAATCAACAACTTGCCTTGTATGCTCAAAACAATTATTCTCCTCAACAAGCAACAAAACCAACTGCTGCAATCACACCACATGATCCTTCACAGCAACAATCTCAACAAAATTCATTGGTTCCATACAACAACAACAATGCTCAAGCACTTGTCAGTGAAGCTAATGAGGAAATCAATTCGTTCGAAGCATTGCAACAAGGATTTTTTATGATTGCTAATGCTTTTGGCCGTTATACCAACAAATCCAACAATCTCATTCGTTCCTCATCAAACACAAGGAATCAGGTTGTTGTGAACAATGGACGTGTTGAAGTTCAGAATTGTGGTTATGGTCGTCAGATGAGCGGTGGACAATGGTTTAATGCTGTGGGTAGGAATAACAACATAGCTCAAGTGGTGGAACAGGGAAATGCTCAGAATGGGTTGAATGGTCTTTGATGCTACAACTGCAATGAGAAGGGAAACCTGGCTAATGCATGCCCAAAGCCGAGGACTAGGGGCAGTGCTTATCACAAAGAGGCTCTTCTTTTGGCTCTTAAGGATGAAGCTGGTGGAACTCTCACAGACAAAGAACAGAGCTTTATGGCAGATGCTGACTCAGATGATGATATGGAGGACTTGCAGACCAACTCAGCAGTTATGTTGATGGCCAATATGCAAGAGCTACACATGAGTGAAACAGGCCCAGTATATGACACTGATGGTTTGTCTCAGGTACTCGAACAAACCATGTTTATCTCTGATCTAATATCTCCGCCAAAATCTGAATCCGGCAAGGCTCAGAATGTTCAAAATGAGTCTTCCACATCTCATTCCGATGATTTTCAGTTAGACCCCGTAGTTAAATTTGACGATCAAGATGACCTTATGGTTTCCTTTGATAATCAAATTGACTCTGTGGTTATACTTGAGGATCTGAATAATGATCATGTTGTGACTCACGTTGAACAAGCCGAACTTTTACCTCATCCAGATTTTGCTCGTTTAATACAAGACCAACAAACCATAGTGGAAGAATGTCGTTCGATAAATCAGGAATTAAAAAGTAAAAATGCACTGTTAACCAAGGATTTTGAAGGTTTAAAAATGCAACTCAATTTTTTCAAAGCTCAAGAAAAACGTGAAAAAGTTTTTGAAGCAGCTTTTGCTAAATCTCGTCAAAACGAAAAATATTTAGAGAGACAGATGCGTGATCTAGCCGCTTCAAAAAATGCTTTGTTGTCTGAAATAGAACAACTGAAACATGAACATAAAAAAGCAAATTAACGCTCTCACCTTGGAAAATCAAAAAGCTAAGGCTGAGTTGTTAACTTGTCAAAAAACGGTCTCTGCATGCAAAGAGCATTCAACGAATCGAATAGATGACTATCTGGAAGAAATTGTTGATTTGGAAAACAAGCTTAAAGAGTTTAAAACTGTTGTTTATAAACATGGTGAGTCAGTAACAGCTATTGAAAAGTTTACTTTAAAACCAAATCCAAAAGGATATGGACTCAATCTTGCTGATTACAAACCTAAGATTTCTCCCAAAACATTCAAACCAAATCCGGAAGTTTCCAGTGCAGAATATAAAATTGATGATTCTATTATGACTGTTGTTGAATATCATCGTCAAGAGGAATTAGATGCTGAAGACGAGAGTCGATCAAAATTAGAAAAAGTTGTTTACAACAAACCTTTTACTTATTCACAAGCGATCACTTTCGTCCCACCAAAGGATTCTTCTAACACACCAAGGGTTATCATTAAAACACCCGAGTCTTCTAATGTTAATCCCCAACTAGATTATGCACAAATTTATGGTCCTTTACCTTCCATTAGTGAAGTAAATTCAAAACCTGAAAACCGCAAAATTCTTAGATATTTTGACCTTTTCATGGCTGACCTCAAAACTTTGCAACATGAGATAGAATATCATTCTGAAATCAAAGTTCAATATTTTCAATCGCCTCTGGCACGAGAACAAAGAGACATTTTTCAGAAAAATCTTTTACCAAATGTTAAAAATTTGAAAAAATTGCGCATTGTCTTGGGAACGGGAATTTCATAAGGAACTTGGAGTAATGAAGGTCGTTTTCGAGAAAACAGAAACATCTATTTCTAATAATAAACGTAAAAAGAAAATGTTGAGAAAAGATGTTGATCGACTCTTGGAAGATGTTATCTGTGCTGATATCCATAATGTTGTGTTATTTCATTCTTTGCCACATGCATCTGATTATATCTCTGCTGATATTGTTGATAATGTTGTTACTGCTGAGAATTCTGATAATGTGCATCAGTTCCAATCTTTAAAAGCTGAAAATGAACGATTGAATAACGAGCTTTCAAATGCAAAACGTCGTCTTCAATGGTGTCAAAAAGATTGTCAAAATCGTGAACTTGCTTTGCAAAACCAAATCAACCAGTTGCAATCTAACTCGTTTAATCCAAAATTTGAGCAACTGGATGATCAAAACGTGTCTTTGAAATGTCAAATCTCTAAATATGAACAAGAACTTGTAAAAATTAAACAGGAATATGGTGTCATATTTGATTTACTTAAAAAGACTCGTGATGAAGCATCAAACGAGCTTGATCATTTTCTCAAACACACTAAGGAAGTCATGAATTTTTCGGGAAATCTTCGTTCTGAAAATCAAGAATTGGTGCACACTATCTTTAAGCTAAGAGAAATGTTAGGAAAGTATGAACAACTACCCCCAACCGTCATTAAGAAGATAGCACCAGTAACACTTAGTAATCGTGAACCTATAATTCCTACTGCCAAATCACAAGTTGCTAACGTGCTTCCTTCTACTGAAACAAGACTAGTTACATCTTTTCCAAACGTTCGCACTTCACAGTCTAGGAGCACTACATCGAAGAATAGGAAGTTGCGACCTAAGAAAAGATCAATAAGGAATGCTAAAGTAGAAGTACACCCTAGGACTATGAATAAGACTCACGTTGCTTCCACTATAGATATTGCGTCTGGCAAATGTAATAGAAAGAGTGATGTAACAAATGCTAAACCTTTAAGTATTTTTGATATTCAGTCTGATGCACCTTGTGTTATTTGTCTTAAAAGTATGAATTCTGATTGTCATGACAAATGTGTTGCTAAAGCTGTCATCTCTCGTTTAAGGAATCCTAAGAATCGGAATACCTATAGGCCCACTAATCATTCTAAGTCTGTGCTTGGTAGACCGCCTTCTTTAGATTCTAAGAAACGCATTGTTGTCCCTGTAGCTCCAGTTTCACCTCCTAAGAATGTAGTACCACCTAGCACATTCACTAAGACTAAAGCAAATAGTAGTTATAGATGGCAGAAATGGATATATAACACACTAGGATTTAAATGGATGCCTAAAGTTATTGATGTGTGTATGTCTACTGTAACTGCTCCGGAACCCTCTAACATTTCAGGTTCCACATCTACTTCTATTCCATCTGTGTCGTCTGTGTGTAATGCAGGTGATACAAATCATTCTCTGGATTTTTGATAGCGGATGTTCTCGACACATGACAGGCAACCTTAAACAGTTATCAAACTTTATTGCAAAGTTCATTGGCACTGTCAGGTTCGGGAATGATCACTTCACAGCTATCATGGGCTACGGTGACTATATCAATGGCAACATCGATATAAGCAAGGTTTACTATGTGGAAGGCCTCAGTCACAATCTATTTTCAATAGGTCAATTCTGTGATGGAGATTTGGAAGTTGCTTTCAAGGAGAAATCGTGTTTCATTCATAATCTACAAGGAAATGACCTCATGTCTGGCTCGCGTACTTCTAGTCTTTACACTATCTCTATGCAAGACATGGTTGGTTCTTCTCCCATCTGCTTACTTTCAAAGGCAACATCAAAAAAATCCTGGCTATGGCACCGTCGTCTCTCACATCTAAACTTTCAGACCATCACCAACCTGGCTCGACAAAAACTAGTTGAAGGACTCCCACGATTTCGGTATTCGAAAGATCACCTTTGCTCAGCTTGTGAATAAAGAAAAAGCACTCGTGCTCATTTTCCTTCAAAGGTGGAACACAGCTCTCAGCATGTGCTTCATCTTCTTCACATGGATTTATGTAGTCCGATGCGTGTGCAAACGATAAATGGAAAATGCTACATCTTAGTAATCGTTGATGACTATTCACGCTGGACTTGGGTCTACTTTCTTCGAAGCAAAGACCAAGCTCCACAGATGATTATCACCTTTCTCACGAAAATACAGGTTCAGCTCCGAAAGACCGTCCGACAAATCAGAACAGACAGAGGAACTGAATTTGTTAACCAAACCCTTCGTGATTTTTATGAGAAAGTGGGAATTTAGCATCAGACATCTATTGCTCGTACACCTGAACAAAACAGAGTTGTTGAAAGACGAAACCGAACGTTGGTGGAAGCTGCAAGAACAATGTTAATCAATGACAAACTCCCAGATTACTTGTGGGCAGAAGCTGTATCTACTGCATGCTATACTCAAAACCATTCTATGATTACAAAACGCCACAACAAAACACCTTTCGAGCTTGTCCACAACAGAAAACCGAATCTAAAACACTTTCATGTATTTGGATCTCTTTGCTATCCGAATAATGATCGTGATGACTTTGGAAAACTCAAAGCCAAAGCTGATATTGGAGTCTTTATTGGATACTGTGATAATTCTTAAGGTTTCCACATTTGGAATCGTCGAACAAAGGAGGTTATGGAAACGATTCATGCTCATTTTGATGAACTCACAGAAATGGCTTCTGAGTATAACAACTTAGAACCCGGTCACAACTGCTTAAACTTTCCCCAAACCCCATCATCAGCTGAACAAAGCCCCCAGCTCACCCGTCAACAAATGGAAAGGCTATTTGCTTCACTATTCAGTGACGATATTGATGAACGTGCTCCAGGTGTATCCGCTGCTCAACCTGATAATATTCCTATACCTGATACACCTGCTACAACAACTACGGTTGAAGAAGCACCACCAGTTGACTCCAACACAACAGTAGAACAAACCGCTTCCAACATTGATGAACCGGCTGATGATGATCTGAATGAAGTACCCCCACCTGCAGATTTTGATCCAAATGCATTCTTTAACCCGTTTGCTAATGAGACTGCTGCACCAGATGTCGCGGAATCTTCAACAAACCATTTGAATCCTCAAAATCTGCACAATGTATACCAACATCAACCCTCCACACATAGATGGACAAAAGATCATCCTCTGGAAAATATTATTGGCAACCCGAATCAACCGGTCGTTACAAGACAACGTCTTCACTCAGATGGTGAACATTGCATTTATGCACTCACCGTCTGCCAATCTGAGCCCAAAAACATCAAAGACGCAATGACAAAAGACACCTGGATTGAATCCATGCAAGAAGAACTCAACCAATTCAAACGACTTAAAATATGGGAACTGGTTGAAAGACCAACAGGGGTTTACGTCATTGGTCTGAAATGGATTTGGAAGAACAAATTGGATGCTGAAGGGAATGCTATCCAAAACTAGTCACGACTAGTTGCTAAGGGTTATCGTCAGGAAGAGGGCACAAACTTTGAAGAATCTTTTGCTCCGGTTGCTTGACTTGAGGCTGTTCGGATATTTCTCGCGTTCGCGGCTCATATGAATATGACGGTCTATCAGAAGGATGTCAAAACTGCATTTCTCAATGGACAACTTAAAGAAACGGTTTATGTCAGCCAACCAGATGGATTTGTTGATCCTGAGTTCCCAAACCATGTCTACAAACTGAACAAAGCTCTGTACGGTCTCAAACAAGCTCCTAGGGCATGGTACGATAAGCTATCATCTTTCCTCATTGCCAATAATTTCACCAAAGGTTCGGGCGACCCTACTCTTTTTATACGATATCACGGGGCACATATCTTAATTGTTCAAATTTACATGGATGACAACATTTTTGGGTCTACACATAAAAAGTACTCAAACGCTTTTGCAAAACTAATGAAAAAAAACTTTGAAATGTCCATGATGGTGAACTTACGTTCTTTCTAGGACTGCAAGTTCATCAATCACCCCATGGTATTTTCTTGAGTTAGTCCAAATATGCCCTTGAATTGTTAAACAAATTTGGAATGCAAACCTGTGACACTTATGCCACACCAATGACTCGTACCAAGAAGCTAGACGCTGATTTACATGGGAAACTTGTCGACCCTACAAAATACCATAGTATTATTGGGTCTCTCATGTATCTAACAACTAGCAAACCTGATATTGTCTTTGCCGTTTATCTATGCTCCCGTTATCAGTCAAGACCAACTGAAACCCACCTCTCTGAGGCTAAAAGAATCCTCCAATACATCAAGGGAACCATTAACTTGGGGATCTGGTATCCGAAGGATTCTGGTTTTGAACTAATCGCTTTCTCAGATGCTGATAAGGTAGGATGTTTAGATTCACGAAAAAGTACTTCAGGAGCACTTCAATTTCTTGGTGATAAACTGGTGTCTTGGCAATGAAAGAAGCAAGATTGTACATCGCTGTCATCAACCGAAGCAGAATATGTAGCCATGTCGGCGTGTTGTGCTCAAGTCATCTGGATGAGAACACAACTCAAAGACTATGGTTACGTATTTGACAGAATCCCGATGTACTGCGACAATCGGAGTGCCATTGCGATCTCGTGCAACTCAGTTCAACATTCGAAATCAAAGCACATCGATCTTCGCTATCATTTCATCAAGGACCACGTGGAACAGGGTACAGTTGAATTATACTTCGTGGGTACAGAATACCAATTGGCAGATCTTCTCACCAAAGCCTTGCCTCCCGCTAGGTTTAATGAGTTGGTCCACCAGATTGGTATGAGGTGTTTGACTCAAGAGGAATTGGATGACCTCCTAGAACAGTCTTAAAAACCTTTCAAACACCAAAATTTCTTTTGTAAATATTTTTCAAAAACAAAATACAAAAATATTAAACCTGATAAAACAACAAAAATATTCTTCTAATATATTTTCCGTTCAACATGGCAAGTACATTTCTTCCGTCAACACTCTAATCTTTCAAAATTCAGTATTTTTCCGATCAAGTGTTGAGGGGGAGAAAATAATTACTTAACTGTTTCAAAAACATCCGTGTACTTGCATGTTACTCTATTCTGGTTATTTCTTTTATCAATGGTGGTAAACGTTTCTGGTTAAACTGACACTCCTCGGACTAAAATTTATAACCTTTCATTATTTTCTTAAGTCGAGGGGGAGTGTCGTCAGGTTTCTTTCTTAAAATCTTTCGTTTGGTAACCAAAATGGAAGTTAAATGGCTTTGAATGAAAATGGAAAAGGTGGAGGGACCAAAACTGTCAAACCTTTAAAGTTATTTTAAATAAAATACCCCACCAACCTCATTTACTTCATCACAATTAATACTTCACCGAATATCATCAATGATCCAAAATTGTTTGACAAATCCGTGTTTTAGATCTTCAATTTGTAAGTGCTTTTGTGTTCCTAACAAGATTACAAACATTGGTTTTAAATCGTTTTGAAAATTAACGGTTAGATATTAACCTATGGTCGATTTTGTGTTCTACGCGTATGCGTATGAACACATAATCTTGTTTATGTGTTTGTGGCTAAAAAGATAGTGTCAAAATGTTTTAATAACATCAATGATACCTTTTCTATCCTCAAAACGAACCCAGATTCATGAATTGAGTGATTTTAAAAAATTAGGGTTTATGCGTGGTTTTGGGTATTTTCAATTGTGAATGTTTTTGTTCAAAAAGATTGTTGTGTGATGTTGTTATCATGATGAATTAATGTTATTTAAGCTCTATAACAACCCAGAAACACTAATTGATTGAGAATTAGAAATTAGGGTTTAATGTTCTTGAGATTTGGGTACTTTTGATTCACTGCAAATTAGGTGTTAAAACTTGGTCATTACACTCTCAAAACATCTTAGACTTACTAGAAACACTTTGGTGCATATCCTATGGCTAGATTTCATACGCGTAAATTTTGAACTTTAGGGTTTTAGGTTACGCATAAGTATTTCTACGCTTAATTGTTTGAATGAATATTTGTGCTTAAATCTGTTATAGAATGAATGTGTACGTTAATATTGATGATATGATGAACTTATTTCAGGTTTGCAAAACGTGAAAATTCAGAATCAAGGTTACTAAGCAATCTACGCATAAGGATCACCTTACGCGTAGAAGGTTATGCGTAAGAGTAATCTTACGCGTAGCGTCTACGCACAAGGTTCTACAATGGGACTACACGTATCCTGTGAAGGATATGGGTAAACAGTGACCTCTACGCATAAGGTCTACTCTTACGAGTAAGCCTTACGCGTAAGGTTTATATACGCCTACGTGTAAGCCCTACGCATAAGGTCCCCTGTTCCTACGCGTAATATTTCTTACGCGTAAGTCAGGATCCTACGCATAAGCTTTCGACTACGCGTATACCACTCCTGTTTACATATAACTTTTCCATATCTACGCCTAAGCCTTGATTGACCTTCGTTATGAATTGTTACGTGTACAAACTTGTAAATAATGATAACATAAACTTTAAAACTTAAAGTTAACTAACTCACGAAACTTATCATGACTTCATTAGACTATTGGACAAACAAGTGACTTTGGACTCGTAACAATCATTGACACTGCACATTCAATAAATAGACAATAAAACCATCTGTTGACTAACATTATGTCTTTCGATATGTTGGTTCTTTTGGCTAATGCTATTTCAGATCACGACATGGTCACTCAAATGAATGTGGATGCACCAGATGTTCTCACTGTTGTTGATATTTTCCCTAATGGCTATCCGAGAAAGATTGGAAAGAACAACCTTAGGGTTGACATTGAAACCATCACATGCTCAAAATCTTCTTGTCTCATTGCTGTGGATATTCTAAAGAATCATCCCTACCAGAACATGCTCTCACACTCTGCTACAGTACCGAAGATCTACATTCAACAATTCTGGAATTCAATGCAAAGAATCACGGGTCAAAGTGCAGTGACTGTGACTCTCAATCACAAAAAAGTCACCATCACTCATGCAGACTTACGGGCTATTCTTCTCATTCCAGAAATCGTGACAACCGACTTCTATGCTACACCTACTGAAGAGACAGTTCTGCAATTTCTAATTGATACTGGCTATGATGAAGCTTCAGGAATTATTACCAAGAATTCTCACGTGGAGCTTAAGAACATTCCTCAACCGTGGAGAACCCTCTACATCATCATCACTAAGTCTGTCTCTGGTTGTGACAGTGGCTATGAGCATCCCAAGCTCATGGAACTGCAAATCTTCTGGTCATTGATCAATATGAAGGACATCGAGATTGAAGCACTGATATGGGATGACATGATGTCATTTCTTAAAAAGCTTGGCTCAAAGATTCCCTATGTCAGATACACAAAGCTTCTGATCCAGAGAGCTCTTAGGCTTAATCCTGATATTCCCAAGAGGCTCAATGACCCCGACAATCACGACATGTTTTCTGAGCCTCTCCTTTCAATCAGAATCAAGGAATCGACAACAAAGAAACAAGGTGCCGTGCTGCCTGATCACCTTCTGACAAATGAAATCAAAAAGCTTGAAACGTACAAAAGGTATCGAGTAGCAGTAAGAGAAGGCAAAGTTGGTCATCTCGATGAGAAGTCTTCTGGGACACCTACACGGAGAACCAGAAGAGGCTGTGCAGGAAGTGCTGCAAGTACAGAAAGTTAAAGGAAGTTCCCCAAGAGGAACCCTCCAAGAAAAAGGACTGTTCCCTCTAAGGAAGTTGTTCCTATCCCAATTCCTAAATCTAAACCACAAAGAGAGCTTGTGGACGAAAGCTCTGAAGGTACACAATCAGACGAAGAGTTCTTCTTCTCTGAAACTGCAACCGAACCACCTCCCTCAGTAGCAAAACCTCCAAGTACAATAGGTGAACATGGAAAAGGGAAGACTCTTGTACTTGTGCCATATGAAGAAAGCTCAGAAAGTGATGAAGAGCAACTGGATTCATCTTATAGGAAGAAGCTCAAATTCATTAGACTCCAACATGTTGCTAAGGAATTTGTAAAGGATCAAATGGGTGGCCCTGGAGGTTTAAGTAGTGCTGCCCACTCTAAACCAACTCCTGATGCGGTTAATCGACCCGATAAGGGAGCTGGTGCCACCACTCTTCTGCAACAACAACAACTTTTGGAGGATTCTATTGAATATGAGTTTGAGGAACCAGCAAAAGAAAAGACTGAGGAAATACCTGCTGATGAAACAAAGACTGATGACAAGGCTATGTCTAAGGAGGAAACTTTTGAACCGCCTAAGGACCCCGAGTCTCCTCATGTCTCCTCCTCATCAGACTCATCATCTCATTCTTCACCACCACCATCAAAGAGATCAACCAAATCATCATCCAAATATGTGAAGAAGCCAAAGGCCTCTTGGATTTCTCAAGCTAAGAACTGAATTGTTAAAGCTGCTCAACAAGTCAGAAAGAAAGACATGCTCTACAAAAAGATGAATTTCTACGTTGAACAGATACAGTATCTTCATGACGAGAATGACAAGATGCAACAGGAAAGGAAATACTTCCAGGAGTACATGAAACGGAATCTCCAAGGGGAAATGAACGAGATGATCGAAGGCTACACTCACAAGTACCTTCTTGATATCGTTCCTAAAGCTACACAGGAGATGTTCACCAGGCAACTTTATCCGAACCTATTGCAATTGGCCAAGAAAACGATGAGATCAACTCCAATGTATGTTAGCATCAACCCAGTTGATCCCAAAATATTCTCAGATGCTGAATTAGTTGACCGGCTAGTTGCTTAAATGTCCAAATGATCTGCAACACTTGCTTCTCACAAAAGCAAATTGTTGGAAGCATTGCTGGAATACCAACTAAAATGTGCATGCCGAGAAGAAGTAGAAAGGCCTAAACGTCCTAGAGACGATGAAGATAAGGATCAGGATAATAATGATGAAGCTAAACTAAAAAAGAAGTCTGGTGAATCATCGTCTATGCAACCTCCTCCTCAACGGACTCCTGCTCAACAAAGGTCTCCTCCTCGTTCTTCTACAGATAAACCTCAGGATTCTTAGTTACCACCCCAGACTCAGAAAACCGGTGATTATTTTGAGTATACGGGTGGTGAAGATGAGGAAGTCCTTGAGCCCCTACAACAACCCACATCTCCCAAACAAATACAGAAACCAGAATCATCATCTAGGCCTTTGAAAAAGAAGAAGAAGATACCTCAGACTGATGTCGTAACGTGGCTAGACGATGATAATACAGAGGAATTTGAATGGTTCTCTACACTTTTCAACTCAACTCCCTACCCTGAAGAAGGTCAAGATCTGGTTGACGGTAATACATTAGAGCATGCTAAATTCTGCAAGAAAAGTTCCATGTGAAGAAGATGACGAAATCCGAGTTGAAGCGAATCAAGAATGAAGCATTTCAACTGTTAAAAGATAGCTCGGAAAGTGCCCTCGCGGTCGAATATCACCTTGAAAACATTGCTCGAGCTATATCTAACAACAAGGATTGGCTCAACCCAGAAGCAAACATCGACTTCACCAAACGGGACAATCCTCCATATTACACCGACTGGTCTAAACCTCTACCAACAATTGGCCAACCAGATGAACCTAGGATTCCATTCAGATATTTCTTCAACAAAGACCTGGAATTTCTTCTACACGGTGGTGATGGATCAAGGAAATATGCTACATCTTTGAAACTTCCATTCCCAGCAGCCATATACTCAAACTGCAAAGCTATCAAGGAAAGAGCTAATCACTTGTTCTCCAAAAAAGTGGAAGCATATGAACGAGATGCAATGTACGAGATTCATCATTGGCCGGAATGCCGAAGAATCTACTATAGAAGCTGCCAGGTTCAGAAGTCTCAACATGCAGTGTTCAGTACTAAGGATATCGTTGCCATCAAACATGTTGATCTTTCGTCTAAGTGGGACTACACTTTCCTAAAGAATATCGTGGTCAAACGACAAGATGAAAGGGATTATGCATTCTCTGAAGCTGACTTTGAGAATTTGTCTATCAACGACATTGAAGACATGTACCTTGCCAAAGTACAGGGTCACATGAGACAATTTTCAACCGAAGTACAACGTGAATTCATCAAGTCATTGCTCATCTTCATCAGACGCATAGTCATCAAAGAACGTGTAGAAGATCTCCAGCTTGCAGTTGAATCATATCAAACCCGTGTCAACTTCACTCCACATCAACTTGATCTTCCCAACATCAACTAGCTCTCACAATATACACTCATCAGCAAACCATTTGGCGTCGTTTACCGCAGTGAAATACAATGAAATTGCTTAATGACGTGTAAAGATCTTCACAAGTTTGGAGATAACACTTTGTAGTTGGTTAGAGACGGATTGGCTTATCGGTTGAAGGCTATACATGAAGGCATTGGGTCTCCAAAGCGATGGAATTCTCAGGAAAGAAGGGACGTGAAGAGGATCATCACCATGATTGATGAACGGTTGTTTCGAAGGGATCAGTTCAGAACATTGGAAAGCTTTGTTGGTGGTCGACCCAGGATCAACATCACCGGCTATCAACGCCCTGTGTGCATTCCTGGGAACATCACTGGACTACCTGGTACCCCTTGAACTGTTTCTTTCATAATATTTTGGATGTGTAATTAAATATGTCTATGGCTTGTGCTCACATAACAGTGTACAACCCGTAATTGTAAAGAAAGGACCCTGTGGTACACTTCAGTGCCACAATCCTTATAAAAGGAGTGAAAGCTTTTTACTTTTAAGTAAAACCTATCAAACCTTTCACTTTTCAAGGTTTTTCTCAAAAGAACAAGTACTTCCCCTTACAATTTTCAAAACCTCAACCGTTTATATCACTTGTTGAGGGGGAGTATTTGACTTAAAACTTTGTTCACCAAAATTTTCTTTGTGTCACTCTTCCCGCAACACTCGAATGGTCATATTTATTCTTAACTTTTCAAAACTAACATTTCATATGCCATTTTTGAGGGGGAGAAAATTGTGTGATAAGAAATATGTTGTATAAAATGCAAATGAATCTGTGTGCTTCTGACTTCACCAACAAATTGACGATACTTAACCGTTAGTAACTCGAAAAGACTTGTCCGGGATGGGTAATAATTTCAAGCTAGTTCGCTAGTGATGTAAACGTGTCTCGCAAAGGACTTGTCTGAGTAGAATGTACCATTCGAGAAACTCTTGGTAGACATGAACTATGATGGGTTTGACAACCTTTCGAGGTTTGTCTACACCTTCAAGATAGTTATTAGAGCTAGTTGTCACCTAAAAGCTGACAATGTAACTCTTTAACTATGCAACGTAACCGTGTCTCGCGGGGGATTGTCTATCTTGAGTTGATCAATTCAAAAAGTGCGCGCTCTTTCCTAACTATGCAAATTTCCGTCAAAACTCTTAAGCATATGTGGAGGGGGAGTATTTATGCAAAAACTTATATCTACAGTGGTACTAAAAGGTTTTTCATTCACAAACACTGTGAGAGATTTTCATGTTAATGGTTTTATGACAACATAGGTTAGTCATGGAGTTATAAGGTGACTAAGGTTAGGAATAACCGTCCTATGATCCGCCAGAGCCGGATGGATCTACCTAAGGACACCACAAACAGTTAGAATTTAGAAGTCCTTAGGTATGATTGTAAAAAGGAGAAAAAGAGAATCGGAGAAAGAAGGAGTTGAAGAATCAAAAAGAAACGAAAAGAAAAGGGTGAAAAGAAATAGCCCTCCAGATTCTTCAACTTAGGGCAGACAACGGGTTCAATTCATATGCTACTGGCTGTCACTTGATGACACCGGTATTGAAGATTAAAAGTCTTCATGGACCCAGTGACACATGCACTAAACCTTCTTAGCCACTCAAGTTTCTCTCAATAGAAGCTTGTTTTATTCTCACTGGGAGCCCTACATAATCTATCGGCTTTCTCTTAGAGATTGCTGATATTGAAGAAGGAGACCCTCTCCCTAGTCTCTGCTCAGGAAAAACAAAATGCACAATTGAGTCTAGAGCTACGAGATTCATCAAAAGATCTCTTAGGTACACTTGACATTTCATCACTTGATGTTCAACAATAAGAACATCAGTGGTACGTTATCGAGTCCTTCACTTATCTTAGCAATCTTTCGAGAACATTTATGAGAGGTTCACATCTGTGATCCTCAGTGATTGAATGGAAACTCCTGCCAGGGTCAACATCAAACAGCCCTGACAGCAGGTCACTTCAGTAACTCCCTGTGGATTACGCTTAGTGTGTCTCAAACGGTCTACAGTCATGAGGTGATGCCTCGGTGTACCTCAGCGACTCATCTAAACTGTAGATGTACTTCGGTACATCGCGTTATCTCACTTGTGGGACTCCAGTTCAGGAACGGCCTTTGTAAGAATTAGAGTTGTGTTTTCACACTATGCTGTTAACACTCTCGAAGTTCAAACTTGTAAGTGCCGGAATCTTATTATTACTAACCGTTTTTATGTTTACTTCTTATGGAAGCACTGGAGCGGAATGATGGTGCAGACTCTTCTCATGCTCATACCAACATCATCACTAATAGAAGTTCTATCTTGAAGCAACACAACAGTCAGAATGATTCTTCGTCAAACCAAAGAATCTAAAAAGTTAAAGACTTAAAGAACTTCATCAGTACTGAAATCCAACGTCAAAGAGCGTGTGAGCATGTTGAAGAATGACGTGGAGATACTGGAGTAGCGAAGCAGACCTGAGTCAGACTTGATGCAGACTACAACAACATACTATCACTTTCATCACAAAGAACAATGATCTAAGAACAAAGTTAAAGATGACGTCAAAGTATAAATGTTCAAAGAAAACTATCTCTCTACACTGGGGAGATTGTTCGAATCAAGGCAATTCTTCTCACAAGAAAGAAGAATGTCAGAAGACGTCAAAGCTACTATTACATCAACGCCTTCATCGTTTTTCATCACCAAAACTTGAGGGGGAGATTGTTGGAATCACTCCTAAACCTTAATTCAAGTGTTTGTTACTCATATGTAATAGGTAGCTTATTATGGCATTTATGTTCGTTTAAGGTCTAGCTTATGTAGAAGGCCCATAAGCTTAGGCCCATGTCCAATAAGGAAAAGGGAAGGAGTGGGAGTGTTGCCCTAGCTCTTTGCCTATAAAAACTCTTGTATAACCCTCACTTGAGGGTTGGTTGTTCAATGCATTTCTCTTTCACACTCTACGCCTAACCATTCATAGTTTATATGTGTGTGTTTGTGTGTGTATTGTTCATCCACCACTCTGTCTCCTCTCTATTTCTTTCTAGTAAGCTTGTGTTGTAAAACTAGTGACCTAACAAGTACACTATTTACTATACCTTATATGAAGTAATTTTGGGTAAACTCGTATGATTATGAATAACGATTGAAAAACCTGTATTAATTAAGCGATAATGGAAACTTGTCTATTATTATTGAATACGTACGTTTGGGAATTATTTTCTAAATTGCCGAAACTTATCAATTAACCTATTTATGTTACATAAATAGATGTCGTCATTTCCTAGTCTTTGACTAGCTTGAGAAATGAATGTAATTCTTGACTTGGTCGATGCCTTTTTCCCTTTTTGGGCGTGAGTTATGGTCTGTATGTCTCGATTTTGTAGAAGTTTGCTCCACTTTCGCGTGAGTTGTACGTTGCATCTATGTTTTTTACCACCACACGAAACGTTAAAACTAAACTTCTGAGATATTGGCTAAAAACTTTTGGGAACGATAATGGACTTTTTAAGGTAACGACATGAATGATCCACGAAAACTACAACACATTACTTTCTACTGAATTCTTTATCGTATGAGCTGTATTCTAAGAATATCGTAAACGCATTAGGTTGTGTCACAACTACTCTATTGTACTCGTCGTACATTATTTTGGATGCCATGGAGATTAACTTTAGATGCCAGTCGTGTCAATAGTGAATAGTGCATTTCTGTGCCGTGATTACCTATTATCTTCTGCTAGCATTTATTCATGCATTGCTGTGGCAAAGGTGAGTTTCATAGCCCCACTTTTATCTACTTTTTAACTACGTTTTGAACTATTTTGGGGTGAGAATCATGATGTTGTTTTTATACTGTTAAAACTATTTGGATTTGCTTATATTCTTGACTGTTTAGATAGATGTGCGGTAGTTGTTGCCTTAGTCTAGGTTTAACCGTGCCTAACTAAGAATAGACTTCTACCTCGACCTAGTCCAGGGTTGGCAATTGGTCTAGATTTTGCCACGACAGTGCTAGACTAGAGTCGTTGGGCCCGAGTAGTCCCTGGATGATGGACATGTGTTATGATTAGGGATCCGGGTAGGATCGGTGTGCAAACGGTATTTATCTATCTTTGGTCTTGCATAGCAAATCAACTCCTACTGGTCCACTATGATTTTGTTGAACTTAAACCTATGAACTCACCAGCGTAAGCTGACCTTTTAGCATGATTTCTCAGGATTTTGAGAGATGTCTGGAATACGTGATCGGCGGAAGCTTGGCAAGAAGGTGAGGTTCAAGGATCATTTCTAACTCTGATAAACTTTGGGGACCTATTTCATTAAATCATGTTTTGGGCCTAATAATTACACTTTTGGATTAAATGTTTTGAATAACCAAATTAGGATTGGTTTTGAATGTTAAATGAATATCGTTTTGCTATACTTGTGTGCGATACCAATCCAATAGTAACGCCTCGAAAACTTGATTAAGTCTTCCGCTGTACCGAGATTTGGGGGTGTTACAGGTTTGAACCAATAGTTTACTAACACACTTACATTTTTATATAAAACACTAAACAAGTAATAGTGCTTTCATGTTTTAGCAATGCATATGTACAACAACTAGTGTTTACATATTGGATAAATATATACGTACTTAGTGTGTATTATAATGGGTAGAAGTTTTTAGTATTTGACCCATTGACAAAATACATTGAATGTAGTTGGGTAAAACCCAAAATCCATGACCCATACCAATGGAGCATAACCAATGACCCCTTGCATGACATCATGCATAAGTTGATAAGATCGTTTAAAAGCTCAGCTAGGGATCAATAACAAAGATAATAAACATAATACGCAGCGGAATAATCAAAACAATACTTTGTTATTGAACAAGGTTTTCATTCACTAACTCTAACTAATACTAGACGTTTATAAAAACACGTCTACTAACTAAATCTAATACCCTAGACGTTCTTCCCTAACGTCTAGGCTAAACACACACCTTTTAGTCGACTACATTATTGGAAGACTTAATTAAAAACCTACACCTATGTCCTCTTTATATACTAGAGGATAAGGACTAAATAATAAAACTTCCATTGCAAGCAAGCCCTTCCATCTTTTAGTAGGTTTCCTTCTTGTCATATTAAGTCCCTCTTGTTTCATTCTTTTTGTCTTTATCAACTCAAACTTGTAATTCCCAACAATCTTCCCCTAGTTGATAATGACAAAACCATTCTTGAACGAACTTCCCTAGACGAAGTAGAGAAATTGAGATCATGGATCTCACCATGAATGAAACAAGTATGTCTTCCTTTGTCTTCCCCTTAATCCATGCCACGCCACTCAAACATCTCTTCCCCTTTTTGTTATTATCCAAATAGGGAACGTATGCAAATAATGATCTTGACCACCACGAACCAATATCATACTTCCAATCTAAGTCTTCCAATAATGTAGTCGACTAAAAGGTGTGTGTTTAGCCTAGACGTTAGGAGAGAACGTCTAGGGTTTTAGATTAGTGTGTCCTAGGCGTATGTTCATGTAAACGCCTAGGTTATTAGTTTAGTTAGTAGACGTGTTCCTATAAACGTCTAGGGTTAGTTAGTATTAGTGAATGAAAACCTTGTTCAATAACAAAGTATTGTTTTGATTATTCCGCTGCTTATTATCTTTGTTATTGATCCCTAGTTGAGCTTTTAAACGATCTTAACAATTGGTATCAGAGCGGGGAGCTCTTGATATAGGGATTCACAAGGTTTTTGTTGTCGAAGAGCAGACGTAAAAAAAAATAATCAGTAAAACGAAGGAAGCAGATCTGGTAAAGGTACGAAAATATTTTTTTTGGGTATCGATATTAATTGCACATGATTTAAAGATTGACTGGTCGGTGAACTTTATTGGGATGTGTCACGTGGTATTCATTTAATACAACATATATTCGGATGATGATGGTGATAATACTGTTTCGATCAACAGCTAATGGGACCCACGAATTTTTGGTATATCTAATTGGTTGACAGTTTAACTGGTACTACGATTTTGATAAAGATGGTACGATCAGTTTCTTTAAGGGTTATTATTATTAAAAAAAAAAAAAAAAATTCAAGTGGTTGGATTCTATGTGATGGAGTACACGGTTCTTATGGTGGACGTCTCATCTGATTGGTTCATAACACATGATGGTTGGCGCACATGGAGTAAAAAACAAGATCAGAAGCAATTTTGTTTTATTAAGGAGCACATTGGTTGAATTTTTTGGATGTATGACAACGTGGGGCACACAATTGTGAAAGATATCACGTGGGACTTATAATAAATTATATGGATTTGTTTTGATTGGCTATAGATGAAAGTACTGCTGCTGCAAATATTTCAAAGTACTGCATAAATGGAAGGTACTGCTTCGACAAAGAATTGAAAGTACTGCTGTTGCGTATTATTTTTAAAGTGCTGCTCGAGCTTAAAGATACTGCTGGTCGAATTTTAATAAAGTACTGCTTCCCTAATTAAAATACTGCTCGAGAATTTTGTTAAAGTGCTGCTGATCGATTTTATGCAAAGTATTGTCACTGTAATATCAAAGTACTGCTCGGAGGTTATGAAAGTACTGAAGTTTATTTCAAAGTACTGAAGATTTTGATGAAAGTACTGCTCCTTTCCCAAAGTACTGCTCATGGTTTATTACAAGAAGATTTTTGATTTAAGGGGAAGTCGAGCGTGATAATGGTTATGGATTTTTGGATGACACACACACAGAATGGTTATTTGGTTCACACACACAGGAAGAAATTTATGTTCTTAAAAGGATTTTAAAAAGGCTCGTATTTGATTTATTGAAGAATTGATTACGAAGAGGATTATTTATCACTTGTTTGAAGGTGAAGTGGAATTACTTGGTTTGTGTTCTTATCATCTAGCTTGATGAATCTAGCAATGTGTGATTTTTCTTATAATGCTCTATGCACACATTGTCTATCACTTGAAGGAGTTACATTGTAGTGCTCAGTGTCTCAAACTAGTTGAGGATTCTTGTCAAGGGATTGCGGTCTACTTATATAATGGTGATACGTATAAGTATGAAGTTCCGTGGATAGTAAAAGATTTAAGACACAAGTTTGGGAAATTCTACTTCTTCATCAAGTTCGTTATATTTGGTTTTCTTCACAAGTGATCATTACATAAAGCCTACAGATTTTGAAGAATCAAGAAGATGGTTAACATATGGTTTTTTAGGGAAAGCTTATTGTTAAAAGTTTAACCATCTACATGCATCACTCAAGGGGAAGTGTTTGATTTTTACTACTGTTGATCATTATTACTACGGCTAGTTGAAGTTTTCTATTGTTTTGGATCCATTTTTCTTATGATGCGTAATGGTGGGTGATTTGAAGCATTGGAAGTCTTAGATTGGAAGTATGATATTGGTTCGTGGTGGTCAAGATCATTATTTGCATACGTTCCCTATTTGCATACCTATGTCCTCTTTATATACTAGAGGATAAGGACTAAATAATAAAACTTCCATTGCAAGCAAGCCCTTCCATCTTTTAGTAGGTTTCCTTCTTGTCATATTAAGTCCCTCTTGTTTCATTCTTTTTGTCTTTATCAACTCAAACTTGTAATTCCCAACATAAGTCATGATAGGTATTATCCATGAACCATGGAGCTAACCCATAACCCATGGACTAGATACATTGCATATTCTGGATACATTGTATCTACTTAGATACCCATGGTCAAAAGTCTAGGACCCATGACCCATGACCCAAAACCTATGGGCAAAGAGGAGCATCCCGAGGTTCCCCTAGTTTACACTGGACGGATCCCTCAAGTAAGGGATCCGTGGAACAGTAGCATGTTTTCTTCAATAAATAGTGAGCCATTTATTCATTGTAGGTTGCCACTACTACACATACTTTCACCTAGTATTGTAAACTCTCTAACCTCAGATCCAATGGACACTAGAACAAAAAGTGGATTAGGCTACACCGAATATGTATGACGATATACATATAGTCACACATGATTTTCGGCCGTGTGTGACTAAAGGTCGCGCGACCATAGGTGCTCTATGGTCACGTGTTTGACTTTTTTTAGTCTCTATTGTAAAAGAGTAACCAAAACCGTAACATGTGTGACTAATTAGGTACAAATTTTGTTGGATTAATCCGTATTAGTGACCATAAACACTGTATAGTCATACAAAGCATGTTTGTTTTGGGTATTTAGTCACATAAAATTAAGCATAAAGTGGCCAAAAGTGTTAATAAGTGTGACCATATGTTGTTTAACGTGAAGAAATATGTCTTTTGTGTGACTACTGATCATCCAATGGCCACTTGAATTTTATGTTTGTGGGCCTTTTGTAACATTTAGTCAGACAAAGCATGTTTGTTTTATGTATTTAGTCACATACAATTAATCATAAAATGGCCAAACGTGTCAATAAGTGTGACAAAATGGTGTCTAAAGTGAAGGAACGTGTATTTTGTGTGACTATTGATCATTAAATGGCCACATGAATTTTATGTTTGTGTGGCCTTTTCTAACATTTAGTCACACAAATCATGTTTGTTTTGGGTATTTAGTCACACACGATTAACCATAAAGTGGCTAAAAGTGTTAATAAGTGTGACCATATGGTGTTTAAAGTGAAGAAATGTGTGTTTTGTGTGACTATTGATCATCCAATGGCCACTTGAATTTTATGTTTGTGTGGCCTTTTCTAACATTTAGTCACACAAAGCATGTTTCTTTTGGGTATTTAGTCACATACAATTAATCATAAAGTGGCCAAAAGTGTTAATAAGTGTGACCATATGGTGTTTTAAGTGAAGAAATGTGTGTTTTGTGTGACTATTGATCATCCAATGGCCACATTAATTTTATGTTTGTGTGGCCTTTTCTAACATTTAGTCACACAAAGCATGTTTGTTTTGGTTATTTAGTCACATTCAATTAACCACAAAGTGGCTAAAAGTGTTAATAAGTGTAACCATATGGTGTTTAAAGTGAAGAAATGTGTGTTTTGTGTGACTATTGATCATCCGATGGCCACTTCAATTTTATGTTTGTGTGGCCTTTTCTAACATTTAGTCATACAAAGCATGTTTCTTTTGGGTATTTAGTCACATACAATTAATCATAAAGTGGCCAAAAGTGTTAATAAGTATGACCATATGGTGTTTTAAGTGAAGAAATGTGTGCTTTATGTGACTATTGATCATCCAATGGCCACATGAATTATATGTTTCTGTGGCCTTTTCTAACATTTAGTTACACAAAGCATGTTTGTTTTGGGTATTTAGTCACATACAATTAAGCATAAAGTTTCCAAAAGTGTTAATAAGTGTGACCATATGGTGTTTTAAGTGAAGAAATGTGTGTTTTGTGTGACTATTGATCATCCAATGGCCACATTAATTTTATGTTTGTGTGGCCTTTTCTAACATTTAGTCACACAAATCATGTTTGTTTTGGGTATTTAGTCACATACAATTAAACATAAAGTGGCTAAAAGTGTTAATAAGTGTGACCATATGGTGTTTAAAGTGAAGAAATGTGTGTTTTGTGTGACTATTGATCATCCAATGGCCACTTGAATTTTATGTTTGTGTGGGCTTTTCTAACATTTAGTCACACAAAACATGTTTCGTTTTGGTATTTAGTCACATACAATTAATCATAAAGTGGCCAAAAGTTTTAATAAGTGTGACCATATGGTGTTTTAAGTGAAGAAATGTGTGTTTTGTGTGACTATTGATCATCCAATGGCCAAATAAATTATATGTTTGTGTGGCCTTTTCTAACATTTAGTCACACAAAGCATGTTTGTTTTGGGTATTTAGTCAAGTTTTCTCACACAAGCTGGCCACTTGTGAATGGCCGACCGTAAGAAACTTAAAACAGTTCAAACACAGAATGCAATGAAGATCAGGAGAGTATAGTGTTTCCCCGGGTCGTTATGTCCCAGCGAGCTATGCGAAGAATCACCAAACGAATAGTGATCGAGATGATTTGAACGGAAAAGAGATCTGATTATGATAACTACAGAAAAAGTACATAAACTACAAGGGCTTAAATGAAAATTAAAGGAAATTAAAAAGATAAAAAATATTAAATAAACACTATCACTATTTGCAAAATGATGTTTTTGATTTTATGTTTTTATAAAACTGAATTTAAAAACTACGCGACGTACAAGAGAAAATGTAAAACTTAATCAATAATAATCCTAAAAATATGAAAATGAAATTTTTACAATCCTAATGATAAAAGAAAATTTTTAGAAAAAGAAAATTATTTTTAAAACTATTTATCTAATTATTATTAATTAAAAACTATTTTTAACTATTTAATAATAACCTAAAATACAAGAAAATATAAAATAAAGCTAGAAAAATGAAATTATGACTTGGAAAAATCTAAAATAACAAACGAGAATTTTCAAAACTATTTTTATATTTTTCTGATTATTTTTCTATTTTCTATGAATTAAAAACTATTAAAAACTAATTAAATTGCTTAAAAATACAAATTTAACTAAGAAAAATCTGGAAAAATATTTTTTTGTCTTTTTATATTTATATTAAGTTAAGAAAAATGAAAAAATATTTTTTTGAAACTTTTCTGAATTAATTGTATTAAATGCTAATTAAAATGACTTAAAAACTAATTAAAATGGAGAAAAATACCAGACTGACCTATAAAAATCTGAAAAATTCAAAACAAGTCTAAAATAATATATAGAATCTAGGAAAAATGGAAAATCCAGTGGTTGTTTGAAAGAAAATGCAACTGCAATGTAAAGTGCTTAAAAATAAGCATTTAGAATTAGCAATAAGCTACCAACAAACACCAAACTGATACAGAAGCTATATTATGCTAAAATTACCCAAATTCAACTTAAAACAACAAGCCTAAACCTCTGGATTACAAGTTACAAAGATTTGGCTTATTTGAGTATAAGTGCAAAAACAGTTTGAGGGGTCTACTTTGCAGCACAAGAATAAGCTACACAATAAGCTAATACTAAAACCCAAAAGCTGGATCCTAAGCTAGACCTGGATAGCTATCTATAAACCAAAATACAGACCTAGAGGAGCTCTGATGAGCTCTGTGCAACCTCTGCACAAAACTGAGAAAACTCAGTTTACACTGAGTTTTGTGAACAGGGCAGCTGAGGCCACATTCACAAGCTATTTAAGGGCTTAAAAAAATTGATAAAAATCTGTAAAAATGATAATAAGAATTTAGACCAAGTGAAGTTCTTAAACCTACAATTTCATTAAGATTGGCTCAGAAATGAGCTCATGAAAAATCACTCCATTTGGGCTCAAAACTGAATTTGCAACTTTTGACTTTTGAAGCAAAAATGAAATGTTGACTCTTATGAACTTTGGGCTCAATTTGAAGACTGATTATGAAGTATATTGATGAAATGGAACTACTGCACCCTATGTCTATGATTTTTAAACACAAAACAAGAGTTTGAATCTTCAAAATTACAACAGATTTGTAATTAAGACAGATTAGATTAGAGTTTGACTTTGAGCATAGCAGATGCAAATTTTAAGACAGCAATGAGTATATATGAGCTAGACAAGCTTGAAACCACAAGTTACATCCACTGAACTAACCTAAATCACAGATCAAGCAACAAATCCAAACACCCTTTAAACTACTGATTTGCAGTTTTAATGAGACAAACTACTTAACTAGCTAATGATTTTGATCAAACTGACTTTAATTACTCTAAGTACAGCTAATTAAACAGGTAAATACTACTTACGACTACAAAGAAAGATTATGCAAATAATTGGCTTGAACTTACACAAGGTCCCAGCCACTATGGCTTGAAATCAGTGAACCCAAGAACCACTAGCCTATTTCTATCAACCCATTAGATTCTGAATCAACCCAATTCTAGCACTGCAACACCATTTCCCATTTTCATTTAAAATTGATGACTCAGTTGACTTTCATTGACCAAGATCCAACTTTGCTAGAAACTTAAATGTGAGCTTATCAAAAGCTATAAGGAGCTTATGTAAGCTTGTATGAGCTTAAAAAGAAACTATTTAGAGCTTGTACATAAGAATTGGACACTGAAATTTGCAACAGTGAACATAAAATATGAATTGTAAACACAAACTGAAATTGATGCTTGAAATTAGTTGTAATACACTTAAACACTTTAGTTTGATACAAATTAAACTTAAAATTACAACTAAGAGTTTATTTAAGACTTAGAAATTTAAAACGACATACAATTGAAAATTTAACTAACTACTACCACCCTTCTCTCTTTCTTCTTGCTTCTTTTATACCCAAACTGCTTCTCTCACTACTCTGATCACTTCCCATCATTAATCTCAACCATAGGATGTCTAGAAATGATCTTGGCCGTTTGTTGCATTTTTGGCGCCAAAATAAGTTTTGACCTGTTGGGGTTGAGTGAAGGGGTGAAGAAGCATTAAATTCTTCTTTGGAGTGTTGTTGAGGGTGAGGGGACATGGAGGAGTGATAGTGAGGAGGGGGAATGGGAGGTGAAGTGTTGCAGAGGTTTGGGTGGGAGAAGACAGGCTTTTGGCGCGTTGGTGGGATTTGACCAAAGGGTTTGACTGGGGGTAATATTAAAAGGAAGGGTCAAATGAAGGAGGGGGTCACATGGCTAAAATGGCAGGGGTCCAAAGCTTTTTGACAAGGCCAAAAGGTATTAAAGGGTTTTAATAAAACAAGGACCTTTTTGTAATTTCTGAAAAATGGGGGACCAATTCTGCCATTTATGCAAAGTTGCTCAAAAGGACTAAAAGTGACAAGTTTTAATAATACAAGGACCAAACTTGACATTTTCAAATTTCCAAGGGCCATTTTTGCCAATTTTTAAACTTGGAGGACCAATTTTGTAATTTCTCAAAACTTTTGACATTTTTCACCAAAGGACTAATTTTGACAAGTTATGATTTTAAAAGGACCTTTGGTGATTTTTCTTTTGAAATTGTGTGCTCAGGGACTATTTCTGACAATTTTTGAAACTTGGGGGACTGAAACTGCGAATTATGCAAACTTAGCTCATTTTTCATCTGATTTTGAACATTTTGCATCTGAAACATATAAAATGTAACTTTGAGATATTTTCAGTATTTTGATGCATTTCTGAGCAACGTTTTGCAGTTCAGATTTGACCAAAAATGATTAGTATTTACACACTCATCAATCCCCCACACTAAACTATTGCTAGTCCCAAGCAATCTTTTGAGAAAAACTTAATGGATTTGAATCTCTTTACCAAAAGCCATTACTTCTGGAGTAGCCAAATGTTTTAGTTCAAGTAAGAACTATGGTACACCGATAACCATGTGATTTTGAGCAAACCACCAGCTTCCAACGGATTTGATTTGTCTTTACCAGAAGCCGTTTGCTTCTGGACTAGCCAACTCTTAGATAAATTATCAATATTATCTTTGGTGAGCTGATTACCAATTATAGTTTTCCAACTGCCTTTA
Organism: Chrysanthemum seticuspe; assembly: GCA_019973895.1. Taxonomy (NCBI): domain Eukaryota; kingdom Viridiplantae; phylum Streptophyta; class Magnoliopsida; order Asterales; family Asteraceae; genus Chrysanthemum; species Chrysanthemum seticuspe. The sequence goes on from BPTQ01000008.1 coordinate 41,940,600, forward strand.
CCACAAGCCATAAACTTGCGGGCTAGCCAACTCTTCACTTTTAAGGATATGGTGAGCTGAACACCATACAATTTTGGGCAAATTGCAAGCCGTCAACGGATTTGAGATATCTTTACCAAGAGCCGTTTGCTCCTGGATTAGCCAATCCTTTTGTTTATTAGACAAGGCGGACTGATAACCAAATGAGTAAGTTCAAAACACTTACTCCAAAAAAAAAATTTGGCCAAAAACGGGGGAATTGGGCGGTGTAATTACATGATAAAATTTGTGAGAATTCCCCCCACACTAAGAAATGAATATTGCCCTAAATATTCAAAGTACCGACTATTATGCCGAAACAAAGAACGTAAAAGGGAAATACTACGGCCATTATTACTTATAGATAACAGCGGGGGGAAACTCCCCCACACTAGGGTGGTACACACGGGTGAAAACCCATGTTTAGCTACTGTTTTTGATTCCCGAGTCGCTAGCTTGACTCGACCCCGTATTCATTTGTTCATGGGGAAAGTAACGTGGAAAACCAATCTCGATCGGACTTTCGTTCACAATGTTAATAAACATATGAACATCAGAAAGTTCCACACCGACGAGATATAACCGCGGTATTGTTAATAGTAGAAACTATAAGGGATGATATCGGGGTCAAAGATGGTGTCCTCATTCCCGAAAGAGAAAAGGGAAAGAGCAACCACACCATCTGTGAAGAATGGAATAAAGATGTGCATGAGAATGCATGTCCATTCCTCATCAGAAAGAAGCAAATCACCAGTTTTGATATTTTTAAGCTTAAACTTGAAGCTTATATGGTGATTGTCAATGAGATGTCCGGGAGGGAGGGTGGGAAACGGTTCTTCAATCAACAGATTTTCTAGAAAAAGGATGTCCCCCTCCGAATCAAAGTAAGTATTATCAATTCCCATTGGAATTGACTCATCACTAAGAAAGGCATCGACTTCATTCCAAAAGTTGTCATCTTCCTCATCAGGAGTGAGAGAAGGGATGGAAGAGTCGGGAATAAGAGTAGAAGATGATGGATCATTTTTGAGTAATTCCTCAATGGGAAGAATGTCTCCCATTGGATCACAAACATCATCATCCAATTCAGATGAAACTGAAGAAAGTTTGGTTTCATCCACAGAGTTAACAAACTCGATGCGACAAACTGATTCCGGAGGTGGGACAAGTGGTGTGCTCTTAGAGCTAGCAATTTCCACCACTTCCGATGAAGTCTCCGATTCTAGATCATCATCATCAAGAACACTTTTGACTTCCCTGGTACAACTTTCAAACCATTTGTTTGAACCAGGGGTGATTTTCAAAGCTTTAAGCTCAGCACGTTTTTGATGACTCCTCTTAACCGTGAAATTGGAGAGTGTTGCATTGAATCTTTCAGATTTTTGATCAATTGTGGCAACACTCTGTTTGGACAGAGGTTTGGAGTTCTGGTTGATATTCAATGTGAGCTCTTCGTTGTCAACCCGTATGGTCAACTCTTTAGCAAACACATCGATCAGAGCACGACTCGTTCTCAAGAAAGCTCTCCCTAAGATGAGGGGAACTCTAGGATCTGCATCGAAGTCTACTACAACAAAGTCAGTAGGAAAGTGAAACTTTCCCACTTTCATCACGACATCCTCGACTATCCCAAGTGGACGAGTTATTGTACGGTCTGCTAGCTCGAGTGTCATACAAGTGGGTGAAAGTTTAGGAAGCGACAGTTTCTTCCATACTGAGAGTGGCATTAGGTTAATGCTAGCGCCAAGATCGGCCAAGGCGGAGCATTGAACCATCCCCAAGAAATCACACGGGATTAGAAATCTGCCAGGGTCTTCAAGCTTTTTGGGAAGCTTCTTGAGAAGGACCGCTGAGCATTGCTCATTGAGAGGGGTTTTAGCCATCTCAGATAGCTTATCTTTGTTGGTCAGTAAGCCTTTAAGCGTGGATGCAAATTTAGGCATTAGAACGAGAGCATCAACGAAGCTTATATCAAAGTGTAGCTCATTGAAGATTTGGAAAATTTTTTCCATTTGCTCTTTGTTTTTGTCTTTGAGCTTCTCATCATTCATTCTTGATGGGTAAGGAAGCTGACTAGACTTTTGAGCCGGGATGGAAGTGTTTTCTGGCTCAGAATTTGTCTTCGGAACTTCGGGTTCCGGACTTAAAGCTTGGACTACCGAAGGTGGGACGTGTGCGGTACTTCGTGGGCTTGAGAATTGCACCTTGTCCGTTGTATCCTTGGTAACTTGACTCATTGCCACAGGAGGAGGGGGCATAGGAGTCGAAGGTCCATTGTGCGTCTTACCACTACGAGTGGTGACGGCTTTCAACTCGGCATTTGGATTAGGAATTGTATTGCTTGGGAGTCCTCCAGAAGATGATGAAGTTTTGTTCATATTCATGTTCATGAAACTGCTCATCATATTCTTTAACTCATTTGTCTGCCGAGACATTGTGGTATCAATTTCCTTTTTTAGCTCAACTCTCTTGTTATTGATCTGAGTTTGCATTGAACGTATGCTTGACTCAGTAATTTTCATGAAGTCATTTGGCATGGGAGCTTGAGAAGGTTGTTGATAACTTTGATGATTTGGAGCTTGATAAGGTTGGTTGAAATTGTTCCGGTTTTGATTGAAATTTTGAGAGTTATTGAAATTTTGTCCTTGATTCGGAACAAAGCGATTTTGATTGCCATGGTTTTTCACAGGAGGAAAACCAGGTGGTGTCATACCGCTAGGTGCACGGTAGTGAGGATCAGCTTGTGGTCGGTATTGATTGTGGTTCACAGAAGCTACGGGAGCTTGGTGAAAAGAAGCATCGGTTGCTTGACAATCATAATACGCGTGTGGACCACTACAAGTTTCACACACCTTGTTTACGGCTTTGACTGGTTCCGGCTTATGAATTTCGCTTTTGATTTCCTTTACATCCTTAATCATACAACGGATGGCGTCCGCTAGAGTGGCTATCGGAGCGGCTAACTCAGAAGAGTTACTGGATGAAGGAGAAGGAATGTTAGGAGTATTGACTTTGTTGCGAGAAATAGGAACTTTTGATTTTTGCTCGTAAATCTCAATCACATCTTTAGGTCTACGATTCAAGATATTGCCACCTGCGGCTGCGTTCAAAGAATCTTGATCATTACCGTTCAACCCGTTATAAAAGATATTAACTTGTTGAAGCTCCGTGAATTCATGATGGGGGCATTTCCTGAGGAGATCTTTGAGTCTCTCCTATGCTTCTCCAAAATTTTCATCGAAATTTTGACGAAATCCAGAAATTTCATTTTTAAGATTAGTCGTCTTTGATGGAGGAAAGAAATAGTTGACAAACTTTTGAACAAGATCCTCCCAAGTTTCGATAGATCGAGGGGGTTCTTTTTCCAGCCAAATCCGGGCTGTCCCCTCAAGTGAGAATGGAAATAGCATCAACTTGATTACTTTTTGTGGCACATCCTTGAAATTGATAGTTGGAGTCAACTTATCAAACCAACGGATGTGTGCATACGGGTCTTCACGATCAAACCCGTGGAATTGATTCGTGGACACAAGTGTGATCAAATGTGTCTTCAATTCGAAGTGATCAGAATTGATTACCGGTAAAACGATGGCATCTCCATAACCCTCGGTGGGTGCCTGGAGCATTTCCGCCATAGTTCGTTCATCTGCCATATTGTTGCTTGAAATAGTAAGAAACTCGGGTTCGACTATTTGGGCAGCACGTCTACGAGAACGTCTTCTAGGAATTTCTGCTAGATCACGCAAAGGACTCAATGATCTAGAAGAACGAGTGCGCATGCACTAGAGTTAACTCTAAGAGATCTCAGAGTTAAGGAAAGGGAATTATGAAAATGGGGAAAGAAGATTATTTTTGAGTTATATGGTTATACATATATAGAGAAACAAAAGAAAAAATATTTTTGTGTTTTATAGGTTTTGAGATGTTTTTTGGGTTTTTTGGATTTTTATAATAAAATATGGATATATATAGATAGATGGATGGATGGTATGAACAAAGAGTGAATATTCAAAATCACTAATCTGCTAGACGGAAGATAATCAGCACAGCTCCCCGGCAGCGGCGCCAAAAATTTGATCCGTCCCGAACCGTCAAGTTTTCTCACACAAGCTGGCCACTTGTGAATGACCGACCGTAAGAAACTTAAAACAGTTCAAACACAGAATGCAATGAAGATCAGGAGAGTATAGTGTTTCCCCGGGTCGTTATGTCCCAGCGAGCTATGCGAAGAATCACCAAACGAATAGTGATCGAGATGATTTGAACGGAAAAGAGATCTGATTATTATAACAACAGAAAAAGTACATAAACTACAAGGGCTTAAATGCAAATTAAAGGAAATTAAAAAGATAAAAAATATTAAATAAACGCTATCACTATTTGCAAAATGATGTTTTTGATTTTATGTTTTTATAAAACTGAATTTAAAAACTACGCGACGTACAAGAGAAAATGTAAAACTTAAACAATAATAATCCTAAAAATATGAAAATGAAATTTTTACAATCCTAATGATAAAAGAAAATTTTTAGAAAAAGAAAATTATTTTTAAAACTATTTATCTAATTATTATTAATTAAAAACTATTTTTAACTATTTAATAATAACCTAAAATACAAGAAAATATAAAATAAAGCTAGAAAAATGAAATTATGACTTGGAAAAATCTAAAATAACAAAATATAATTTTCAAAACTATTTTTATATTTTTCTGATTATTTCTCTCTTTTCTATGAATTAAAAACTATTAAAAACTAATTAAATTGCTTAAAATTACAAATTTAACTAAGAAAATCTGGAAAAATATTTTTTTGTCTTTTTATATTTATGTTAAGTTAAGAAAAATGAAAAATTATTTTTTTGAAACTTTTCTGAATTAATTGTATTAAATGCTAATTAAAATGAGTTAAAAATTAACTAAAATGGAGAAAAATACCAAACTGACCTAGAAAAATCTGAAAAATTTAAGAAAAGTCTAAAATAGTATAGAGAATCTAGGAAAAATGGAAAATCAGGTGGTTGTTTGTAAGAAAATGCAACTGCAATGTAAAGTGCTTAAAAATAAGCACTTAGAATAAGCAATAAGCTACCAACAAACACCAAACTGATACAGAAGCTATATTATGCTAAAATTACCCAAATGCAACTTAAAACAACAAGCCTAAACCTTTGGATTACAAGTTACAAAGATTTGGCTTATTTGAGTATAAGTGCAAAAACAGTTTGAGGGGTCTACTTTGCAGCACAAGAATAAGCTACACAATAAGCTAATACTAAAAACCAAAAGCTGGATCCTAAGCTAGACCTGGCTAGCTATCTATAAACCAAAAAACATACCTAGAGGAGCTCTGATGAGGTCTGTGCAACCTCTGCACAAAACTGAGAAAACTTAGTTTACACTGAGTTTTGTGAACAGGGCAGCTGTGGCCACATTCACAAGCTGTTTAAGGGCTTAAAAAAAATTGATAAAAATCTGTAAAAATGATAATAAGAATTTAGACCAAGTGAAGTTCTTAAACCTACAATTTCATTAAGATTGGCTTAGAAATGAGCTCATGAAAAATCACTCCATTTGGGCTCAAAACTGAATTTGCAACTTTTGACTTTTGAAGCAAAAATGAAATGTTGACTTTTATGAACTTTGGGCTCAATTTGAAGACTGATTATGAAGTATATTGATGAAATGGAACTACTGCACCCTATGTCTATGATTTTTAAACACAAAACAAGAGTTTGAATCTTCAAAATCACAACAGAATTGTAATTAAGACAGATTAGATTAGAGTTTGACTTTGAGCATAGCAGATGCAAATTTTAAGACAGCAATGAGTATATATGAGCTAGACAAGCTTGAAACCACAAGTTACATCCACTGAACTAACCTAAATCACAGATCAAGCAACAAATCCAAACACCCTTTAAACTATTGATTTGCAGTTTTAATGAGACAAACTACTTAACTAGCTAATGATTTTGATCAACTGACTTTAATTACTCTAAGTACAGCTAATTAAACAGGTAAATACAACTTATGACTACAAAGAAAGATTATGCAAATAATTGGCTTGAACTTACACAAGGTCCCAGCCACTATGGCTTGAAATCAGTGAACCCAAGAACCACTAGCCTATTTCTATCAACCCATTAGATTCTGAATCAACCCAATTCCAGCACTGCAACACCATTTTCCATTTTCATTTCAAATTGATGACTCAGTTGACTTTCATTGACCAAGATCCAACTTTGCTAGAAACATAAATGTGAGCTTATCAAAAGCTATAAGGAGCTTATGTAAGCTTGTATGAGCTTAAAAAGAAACTATTTAGAGCTTGTACATAAGAATTGGACACTGAAATTTGCAACAGTGAACATAAAATATGAATTGTAAACACAAACTGAAACTGATGCTTGAAATTAGTTGCAATACACTTAAACACTTTAGTTTGATACAAATTAAACTTAAAATTACAACTAAGAGTTTATTTAAGACTTAGAAATTTAAAACGACATACAATTGAAAATTTAACTAACTACTACCACCCTTCTCTCTTTCTTCTTGCTTCTTTTATACCCAAACTGCTTCTCTCACTACTCTGATCACTTCCCATCATTAATCTCAACCATAGGATGTCTAGAAATGATCTTGGCCGTTTGTTGCATTTTTGGCGCCAAAATAAGTTTTGACCTGTTGGGGTTGAGTGAAGGGGTAAAGAAGCATTAAATGCTTCTTTGGAGTGTTGTTGAGGGTGAGGGGACATGCAGGAGTGATAGTGAGGAGGGGGAATGGGAGGTGAAGTGTTGCAGAGGTTTGGGTGGGAGAAGACAGGCTTTTGGCGCGTTGGTGGGATTTGACCAAAGGGTTTGACTGGGGGTAATATTAAAAGTAAGGGTCAAATGAAGGAGGGGGTCACATGGCTAAAATGGCAGGGGTCCAAAGCTTTTTGACAAGGCCAAAAGGTATTAAAGGGTTTTAATAAAACAAGGACCTTTTTGTAATTTCTGAAAAATGGGGGACCAATTCTGCCATTTATACAAAGTTGCTCAAAAGGACTAAAAGTGACAAGTTTTAATAATACAAGGACCAAACTTGACATTTTCAAATTTCCAAGGGCCATTTTTGCCAATTTTTAAACTTGGAGGACCAATTTTGTAATTTCTCAAAACTTTTGACATTTTTCACCAAAGGACTAATTTTGACAAGTTATGATTTTAAAAGGACCTTTGGTGATTTTTCTTTTGAAATTATGTGCTCAGGGACTATTTCTGACAATTTTTGAAACTTGTGGGACTGAAACTGCCAATTATGCAAACTTAGCTCATTTTTCATCTAATTTTGAACATTTTGCATCTGAAACATATAAAATGTAACTTTGAGATATTTTCAGTATTTTGATGCATTTCTGAGCATTTATAAACGTTTTGCAGTTCAGATTTGACCAAAAATGATGAGTATTTACACATTCATCAGTGGCCATTTCTAACATTTAGTCACACAAAGCATGTTTGTTTTGGGTATTTAGTCACATACAAATTAAGCATAAAGTGGTCAAAAGTGTTAATAAGTGTGACCATATGGTATTTTAAGTGAATAAATGTGTGTTTTGTGTGACTATTAATCATCCAATGGCCACATTAATTATATGTTTGTGTGGCCTTTTCTAATATTTAGTCACACAAAACATGTTTCTTTTGGGTATTTAGTCACATACAATTAATCATAAAGTGGCCAAAAGTGTTAATAAGTGTGACCATATGGTGTTTTAAGTGAAGAAATGTGTGTTTTGTGTGACTATTGATCATCGAATGGCCACATTAATTATATGTTTGTGTGGCCTTTTCTAACATTTAGTTACACAAAGCATGTTTCTTTTGGGTATTTAGTCACATACAATAAATCATAAAGTGGCCAAAAGTGTTGATAAGTGTGACCATATGGTGTTTTAAGTGAGGAAATGTGTGTTTTATGTGACTATTGATCATCCAATGGCCACATGAATTTTATGTTTGTGTGACCTTTTTTAACATTTAGTCACACAAAGCATGTTTGTTTTGGGTATTTAGTCTCATACAATTAAGCATAAAGTGGCCAAAAGTGTTAATAAGGGTGACCATATGGTGTTTTAAGTGAAGAAATGTGTATTTTGTGTGACTATTGATCATCCAATGGCCACATTAATTTTATGTTTGTGTGGCCTTTTCTAACATTTAGTCACACAAAGCATGTTTGTTTTGGGTATTTAGTCACATTCAATTAACCATAAAATGGCTAAAAGTGTTTATAAGTGTGACCATTTGGTATTTAAAGTGAAGAAATGTGTGTTTTTCATGACTATTGATCATCCAATGGCCACTTGAATTTTATGTTACTGTGGCCTTTTCTAACATTTCCATCAGTTTTGTACACGGTACCCTCCGCAATAATAGTTCATTTCTGTAAGTGCCACAGTCTGCACTTAATTACCTAAAAAGATAATTTGTTGCATGTATATATGTATCAATAATTAATTAAACTAAAGAACATATGAAAATGTTTAAATACATACTTGTGGTAGTACTGTTAATGGAGACTCCTGTTTTTGTGATCCAGAAAGTTGACGTGAAGAATCCTTTCGTTTTGATCTAGTCGACTTCTTAGATGCGGCAGATTTAACAGTTCCCTATATGTATAATACACGGTAAATAATACATGTATGTAGAATTCAAAAATCCCAGGGGGATGATTTATTACTTACACTTATTTCCATTTCCCTTTCCAAAGTTGCAAGTCCATTAGACTTCTCAATGCTCGCAATTTTCTCACGTCCAGCAACACGTGTTCTGGCATCCTCATCAGCACTGCTATTTATAAGATTAATGTTCACCGGAGACACCTGAAATATAAATTGTTTAAGAAGACTGCAGCAGTATTTAAAAGGGTAAAAAAAAGATGAAATGTTAATTTCTTATGTCTCAATTCCGTTTGTGTCAATGGAGTTGAAGTTGACTCCAACTGCCCCCTTTGTGCAGCCAATTGTTTCATCAAATCCTGTATTACCGCCTCTTTTTCTTGACGTTGGCTCCTCTCATTATCAAGTTCACTTTGAAGTGACACCACTCTTTCATCAGATGCTTGTCTAATTCGAGGCAGATCAAAATACTTCTTGTAGGTTACTCCACCTCCCACTCATCTCGCATATCCTCCCTTTTCCTTACCTAATACAAATGTCATGGCATCAGTGCCATGATCAAGCTTCAAGGTTCCTTTTTTGATCTTCTCCTCCCTCTCTTTCTGCACACACAATATGGGAAATAGGTTATTTAATTCTACCAGCATTAAATTATAAATAATAGTATTAACTTATAACTAACATTATTAACTTATAACTAACAGTTTTAACTAATACACTATCAATTTTAACTAATACACTATCAGTATTAACTTATAACTAACAATAAACATAATCATGAAATGATTTAAACTTACAATTTTTTGTCCAACTGTTCTGATATCATCATCGTGAAATTCTCCGTCTTTATTCACCCTTCCTTTTGAACCACAGCGTACCACGCGGTGGTTCTTCATCTGGTTCAATTTCTTTATTCTCGATCTTATAAACATCAAATACATACAATTGTAAGATAAACCAATATAAACAAAAGTATGATGCTATTAAATGCAAATGTTTAATGTTTAATGTTACCATTTTATCTATCACACGGGCGTATCCACCTCGTCCCATTCTATGCTGATAAACAGACTTGGAACGCGCCACTTTAGATGTCGATGATTTCACCTTGCAACACAAAATAAAAAAGGTGTTTAGATGTAGTAATGCTGATAGTATACAACTAATGTATATGAAATCATCAAATGTGACAGATATTTGAACTTGAATAAAAATGAATAATTAACACCTTGTATACCTCGATGGCCTTGTAGTTTACAAAATTTACCCAATCTTCGGCTTTTATAATTGCACTATACTTCGCTGAGACTTCATTATGTTTTGAAAGGGTATTTTGGTTGGGCAATATGTAGTTTTCGGTCAATTTCCTTCTAAATATCCTTAGAAGTTGACAGAGACGATTCATTATTAGCTTTCAGACTGTCAAGTCAACATCAAAATATCGCTGCAAAGATTAACACAATGTTGTTAATTAGTTGCACATAATGTAAATGCAGAGATAAACTTATTAACACCTTGTACCTACGACAGCCAAGCCACTACTAGTTAAAAAAAATATACATGTACCTAAGTACTTTTAAAAATTTTGGCTGAAATTTGGCTCCAAATTTGATAATTTTAAAATTTGGCTCCAAATTGATAATATAGAATTTAAATATTTCATTTTTGGCTGCATTTTGAAACCAACACACCCATGAAAGAAATGGTTCTTACCTACAGTCCCAAACACCCATATAACTTCAAACCAGCTGTATCAAAGACACATATAACTGCAGCTACACTAAAATCTCACCACATGGCGCATACAAATGAAGAAACAAAATCAAAAAATGGAATTAAAGCAACTAATTAAGCAACTATAACTAATAAGCAGTCCCAGATAAACAAGTAGGCACAAAAATAATCAAATCCAACCAAGGACTGCTGACACAACAAACATCCCTGAGACCTTACTTTAAGCCTATAAATAAGCTATTTATAAGCACTTAAATAAGCTCTAACATCCTCCAACAGTAAAAAAAATAAAGAAATCATGTAAATTCACTTAAAACAAAAACAACAACAAAAACACCCTAAAAATTGACAACAACCTAAAAAATTAGCAACCTAAGCAAAGCACTTATGAACCGCATATCCATGGCTCAACATTGAACACGACACATGGGATGCACCACTGTGATCGGATCAACCTCAAACCTACAATAATACATTATACCAGATATGAACTTAAACACCACAACCAATTCCTAAATGTAAAACAACATTAAAAAAAGATGAAACAAACTAGCGAGCGCATCCCATTCCATTCCATTGGATAAACCATCAAAAGATCCATACATGTTTCATTGTTAATATATCTACAAACCAGAATATTAAACCAAGACATTAGACATTATAAACAGATGACACTAGAGCAAAAGAAACCATCCCTTTACATAGCTAGCAACCCTTCAACCATTCATCAACTTAATTTGTTCTTCCTTGGTCTCGATATCCTCCTCAGCTTGAGTAATGAGATAATTCAACCCCTGCAGCTTAGTCCTCGCATCCTCCAGGTCATGCCTAAGATCCATCAATGTGTCAAAATGTTCATCCCCAACTCCAAGAGCTACCATCTCAGCAATTAAAGCATTAAACTGCACAATCTCATTCTTTACCGTGGTGGCCTCTTCCCGCATCCGGTTTATAAAGCCACGGAGACTGGAAATTTGCTGAGCCTTGAAGAAACTCATGTAACTATCAACAGATGTCTCCCCGCTAGACTCAATTAGGTCATCAATAACATGCTTAGCCAAATGGTTTTGTGGTGATGGTGCTGCCATTGATAATGAAATTGGCTAAAATATGATATTATTGAAAGATTGATAAGAAAGGTTGAAGAAGAGTTGTGGGGATAGTATCCTTATGAATTCAAAGTATAAAGACCTAAACTTTAAAACCGCAAAACAAGTACTCCTTTTAAACTATCACTATAAATTAGGGGTGTTTATCCGTTCGGTTATCGGGTTGTTTGGTTTTGCTAAATCGGTTGTTTTTTTATTCGGTTCAACACGAAAACGAACCGAAATAGAATTAAACCGAAGCGAGCCGAAAACCGAATATGAATTCACTTCGCTTCTTAGGTTGACCCAAAAAGTCTTAAAAATGGATAAAACGGAAAAAAGCGACTAACGCAAACGAAAACGTGTAAGAACGTAAGAAAACGTATGGAATGTAAGAAAATGTACATTAATATGTAAAACATATGAAAGCGTATGAAAACAGACGAACTAAAGCAGACAAAAATGTATAAGAACGTAATAAAATGTACGTTAATATGTAAAACAGATGAAAACGGACGAAAACGTCTAATATAGATGAAAACGGATAGAAACAGATGAAAACGGTCAAAAACTTATACAAACGGACTAAAACGTGAAAAACCCAGCGACAAAGTGTAAACATGGACGAAAACGTGTAAACAAAAACGAAACGTATGAAAAATGATTAAAAAGGACAAATTCGTACGAAAACGGTGGAAAACGTATGAAAATAGACGCAAACGTGTAAAAACATATGAAAATGTGTAAAAGTTGAAAGCGTATGAAACGACGAAAAAGTCTTCAAGACAAATGAAAATGGCTAAAACGGATTAAAACGGACAAAAAAAGAACTAAAGCGGACGAAAACGTATAAGAACGTAATAAAATGTACGTTAATATGTAAAACAGATGAAACGGACGAAAACGTCTAATATAGATGAAAACGGCTAGAAACGGACGAAAACGGTCAAAAACTTATACAAACGGACTAAAACATGAAAAACCCAGCGACAAAGTGTAAACACGGACGAAAACGTGTAAACAAAAACGAAACGTATAAAAAATGATTAAAAAGGACAAAGTCGTACGACAACGGTGGAAAACGTATGAAAACAGACGCAAACGTGTAAAAACGTATAAAATTTGTAAAAGTGTAAGAAAGCGTATGAAAACGACGAAAAAGTCTTCAAAACATATGAAAATGGCTAAAACGGATTAAAACGGACAAAAAACGAACTAAAGCGGACGAAAACGTATAAGAACGTAAGGAAATGTACGTTAATATGTAAAACAGATGAAAACGGACGAAAACGTGTAATATGGATGAAAAAGGCTAGAAACGGACGAAAACGGTCAAAAACTTATACAAACGGACTAAAACATGAAAAACCCAGCAACAAAGTGTAAACACGGACGAAAACGTGTAAACAAAAATGAAACATATAAAAAATGATTAAAAAGGACAAAGTCGTACGCAAACGGTGGAAAACGTATGAAAACAGACGCAAACGTGTAAAAACGTATGAAAATGTGTAAAAGTGTAAAAACGTACAAAAACGGACGAAAACATATGAAAAGAGACGAAAACGTGTAAAAACGTACAAAAACGAAAGAAAACATGTACAAAACTAAGAAAACGTATGAACACGGACAAAAACTTATAGGACCGACTAAAACGGACGAAAACGCACAAGGGTTGTGTTACCGTGCCCAACGTATCTAACGCAACCCTAAACACAGTTTCACACAGTGTTTTGAGTAAGACACATGAGTTAATGATTTTCTGTCATCCTAAAATGTCAAAATTAACGTGCCCACCCTTAATAACTTTAATAAAGTTCATATAACCTTCACACTATAACTATACACCTACCAAGCCGGTGCAACCCATTCATGACCGGTGATAATGGCTAGTTCGCATGGTGGGTAGGGTATTACGTTATGACTGGTCACATTCATTAATGGATATTTGACATAATATGGGTCGAAAGCATTGGATTATAGTTGCTTAAAGTGTCATGTTACAACATGATTCAATCAATAGTATATATAAAATTATGTTATGAAAAACCCCACCAAATGGTCAATTTGCTGGCTACCCAAGAATGAAAATCCAAATTTGGTAAAAGAAAGTCAAAACACAATATTTTCCAGAAATATGAGATATTCCCAGGTCATTTTAAGTCCCAACGGAGTGTGAATGAAAATCCGCGTTCGGTTCGTGATCGGGTGATAAAGAATAATGAAAGATATTTGGATTTTGTGAATAAATTGATGAAACATAAACTAAAAACTAATAAAGATCCAGGTTAGATCAAGTGGTTAGATCAAGTGGTTAACACTCTTGCCTTTGGAGAAAGAGGTCAAGGGTTCGATCCTTACCCATTTCAAGGCCGAAGGTCCTTTTCTACCTTTGGTAGAACCGGAAGCAGCCTCTCAAAGGTTCGATCCTCACCCTTTGCAAGGCCGGAGGTCCTTTTCAACCTTTGGTAGAACCGGAGCAGCCTCTCTACCTTAGGTAGGGGTAAGGCTGTTTACGTCTCAACCTCCCCCATACACCGTGGAAGACGGTATTGGGACCCATAACCCGTGGAAGATGGTACTGGGAGTTACTTTACTTTTTTTTAAACTAAAAAAAACTAAATAAGCAAATAAATGAACTAACAAAAGTCGAAATAACCTAAAATGCACTTAATCCTAAAAATACCAAATATTGTAAATTTAAGCATAAAATTTTAAATTATTTTTTAAAAGTCCTAAATACTTAAACATATTTTTTTTTAAAATTGTATTTTTTTGAATTTTATTTTATTTATTATGAATAAAAAACCTTTTTAAACTAATTAAATGAAAAAAATCACTAAATCATAAGAGAAAAAACATTTTTAAACTAATATGAAAACTTTGCAAAAAATTTAAGCAAATTTAATATTCCCCCCACAAATTAAATTTATTCCCCCCAAAGTTTGCATCAAGGCATTCCAAACTAATGGCAAAAATTAACTCCTCCTCCTCCTCTACCGCCACACCTCCCTCTCATCTCACTACAAATCCCGTCACCACCACAACTCTCCCGTCATAGACCCACCAGTCCCGTCACCACTAGTAAGTATTGTTATCTTCCTTTTGTACACATCGTTCTAACACATAAAATAACCCTCTTATGCCTATTAGCTAATTGAACATTTGTTTAGTGATATCCTCTTGTAAATTATGTCATTTTCTTGTTAAATTTAGATAGTTAATTGGTTAAAAAAATTTAAGAAACCCTGTTAAGCCTGTTACCACATGAACATGGGACCATAATTTAGCTAGTTAATTTCTTACTTTTCCTTGACCCAAACATCCCTTTAGGAACTGTTTCATTAGACTTTATTCAAATCTTAGCATAATTCAATACCACATTCAATCTTTGAGCCATCCTCATTACTTGGAATGTCTTTTTTAACTTTTAAGATCATTAATTAAAGTTTGATGTTGTCTTGTATAATCTTCAATAACTTGGATTGTCTTTTTAACATGCATGCAGGGACTACATTTATAAACAATGCTGCTCGGATAAGTGGGACACATTTATAAACATGGACAAGTCTTGGATAGGAACTAATAGGACCAACAAATCTTATGTTGATGGAGTAGCAGAGTTTATTGATTATGCAGTACACAACTTGCGGAAGATGGGGAACATCGACCCACGAGTTAAGAAAAATGATCTTTCAATGCCATGTCCGTGTACAAATTGTTTAAACCACATAGAGCATAAAGTGGAGAAAGTGAAGTTCCATTTAGCAGCAATGGGTTTGATCTAAGCTACCTAAACAGGATTAAACATGGAGAGAAGGATGAGTCATCAATAAGTACCAAAACACCTGTTAACGCTACAACAGTGTTTGTTGACGACACGGATTTTGCTTCAGATATTCCAACAGATGCCCCAGCAACAGTAGAAATGGTTTATGCTACAAAAGATAATTTTGATGAGGATGATCTGATAGGTCACTAGTTTTACAAACACAAGTAATATAGAATAGAGATGAGGCGATTGAACAAGTAAACCAAACACACACACAAATGTAAGACCGGTTACGCGTAGGGTATGAGTGAAAAAGAATAACTTGAACAACCAACCTTCAAATGAAGGTTTACATAAGGTATTTATAGGAGGAAAGCTAGGGCAACACTCCTAGTTTCCATCCTTTCCTTAATGGACTAAGGCCTAGGCTCATGGGCCTTCTACATAAGCCTAAGGCTACTTACAAACATAAAGGCCATAATAAAGCTAACTATTACATATTAATTAATAACACTTGATTATGGTTTAGGAGTGATTCCAACAATCTCCCCCTCAAGTGTTGGTGATGAACGGTGAAGGCGTTGATGTAATAGTAGCGCTGACGTCTACTGACATTCTTCTTTCTTGTGAGAAGAATTGCCTTGGTACGAACAATCTCCCCACTGTAGAGAAATTGTCTTCTTCGAACAGTTATGCTTTGACGTCACTTTTAACTTTGTTCTTTGATTGATTTTCTTTGTGATGAAAGTGATAGTATGTTGTAGTCTGCATCAAGTCTGCCTCAGATCAGCTTCGCTGCTCCAGTGTCTTCACGTCATTCTTCAACATGCTCACACGCTCTTTGACGTTGGATTTCAGTACTGATGAAGTTCTCTAAGTCTTTAACTTTGTAGATTCTTTGGTTGACGAAGAATCATTTGACTGTTGTGTTGCTTTAGGATAGAACTTCCATTAGTGATGATGTTGGTGTGAACATATGAAGAATCTGCACGATCATTCCGCTCCAGTGCTTCCATAAGAAGTAAACATAAAAACGGTTAGTAATAAGCGGATTCCGGCACTTACAAGTTTGAACTTAGAGAGAGTTAACAGCATAGTGTGAAAACTCAACTCTAATTCTTACAAAGGCCGTTCCTGAACCGGAGTCCCACAAGTGAGATAACACGATGTACCGAAGTACACCTACGATTCAGATGAGTCACTGAGGTACACCGAAGCATCACCTCACGACTGTAGACCGTTTGAGACACACTAAGCGTAATCCATGGGGAGTTACCGAAGTGACCTGCTGTCAGGGCTGTTTGATGTTGACCCTGGCAGGAGTTTCCATTTAATCACTGAGGATCACAGAAGTGAACCTCTCATAAATGTTCTAGACAGATTGCTAAGATCTATGAAGGACTCTATATGAACCATTGAATCACTGGAGATCTTATTTGTTGATCAACAAGTGATGAAATGTCAAGTGTTCCTAAGAGATCTTTTGATGAATCTCGTGGCTCTAGACTCAATTGTGCGTTTTGGTTTTCCTGAGCGGAGACTAGGGAGAGGGTCTCCATCTTCAATATCAGTAATCTCTAAGAGAAAACCGATAGATTATGTAGGGTTCCCTGTGAGAATGAAACAAGCTTCTGTTGAGAGAAACTTGAGTGGCTAAGAAGGTTTAGTGCATGCATCACTGGGTCCATGACGACTTTTAATCTTCAATACCGGTGTCATCAAGTGACAACCAGTAGCAAATGAATTGAACCCGGTGTCTGCCTAAGTTGAATAATCTGGTGGGCTATTTGTTTTCACCCTTTAATTTACGTTTCTTTTTGATTCTTCAACTCCTTCTTTCTCCGATTCTCATTTTCTCCTTTTTCACAATCATTCCTAAGGACTTCTAGCACTAACTAATGGTAGTGTCCTTGGGTAGATCCCTCCGGCTCTGGCGGATCATAGGACGGTTATTCCTAACCTTAGTCACCTTATATCTCCATGACTAACCTATGTTGCCATAAAACCATTTTGTACCACTGAAAACATATTCTCACAGTGTTTGTTAATGAAAAACATTTTGTGCCACAAATGAGATATGATTTTGCATAAATACTCCCCCTCCACTTGTGCTTAATAGTTTTAACGGTTAAATGCACAGTGAGGAAAGAGCGCGCACATTTTGAATTGATCCACTGGAGATAGACACTCCCCCGCGAGACACGGTTACGTTGCATAGTTAAAGAGTTGCATTGTCAGCTTTTAGGTGACAACTGTCTCTAATAACTATCTTGAAGGTGTAGACAAGCCTCGAGAGGTTGTCAAACCCGTCAGAGTTCATGTCTATCAAGAGTTTCTCGAATGGTACATTCTACTAGGACAAGTCCTTTGCGAGACACGTTTACATCACTAGTGAACTAGTTTGAAATTATTACCCGTCCCGGACAAGTCTTTTCGAGTTACTAACAGTTAAGGATCGTCAATTCATAGGTTAAGTCTATGCACACGAGAAAGCAACAAACATATTTCTTATCACATATTTTCTTCCCCTCAAAAATGGCATATGAAATGTTATTTTTGAAACGTTTGAGAATAAATATGACCATTTCGAGTGTTTATGGGAAGAGTGACACAAAGAACATTTGTTGAACAAAGTTTCAAATACTCCCCCTCAACAAGTAATATAAACGGTTGAGGTTTTGAAAAATCGTAGGGGGAAGTACTTGTTCTTTTGAGCAAAACCTTGAAAATTAAACGGTTTAATAGGTTTTACTCAAAAGTAAGAAGCTTTCACTCCTTAGATGAGGATTGTGGCACTGAAGCGTACCACAGGGTCCTTTCTTTACAATTACGGGTTGTACAATGTTATGTGTGCACAAGCCACTGACATGAGAAATCATTCATCCAAATTTATATTGATAGAACCAATTCAAGGGTTACCAGGAAGTCCAGTGATGTTGCCAGGAATGCACACAAGGCGTTGAAAGCCGGTAATGTTTCTCCTGGGTCGACCACCAACATAGCTCTCCAATCTTCTGAACTGATCCAGTCTGAACAACCTTTCATCAATCATTGTGATGATTCGTCTCACATCCCTTCTTTCCTGAGAATTCCAGCGCTTAGGAGACCCAATTTTCTGGCGTATATCCTTCAACCTGTATGCCAATCCGTCCCTAACATTTTTCAAAGTATGATCCCCGAATTTCTGAAGTTCACTACACGCCATTAAACAGTTTCTTTGAAGTTCACTGTGGTAAACAACTCTGAAAGGTTTGCTGATGAGCGTATATTGAGATTGCTGATTGAGGTCGGGAAGATCAAGCGTTGGAGGAGTGAGGTTGACACGCGTCTGATAAGATTCAACAGCCAGCTGGATATCTTCTACACGTTCTTTGATCACGATGCGTCTAATGAAGATGAGATGTGACTTGATAAATTCACGTTGAACTTCAGTCGAGAATTGTCTCACACGACCTTGTACTTTGGCGAGGTACATGTCTTCGATGTCGTTAAGGGACAAATTCTCAAAGTCAGCTTCGGAGAATGCATATTCCTGTTCATCTTGTCGTTTGACTATGATATTCTTCAAGAAAGTGTAGTCCCATTTAGACTTGAGATCAACGTGTTTGATGGCCACGATGTCCTTTGAACTGTACACTGGGTGTTGAGACTTCTGAACCAGGCAACTTCTTTAGTAGATTCTTCGGCGTTCAGGCCAGTGATGAATCCCATACAATGCATCTTGGTCGTATGCTTGCACGTTGTCAGAAAACAAGCGATTTGCACGTTCCTCGATAGCAATACAGTTTGAGTAAGTAGCCGCTGGAAATGGAAGAGTCAACGATGTAGCGTATTTTCGTGAACCATCGCTTCCGTGTAAGAGAAAATCCAGGTCTTTGTTGAAGAAGTATCAAAAGGGAATCCGTGGTTCATCTGCTCGGCCAATGGTTGGTAGAGGTTTGGTCCAATCGGTGTAGTATGGAGGGTAGTCCCGTTTTGTGAAGTCAATGTTTGCTTCCGGATTGAGCCAATCCATGTTGTTAGACATAGCTCGAGCAATGTTCTCAAGGTGATATTCGACCTCGAGAGCGCTTTCGGAGCTGTCCTTTAGAAATTGAAAGGCTTCGTTCTTGATTCGCCTCAATTCGGATTTCGTCATCTTCTTCACATGGAACTTTTCTTGCAACAGTTTAGCATGCTCCAATGTGGAACCATCTACCAGCTCTTGACCTTCTTCAGGGTAGGGAGTTTGATCGACAAGTGTGGAGAACCATTCAAATTCTTTGGTTTTATCGTCATCAAGCCATGATACGACGTCAGGCAGAGTCATCTTCTTTTTAGAAGGCTTTGATGATGATTCCGGTTTCTACACTTGTTTTGGTGAGGTGGGTTGTTGTTGGGGCTCAAGGACCTCTTCATTGTCACCACCCGTATACTCAAAATGATCACTTGTTTTCTGAGTCAAGGGTGGCAACTCGGAATCATCCCGAGGTTTATCAGTAGAAGACCGAAGTGGAGAAGACTTTTGTTGTTCAGGAGTTGGTTGTGGAGGAGGTGGCATCGAGGAGGATTCACCAGACATCTTTTGACGTTTAGCCTCGTCAGTCTTATCTGGATCCTTATCATCATCGTCTCTAGGACGTTTAGGCCTTTCAGCTTCTTCTCGGCATGCAGAATTGAGTTGGAATGTCAGCAATGCTTCTAACAATTTGCTTTCATGAGAGGCAAGTATTGAAGATCGTTTAGACATTTGAGCCACAAGCCAATCAACCAATTCAGCATTTGAGAAGATTGTGGGATCAACTGGATTGATGCTGACATACATTGGTGTTGATCTCATCGCCTGTTTGGCCAAGTGCAATAGGTTCGGATAGAGTTGTCTGGTAAACATCTCCTGTGTAAGTCTAGGAACGTTGTCACGAAGGTACCTGTTAGTGTAACCTTCGATCATTTCGTTCAGTTGCTCACGACGATGACTCTTCATGAATTCCTGTACAAACTTCCTTTCCTTTTCCATCTTGGTTTTCTCGTTATATAGATGCTGTATGTGATCAGCAAAGAAATTTAACTTCTTGTTGAGAACGTTTTTCTTTCTGACTTCTTTGACAGCTTTGGCAATCCGTTCATGAGCTTGAGAAACCCAAGATTTTGGTTTCTTCACAGATTTGGATGAAGATCTGGTTGATTTCGTTGATGGTGGTTGTGATGAGTGAGAAGAAGAATCGGATGAGGATGAGATGCGAGGAGACTCTGGGTCCTTTGGCTGTTCAGACGTTTCCTTCTGTGTATGTGTCGGACTATCCAGAAGAAACGTGTCATAATCAGACTCTTTATCCTTCTTCTCTTTGTCAGTTTCTTGATTCTCAAAATCGAACTCCATAGTATCTTCCACAAGCTGTTGTTGTTGCACAAGAGTGGTGGTACCAGCTCCCTTATCGGGTCGATTAACCGCATCAGGAGTTGGTTCGGAGTGGGCAGCACCACTTGTTCCTCCGGGTCCACCCATTTTCTCTTTAGCAAATTCTTTAGCTTTATGTTGATGTCTAAGTCGTTTGACTTCCTTCTTATACACAACTTCCGGTGATTCTTCTTCACTCTCCGAGCTTTCAGCATCATAAGGTACAAGTAACAGAGTCTTTCCTTTACCCTTATCCTCTTGAGGACTTGGTGGTTTCTGTACTTTTGGAGTGTCAGACACATCCTTAGCGGTTTCAGAGTAGTGGACCTCCTTGTCTGTATCTGTAGCTTCAGAACTTTCGTCCCTAAGCTGTTGTTTCGGTTCTGGTTTGGGTTTTGGTATAGGAGTAGCTTCCTTTACGGGAACAAACCGTTTGCTTGGAGGGTTTCGTTTGGGAAACTTCCTTTGACTCTAAGAACTTGTGACACTTCCAGCACTTCCTCTTCCGGTTCTCCGAGTAGGTGTACCAGAAGATTTTTCGTCGAGATGACCAACTTTGCCTTGTCTAACTGCTTCCAGATACCTGTTGTACGTTTCTAGCTTTCTGACATCTTAAGTTAGAAGGTAATCTGGTAATACAGCACCTTGTTTCTTTGTAGACGATTCCTTGATTCTGATAGATAGAATAGGTTCAGTCGTCATATCATGATTATCGGGGTCATTGAGTCTCTTGGGAATATCTGGATGAAGCGCAAGTGCTCTCTGGATCAACAGTTTTGTATATCTGATGTAAGGAATCTTTGAGCCAAGTTTGTTGAGAAATGACATCATGTCATCCCAAATCAGAGCTTCGACAGCGATGTGTTTCATGTTGACCAGTGCCCAAAATATTTGCAGTTCCATGAGCTTTGGATGCTCATAGCCGCTGTCACGACCAGAAACAGACTTGGTGATGATCATGTAGAGAGTTCTCCATGGTTGAGGAATGCTCTTAAGCTCTACGTGAGAATGCTTGGTGATTACTCCTGTAGCCTCGTCATAACCGATATTGATTAAGAATTGGAGAGTGAGCTCTTCAGTAGGTGTAGCATATAGTTTGGCTGGTTCGACTTCAGGAATTAGGAGAACAGCCCTTAAGTCTGCAGGTGTAATAGTGATTCGTTGTGATTCAGAGTCACCCTCACAGCAGTCCGTCCTTTGGCCCTTTCCATGGTGTTCCAGAACTATTGGATGTAGATCTCAGGAACAGTTGCAGAGTGTGTGAGCATATTCTGATACGGATGAGTCCTCAGAATATCAATAGCAATTAAGCACGAAGATTCACAGCAAGTGAGGGTGCTAAAGTCAACACAGAGATTATTCTTTCCGATCTTCATTGGGTAGCCATGAGGATAGATATCAGCAATGGAGAGAACATTTGGTGCATCCATGTTTATTTGAGCAGCAATGTCGTGATCTGAAACAATATTAGCCAAAAGAACCAACATATCGAAAGACATAATGTTAGTCAACAGAAGGTCTTATTGTCTACTTATTAAATGTACAGTGACTATGATTGTTACGAGTCCTAAGTCACTTGTATGTCCAAGAGTCCAATGACGTCGTGAAATGTTTCGTGAGTTAGTTAACTTTATGTTTTAAAGTTTATGTTATCACATATGGTTCACAACATATCAAACGTTTTAGGTTTATTAGTGACATTATTGGATTCGTGACGTTATGATAAGTTTATTAACAAGTTTGTACACGTAACAATTCATAATGAAGGTCAATCAAGGCTTAAGCGTAGGAATGGCAAAGTTACGCGTAAACAGAAGTGACATACGCGTAGGTGAAAGCTTATGCGTAGGATCCTATCTTACGCGTAGGAAAAAGGGGACCTTATGCGTAGAGCTTACGCGTAGGCGTATAAGAACCTTACGCGTAAGGCTTACTCGTAAGAGTAGACCTTATGCGTAGAGGTCACTGTTTACGCATATCCTTCACAGGATACGCGTAGTCCCATTGTAGAACCTTACGCGTAATAGTTATGCGTAGAATAATTCTTACGCATAACTTGACTACGCGTAGGGTAATCCTTATGCGTAGAGTAGCAAATGACCTTGATTCTGAATTTTAAGCGTAGCAAAGCCTGAAATAAGTTTATCAAGTCATCAAAGTTAACACAGAACATCATTTTATCACAGATCAAAACATGCTAGCTCATTTTAACAGTTACGCGTAGAACACTTACGCGTAGTTTAAAACCCTAAATCTACGCGTATGAGTTTTAGCCATAGATTATGCACCATAAAAATTCTGGTAGTTCAAAGACGTTTATAAAGTTGTTCTATCCAAGTTTTAACATCAAATAAGCCTTGAATCAAAAATACCCAATTCACATGAACTAAAACCCTAATTTTCAATTTAAGAATCATAAGTGTTTCTGGGTAATTTATGGGTTTACATATGTTCGATTGAACTTGAAAACAACCTTATACAACTATCTTTTTCACCAAATACACACACATTTGAAAAAACCCAATTCGACCTAAGAACCCTAATGTTTAAAAATCATCAATTCGTGTATCTGGGCATGTTTGGGTAATGAAAATGTGTTTATTGATGTAAAAGAAACATTTTGACACAATCTCTTTAACCACAAACATCCATTCTTGATTGAGTGTTCATACACTTACACGTAGGACACTAAATCAAGCATAGATCAAAATTTGACCGTTGGATTTGTATCAAAATCAAAACCTATGTTTGTAAACATGTTGAGATCATAAAACCCCTTACAAATTGATGATCCAATGCACGGATTTGTTAAACGATTTCTACGCGTAGGATCCTTTAGGTTTTGGTAATAAATGTGAAGTGAATGTGTTAGGTGGGGATGTTTTATTAAAAAATGTTTAACCTTTTGGCAATTTTAGTCCCTCCACCTTTTCCTTTTTCAACCAATGCCTTTTAACTTCCATTTAGGTTACCAAACAAAGGTTTTTAAGAAAGAAACTTGACGACACTCCCCCTCGACTTGAGAAAATAATGAACGGTTATAAATTTTAGTCCGAGGAGTGTCATTGAACCAGAAAGTTCACCACCATTTGTTAAACGAAACAACCGAGATATGATAACATGCAAGTACACTTATGTTTTTGAAACGGTTAATAGATAATTTTCTCCCCCTCAACACTTGATCGTAAAAAATACTAAATTTTGAAAGATGCAAGTGTTGACGGAAGAAATGTATTGCCATGTTAAAGAAAAAATAGATTAGAAGAATATTTTTGTTGTTTTATCAGATTTTATATTTTTGTATTTTGTTTTTGAAAAATTTATTTATTTACAAAAGAGATGTTTTGGTGTTTGACAGGTTTTTAAGACTGTTTTAGGAGGTCATCCAATTCCTCTTGAGTCAAACACCGCATACCAATCCGGTGGACCAACTCATTAAACCAAGCGGGAGGCAAGGCTTTGGTGAGCAGATCTGCCAATTGGTATTCTGTACCCACAAAGTATAATTCAACGGTACCCTGTTCCACGTGATCCTTGATGAAATGATAGCGAAGATCAATGTGTTTTGATTTCGAGTGCTAAACTGAGTTGCACGAGATCGCAATGGCACTCCGATTATCGCATTACATCGGGATTCTGTCAAATACGTAACCATAGTCTTTGAGTTGTGTTCTCATCCAGATGACTTGAGCACAACATGCCGACATGGTTACATATTCTGCTTCGGTTGATGACAGCGATGTACAATCCTATTTCTTTGATTGCCAAGACACCAGTTTATCTCCAAGAAATTGTAGTGCTCCTGAAGTACTTTTTCGTGAATCTAAGCATCCTGCGTGATCAGCATCTGAAAAAGCGATTAGTTCAAAACCAGAATCCTTCGGATACCAGATCCCCAAGTTAATGGTTCCCTTGATGTATCAGAGGATTCTTTTAGCCTCAGAGAGGTGGGTTTCAGTTGGTCGTGACTGATAACAGGAGCATAGATAGACAGCAAAGACAATATCAGGTCTGCTCGCTGTGAGGTACATTAGAGACCCAATAATACTGCGGTATTTTGTAGGGTCCACTAATTTCCCATTTAAATCAGCGTCTAGTTTCTTGGTATGAGTCATTGGTGTGGCATAAGTATCACAGGTTTTCATTCCAAATTTGTTTAACAATTCAAGGGCATATTTGGACTGACTCAAGAAAATACCACGGGGTGATTGATGAACTTGCAGTCCGAGAAAGAACGTAAGTTCACCCATCATGGACATTTCAAATTTTTTCTTCATTAGTTTTGCAAAAGCGATTGAGTACTTTTTATGTGTAGACCCAAAAATGATTTCATCCACGTAAATTTGAACAATTAAGATATGTGCCCCGTGATATTGTATAAAGAGTGTTGGGTCGACCGAACCTTTGGTGAAATTATTGGCAATGAGGAATGATGATAGCTTATCGTACCATGCTCGAGGAGCTTGTTTGAGACCGTAAAGGGCTTTGTTCAGTTTGTAGACATGGTTCGGGAACTCAGGATCAACAAATCCATCTGGTTGGCTGACATACACCGTTTCTTTAAGTTGTCCATTGAGAAACGCCGTTCTGACATCCATCTAATAGACCGTCATATTCATATGAGCCGCGAACGCGAGAAATATCCGAACAGCCTCCAAACGAGCAACCGGAGCAAAAGATTCTTCAAAGTCTAGACCCTCTTCTTGACGATAACCCTTAGCAACGAGTCGTGACTTGTTTTGGATAACATTCCCTTCAGCATCCAATTTGTTTTTCCAAAACCATTTAAGACCAATGACATAAACCCCTGTTGGTCTTTCAACCAGTTCCCATACTTCAAGTCTTTTGAATTGGCTGAGTTCTTCTTGCATGGATTCGATCCAGGTGTCTTTAGTCATTGCGTCTTTTATGTTTTTGGGCTCAGATTGGCAGACAGTGAGGGCATAAATGCAGTGCTCACCATCCGAGTGAAGTCGTTGTCGCGTAACAACTGGTTGGTTTGGGTTGCCAATAATGTTTTCCAGATGATGATCTTTTGTCCATCTATGTCTAGAGGGTTGATGTTGGTATACATTGTGTAGATTCTGAGGATTCAAATGGTTTGTTGAAGATTCTGCGACATCTGGTGCAGCAGTCTCATTAGCAAATGGATTAAAGAACGCATTTGGATCAAAATCTACTGGTGGGGGTACTTCATTCAGAACGTCATCAGCTGGTTCATCATTGTTGGAAGCGGTGTGTTCTACGGTTGTGTTTGAGTCAACTGGTGGTGCTTCTTCAACCGTAGTTGTTGTAGGAGGTGTATCAGGTATAGGAATATTATCAGGTTGTGCAGCGGAAACATCGAGTACACCGTGAGCACGATCATCAATATCGTCACAGAACAGCGGAGCAAATAACCTTTCCATTTGTTGACGAGTGAGCTGTGGGCTCTGTTCAGCTGATGAAGGGGTTTGGGGAAAGTTTAAATGGTTATTACCGGGTTCTAAGCTGTTATACTCAGAAGCCATTTCCGTGAGTTCATCAAAATGAGCATGAATCATTTCCATGACCTCCTTTGTTCGACGATTCCAGATGCGGAAACCTTTAGAATTATCAGAATCTCCAATAAAGACTCCAATGTCAGCTTTGGCTTTGAGCTTTCCAAAGTCATGACGATCATTATTCGGATAGCAAAGAGATCCAAATACATGAAAGTGTTTTAGATTCGGTTTTCTGTTGTGGACAAGCTCAAATGGTGTTTTGTTGTGGCGTTTTGTAATCATGGAACGGTTTTGAGTATAGCATGCAGTAGAGACGGCTTCAGCCCATAAGTAATCTGGGAGTTTGGCATTTATTAACATTGTTCTTGCAGCTTCCACCAACGTTCGGTTTCGTCTTTCAACAACTCCGTTTTGTTCAGGTGTACGAGCAATAGATGTTTGATGCTGTATTCCCGCTTTCTCATAGAATTCACGAAGGGTTTGGTTAACAAATTCAGTTCCTCTGTCTGTTCTGATTTGTCGAACGGTGTTGCGGAGCTGAACCTGTATTTTTGTGAGAAAGGTGATAATCATTTGTGGAGCTTGGTCTTTGCTTCGAAGAAAGTAAACCCAAGTCCAGTGTGAATAATCATCAACAATTACTAAAATGTAGTGTTTTCCATTGATCGTTTGCACACGCATCGGGCCACACAAATCCATGTGAAGAAGATGAAGCACATGCTGAGAGCTGTGTTCCACCTTAGAGGGAAAATGAGCACGAGTACTTTTTCCTTGTTCACAGGCTGAGCAAAGGTGATCTTTTGAATATCGAAATCGTGGGAGTCCTTCAACTAGTTTGTGTCGAGCAAGGTTGGGGATGGTCTGAAAGTTTAGATGTGAGAGACGACGGTGCCATAGCCAAAATTTTGTTGATGTTGCCTTTGATAGTAAGAAGATGGGAGAAGAAGCAACCATGTCTTGCATAGAGATAGTGTAAAGACTAGAAGAACGCGAGCCAGACATAAGGTTGTTTCCCTGTAGATCACAAATGAAACAAGTTTTCTCCCTGAAAGCAACTTCCAAATCTCCATCACAAAATTGACCTACTGAGAACAGATTGTGACCGAGGCCTTCCACATAGTAAACCCTGCTTATTTCGATGTTCCAATTAACATAGTCTCCGTAGCCCATGATAGCTGCGAAGTGATCATTCCCGAATCTGACAGTGCCAATGAACTTTGCAATAAAGTTGGTTAACAGTTTAAGATTGCCTGTCATGTGTCGGGAACAGCCGCTATCAACAATCCAGAGAATGATCTGTATCACCTGCATTACACACAGACGACACAGATGGAATAGAGGTAGATGTGGAACCCAAAGTGTTAGAGGGTTCCGGAGCAGTTAGAGTAGACATACACACATTAATAATTTTAGGCATCCATTTAAATCCGAATGTGTTATGTATCCATTTCTGCCATCTATAACTACTATTTGTTTTAGTCTTGGTGAATGCACTAGGTGGTACAACATTCTTAGGAGGTGTGCTGGGGGCTAAAGGGACAACAATGTGTTTCTTAGAATCTAAAGACGGCGGTCTACCAAGCACAGACTTAGATTGATTAGTTGGCCTAGAGGTATTCCGAATCTTAGGATTCCGTAAACGAGAGATGAGAGCTTAAGCAACACATTTGTCATGACAATCAAAATTCATACTTTTAAGACAAATATCACAAGGTGCATCAGACATAATATCAAAAGTACTTAGCGGTTTAGCATTCATTACATCACTATTTCTATTACATTTGCCAGATGCAATTTCTATAGTGGAAGCAACGTGAGTCTTATTCATTGTCCTACGGTGTTCTTCTACTTCAGCATTCTTATTTGTTCCTTTCTTAGGTCGCAACTTCCTATTCTTCATTTGAGTGCTCCTAGGCTGTGAAGTGCGGACGTTTGGAAAAGAAGCAACTAGTCCTGTTTCTGTAGAGGGAAGCACGTTAGCAACTTGTGATTTGGCAGTAGGAATCCTAGGTTCACGATTACTAAGTGTGACTGGTGCTATCTTCTTAATGACGGTTGGGGGCAAGTGTTCATAGTTTCCTAACATTTCTCGTAGCTTAAAGATAGTGTGCACTAACTCTTGATTTTCAGATTGAAGATTTCCCGAAAAATTCATGACTTCCTTAGTGTGTTTGAGAAAGTGATCAAGCTCGTTTGATGCTTCAACACGAGTCGTTTTGAGTAAATCAAATATGACACCATATTCCTGTTTGACTGTTACAAGTTCTTGTTCATATTTAGAGATTTGACTTTTCAAAGACACGTTTTGATCATCCAGTTGCTCAATTTCTGGATTAAACGATTTAGGTTGCAACTGGGTGATTTTATTTTGCAAAGCAAGTTCACGATTTTGACAATCTTTTTGACACCATTGAAGACGACGTTTTGCGTTTGAAAGCTCGTTATTCAATCATTCATTTTCAGCTTTTAAAGAGTTGAGTTGATGCACAAGATCAGAATTATCCATGTTAACAACATTATCAACGATATCAGCAGAGATAAAATCAGATGCAAATGGCAAAGCATGAAGTAACACAACATTATGAATATCAGCACATATAACATCTTCCAAGAGTCGATCAACATCTTTTCTCAACATTTTCTTTTTACGTTTAGTATTAGAAATAGATGTTTCTGTTTTCTCGAAAACGTTTTTCATCACACCAAGTTCCTTATGGAATTCCTTTTCCCAAGAGATTGCACAACTTTTCAAAATTTTGACATTTGGTAAAAGATTTTTCTGAAAAATGTCTCTTTGTTCTCGCGCCAGAGGCGATTGAAAATGTTGAACTTTTATTTCAGAATGATATTCTATCTCATGTTCCAAAGTTTTGAGGTCAGCCATGAAAATGTCAAAATATCGAAGAATTTTGCGATTTTCAGGTTTAGAATTTACTTCACTGATGGAAGGTAAAGGACCATAAAGTTGTTCAAACTCTTGTTTGGGATTAACATAAGAAGACTCGGGTGTTTTGATAATAATCCTTGGTGTGTTAGAAGAGTCCTTTGACGGGACGAAAGTGACCGCTTGTGAATAAGTAAAAGGTTTGTTATAAACAACTTTTTCTAATTTTGATCGACTCTCGTCTTCAGCATCTAATTCCTCTTGACGACTATATTCAACAACAGTCATAACAGTATCATCAATCTTATATTCTGCACTGGAAATTTCTGGATTTGGTTTAAATGTTTTGGGAGAAAGCTTAGGT
Organism: Chrysanthemum seticuspe; assembly: GCA_019973895.1. Lineage (NCBI taxonomy): Eukaryota > Viridiplantae > Streptophyta > Magnoliopsida > Asterales > Asteraceae > Chrysanthemum > Chrysanthemum seticuspe. The sequence continues at coordinate 41,969,986 of BPTQ01000008.1, forward strand.
TTGTAATCAGCAAGATTGAGTCCATATCCTTTTGGATTTGGTTTTAAAGTAAACTTTTCAATAGCTGTTACAGATTCACCGTGTTTATAAACAACAGTTTTGAACTCTTTAAGCTTGTGTTGCAATTCAAAAATTTCTTCCAGATAGTCATCTATTCGATTCGTTGAATGCTTTTTGTATTCAGAGAACGCTTTTTGACAATTTAACAACTCAGCCTTAGCTTTTTGATTTTCCAAGGTGAGAGCGTTAATTTGCTTTTTATGTTCATATTTCAGTTGTTCTATTTCAGACAACAAAGCATTTTTCGAAGTGGCCAGATCACGCATCTGTCTCTCTAAATGTTTTTCGTTTTGATGAGATTTAATAAAAGCTGCTTCAAAACCTTTTTCACGTTTATCTTGAGATTTGAAAAAATTGAGTTGCATGTTTAAACATTCAAAATCCTTGGTTAACAGTGCATTTTTGCGTTTTAAGTCCTCATTAATTGCACGACATTCTTCCACAATGGTTTGTTGGTCTTGTATTAAACGAGCAAAATCTGGATGAGGCAAAAGTTCGGCTTGTTCAACGTGAGTCTCAACATGCTAATTGTTTAGATCCTCAAGTATAACCACGGAGTCAAATTGATTATCAATAGAAACCATGAGGTCATCTTGATCGTCAAATGTAACTACGGGGTTTATTTGAAAATCATCGGAATGAGATGTAGAAGACTCATTTTGAACATTCTGAGCCATGCCAGATTCAGATATTGGCGGAGTTATTAGATCAGTGATAAACATGGTTTGTTCGGGTACCTGAGACAAGCCATCGGTGTCATACACTGGGCCTGTTTCACTTATGTGTAACTCTTGCATATTAGCCATCAACTTAACTGCTGAATTGGTCTGCAAGTCCTCCATATCATCATCTGAGTCTGCATCTGCCATAAAGCTATGTTCTTTGTCTGTGAGAGTTCCACCAGCTTCATCCTTAAGAGCCAAAAGAAGAGCCTCTTTGTGATAAGCACTGCCCCGAGTTCTCGGCTTTGGGCATGCATTAGCCAGGTGTCCCTTCTCATTGCAGTTGTAGCATCGAATACCATTTAACCCATTCGGAGCATTTCCCTGTTCCACCACTGGAGCTCTGTTATTCAAACCTACAGCATTAAACGCTTGACCACTGCTCATTTGACGACCATAACCACGATTCTGAACTTCAACACGTCCATTGTTCACAACTGCTTGATTTCTTGTGTTTGATGAGGAACGAATGCGATTGTTGGATCTCTTGGTATAACGGCCAAAAGCATTAGCAATCATCACAAATCCTTTTTGCAGTGCTTCGAACGGATCGATATCCTCATTAGCTTCAGTTACAAGTGCTTGAGCATTGTTGTTGTTGTATGGAACTAGTTGATTTTGTTGCTGTGAAGGATCATGTGGTGGGTTTGAGGCAGGTGGTTGAGTTGCTGGTTGAGGAGAATAATTCTGTTGAGCATATAAGGCAAGTTGTTGATTTTCCGGATGTGTCTGTGGAGCTATTTGAGCACGGAGAATCCTTTCACGATCAACTTCCTTTTCATGAGGCTTCAAGTAATCATACAACAAACCGTAGGTAGATTGATGCATATTCTTTGCTTGACGGAGAAAAATGACATACTTCTCCCATTCAGGACCAAGACTACTCAGGAACTTAGTATTCACTGCAATTCTAGGCATAATGATGTTGTGTTTGTCCAAATCATTGATGATGTCTGAAAAACGATGATGATAAGACTCTAGTGTCTCTCCAGGTTCAATCATGAAGTGTTCATAAGCCAAGTAGATTTTGGATTCCAAATCCTCTTGATTGAATACAGATCCTTCCATAAGTAGACGAATATGTGCCCACATCTTTTGTGCAGTCTTTTGAGCATCAACACTACGAAGAATTGGGTTTGGTAATCCTAAGAGGATATATTCCATTGCAAGTTCATCAGCTTCATAGTGGAGAAGTTCTGTAGGATTCAAGTCTGCAGTAGTAGCAATGTTGGTTTGTTCATCCCTTGGTGGATTAGCAGTAGGATCTCCAGGTACAACAACATTAGGCATCTGGAATGGACCTTCCAAGATAACCTGCTTTAAGAACTTTCCATGTGGCTTCTTCAGATTACAAAACCTAAAGAACCTTATCACCCATTGATCATAGTTTCCTAGAGTGAGCATTGGAGGTCTATCAAGTGATCCAGCTTCATGTATTGATTGTTGGCTACTTAAAGCTTCACACATCTTTGCAAACCAAGAGGGCTCCTTCATAGTGTTCCTTGACGGATGTTGATTGAAGTCAGTTGTGTAGGGTTGAGCTTGAAGATTAGGTGGTGGTTGAACCATTTGAGGTTGTGGAATTGCACCAAGCTGTGGAGTATGTTGTTGATTAAATTGTTGTTGATAAATAGCTTGTTGTTGATTCCATTGTTGATGTTGTGGAGTTAATTGTTGTGGTTGTTGACGTTGAGGATAAGTGTAAGGGAAATAGTTAGAGTTTGGAGGTTGAGACATGTTGAAAACTTGTGTTGGTAAATATGGATCTTTGTAGTCGAATGAACCTCTGTTGATGAAGTGTCCTTAGGCGTAGAAAAAAAACCAAGAATCAAGCAGCACTTATGCGTAAAAACACCAAAGTTACGCGTAACAACAAGGAGTTACGCGTAGGATTTAGCTTACGCGTAAGTAGGAAAAGCACTAAAGTTAGGCGTAGACAAAAGTTAGGCGTAGAAACTTAGGCGTAGGATTACCTTATGCGTAGAACTGAGTTTACGCATAAAGTGAAACTTAGGCGTAGGATTTCTACGCGCAAGCTTATGCTTATGCGTAAAATTAGGGTTTTACCCAAATGATCTTTTACACTATCTCAGTGCAAAAGATATCCAAAGTCGACGTATTTTCAGACTTATCCAAGTAAGAAAACACGGAATAAACCACGAAAACGACGATCAAGCCAAGGATAATCTTACGCGTAATTTTAGGGTTTCAATACGCGTAGGATTACTCGTAACTTTGATTTTGCCCAAATTTGTTTCTAAACCAGATTTTTGTTATGGAATAGCTTCAATAGTACCAAAATAACACAAAAGTGTAAAACTTGATGTACCAAAACAGCTAAACGGGTTACGCGTAGAACGACACCCAAGAACAAAAACGAGCTTAAAAACTATGATCCACGCATAAAGTTTGAAACTTTTTGACAAAAGCAAGTATTTTAACACCTTAAAACGTTGAAAGGACAAGAATCTTGGATTCAAAAGTGTAAAAAATACATTTTTAAGCGAACCAAAGTATCATGCGTTTGTTTTAAGCGTAGGACGAAAACCCACTTCAAAAACACAACGATTCACCCAACTAGTAGGCGATTGATACCACTGATAGGTCACTAGTTTTACAAAAACAAGTAATATAGAATAGAGATGAGGCGATTGAACAAGTAAACCAAACACACACACAAATGTAAGACCGGTTACGCGTAGGGTATGAGTGAAAGAGAATAACTTGAACAACCAACCTTCAAATGAAGGTTTACATAAGGTATTTATAGGAGGAAAGCAAGGGCAACACTCCTAGTTTCCATCCTTTCCTTAATGGACTAAGGCCTAGGCTCATGGGCCTTCTACATAAGCCTAAGGCTAATTACAAACATAAAGGCCATAATAAAGCTAACTATTACATATTAATTACTAACACTTGATTATGGTTTAGGAGTGATTCCAAAAATCTCCCCCTCAAGTGTTGGTGATGAACGGTGAAGGAGTTGATGTAATAGTAGCGCTGACGTCTACTGACATTCTTCTTTCTTGTGAGAAGAATTGCCTTGGTACGAACAATCTCCCCACTGTAGAGAAATTGTCTTCTTCGAACAGTTATGCTTTGACGTCACTTTTAACTTTGTTCTTTGATTGATGTTCTTTGTGATGAAAGTGATAGTATGTTGTAGTCTGCATCAAGTCTGCCTCAGATCAGCTTCGCTGCTCCAGTGTCTCACGTCATTCTTCAACATGCTCACACACTCTTTGACGTTGGATTTCAGTACTGATGAAGTTCTCTAAGTCTTTAACTTTGTAGATTCTTTGGTTGACGAAGAATCATTTGACTGTTGTGTTGCTTTAGGATAGAACTTCCATTAGTGATGATGTTGGTGTGAACATATGAAGAATCTGCACGATCATTCCGCTCCAGTGCTTCCATAAGAAGTAAACATAAAAAACGGTTAGTAATAAGCGGATTCCGGCACTTACAAGTTTGAACTTCGAGAGAGTTAACAGCATAGTGTGAAAACTCAACTCTAATTCTTACAAAGGCCGTTCCTGAACCGGAGTCCCACAAGTGAGATAACACGATGTACCGAAGTACACCTACGATTCAGATGAGTCACTAGTTTTACAAACACAAGTAATATAGAATAGAGATGAGGCGATTGAACAAGTAAACCAAACACACACACAAATGTAAGACCGGTTACGCGTAGGGTATGAGTGAAAGAGAATAACTTGAACAACCAACCTTCAAATGAAGGTTTACATAAGGTATTTATAGGAGGAAAGCTAGGGCAACACTCCTAGTTTCCATCCTTTCCTTAATGGACTAAGGCCTAGGCTCATGGGCCTTCTACATAAGCCTAAGGCTAATTACAAACATAAAGGCCATAATAAAGCTAACTATTACATATTAATTACTAACACTTGATTATGGTTTAGGAGTGATTCCAACAATCTCCCCCTCAAGTGTTGGTGATGAACGGTGAAGGCGTTGATGTAATAGTAGCGCTGACGTCTACTGACATTCTTCTTTCTTGTGAGAAGAATTGCCTTGGTACGAACAATCTCCCAAGTGTAGAGAAATTGTCTTCTTCGAACAGTTATGCTTTGACGTCACTTTTAACTTTGTTCTTTGATTGATGTTCTTTGTGATGAAAGTGATAGTATGTTGTAGTCTGCATCAAGTCTGCCTCAGATCAGCTTCGCTGCTCCAGTGTCTCCACGTCATTCTTCAACATGCTCACACGCTCTTTGACGTTGGATTTCAGTACTGATGAAGTTCTCTAAGACTTTAACTTTGTAGATTCTTTGGTTGACGAAGAATCATTTGACTGTTGTTTTGCTATAGGATAGAACTTCCATTAGTGATGATGTTGGTGTGAACATATGAAGAATCTGCACGATCATTCCGCTCCAGTGCTTCCATAAGAAGTAAACATAAAAACGGTTAGTAATAAGCGGATTCCGGCACACTTACAAGTTTGAACTTCGAGAGAGTTAACAGCATAGTGTGAAAACTCAACTCTAATTCTTACAAAGGCCGTTTTTGAACTGGAGTCCCATAAGTGAGATAACACGATGTACCGAAGTACACCTACGATTCAGATGAGTCACTAGTTTTACAAACACAAGTAATATAGTATAGAGATGAGGCGATTGAACAAGTAAACCAAACACACACACAAATGTAAGACCGGTTACGCGTAGGGTATGAGTGAAAGAGAATAACTTGAACAACCAACCTTCAAATGAAGGTTTACATAAGGTATTTATAGGAGGAAAGCTAGGGCAACACTCCTAGTTTCCATCCTTTCCTTAATGGACTAAGGCCTAGGCTCATGGGCCTTCTACATAAGCCTAAGGCTAATTACAAACATAAAGGCCATAATAAAGCTAACTATTACATATTAATTACTGACACTTGATTATGGTTTAGGTGTGATTCCAACAATGATCTTGTCAAGTTTCAACAATTATTATTAGACGCAGAGAAGCCTCTTTACGCAGGATGTCCTGACTTCACAAAGCTGCCCGCAATAGTTAAACTACTCAACTTGAAGGGTAAGTACGGATGTTCTAATAAGTTCTTTACTGAATTACTAGGATTGTTAAAGAAGATGCTGCCTGCTGGTAATGAAATGGTGGAAAAAACCTATCAAGCCAAAAAAATTTTGAAATTGATGGGATCAGGATACAAAAAGATACATGTATGTATCAACAACTGCCTTCTTTACTGGAAGGGTGACAAGGATTTGACTGCGTGTCGAACTTGTGGGATATCAAGATGGAAGGTGGATAATAAAACACATAAAGTGTACGAAAACATTCCAGCAAAGGTAATGTGGTACTTTCCAATTATACCAAGACTGCAACAACTATTTAAACTAGAAAGTATTTCAGAGGATTTAAGATGGCACGCGACACGAAGGATAATCGATGGTGTGTTACATCACCCCGCAGATTCGAAGGCATGGCGTACCATAGATGAAAAATTCCCCAAAATTGCTGAAGATCCAAGAAATCTGCGGCTAGGAATATCGGTTGATGGGGTTGACGTCAACTCAGGAAATAGGCATCACAGTGTATGGCCAATTTTAACGGTCATATACAACCTTCCTCCATGGTTGTGTATGAAAAGAAAGTTTACCATGCTTTCGGTATTAATATCGGGATACGCGGGAAATGATATCGATGTTTTTTTAGAACCGTTAGTTGATGATCTGAAACCTTATTCGATACAGGGGTTGATACATATGATGCATCCACAAAGATAACTTTAATCTACGTGTCGTTGTGTTATGGACAATAAATGATTACCCTGCACTTGGTACATTATGTGGCTGCCCGTACAGTGGATTCAAAGGTTGTGTAGTATGTGGGAAAGATACAAACTGTTTTAGACTTTCTGCCTCATCCAAGCAAAGTTATGTTGGTCACAGACGATATCTACCATATGACCATCCGTTCAGAAGGCAAAGGAAGGCATTTAAAGGACAACAAGAATTTGTCCCGGCTCCAAACCCAATGACCGGGTGTAACCACTGGTAAATTTCACCTCGTATTAAACTAATATAATATTCTAACGAAAGAATACTTATCCATTTTCTACGTCCATTTTTTTTAAGAAACGAAATCCTTTTATTTGATCACAACAACTAGCCAATGTGATGAAACTCACATCTTTAATAAACATAAACATCTTTATATGTAAAACTATAAAAGTTTCCAACTTTTATTTACCACTTTACGTTATTACGTTAACGTACAATTAATAAACTTTCAAGTTAAACGTTAACCATTTATTTGAGTTTACATGAAACCCTAATTATTATAACTACGATTTTTCATAAATAGTAAAGTACAACATTTTATACCTAGAGTACAAGTCTTTTAAGCATGGGTAAAAGTCCTTAATGCATAAAGCTTAATGTTTAAATAAAATCACATTATAAACCTCAATGTACATACCTTAAAGCACATGATACAAAACTATTTTGCACAAGCCCTTAAAATTGACTTTCCTAAATTTTCAAACCTAATGTACAACTCTCTAATGCTTGTGGTACAAGTATCCTATACATAAAGGTTACTTATTTTATATACATAAGCTACATTAACCTAAGATTAACTTTAAATACATAAACTAACTTCACCTAAGCCCTAAAACCAAGTTACTACTTCACCTAGACTTCATGAAAAACAAACTAAGCCCTAGGTACTACCCCCTAAGTCTAACGCCCCCCCTTTTTACCCTTAGTTAGAATTGGACTAAACCTCAACCATTTAGTTTCCTATCTATTACTTATAATTACCCTAACCACCAATATTTACTTACACCAAAAATAAACACATCATCTTGTTTCTTCATCTTCAAACCAATGGTCAATTATTGCTAACTTATCACATGGTAAGAAACTAAGTACATGGTAAATCAAGGTTACACATTTCCATTTTCATCTCAAGACACATAATCCTTTGCAAAGTCCTTGGAGACACATCACTATGTTCCTTCATCTCCAACCTTTAGCAGTCCAAGCCTATGTGTATTTTTTTAAACCATTCGAACTAAATGGACACAAGTTGAACAAGTAATAATCATGTGTGTCCTCTTTCAATCCATTCAATTTGGATATCAAGCTCATGGAAAGATTTCAAACACCTCACTATGTCTCATTTCTTCCATGACATGGTGACCTAACACTTCAAGAAACCTTAGAATCCCTCCCCTATATAAATCAATCCCATTTCATCTTTTTCTTTATCATCCATTCAAAACATACAGCCACTCACACTCTCACTTATAATCTGATCTTAAGTCCCAAGGTGAAGTAAAGGAAGGGTACATTAGAGCCTAGGAAGAGGGAAAGAGTCTTGTTCCATTTGAGAGTCAATCTAGCTCTAGTTGAATTCCAAGTTTGTAAGTCTATTAAACTCAACCTATTTCGTTTTAACTTTTAATATCAATTGCATACTATTAAAAAGGATTTTATAAGGAAAACGTAGTAATTTGAATCACTTAAAACGAGTACACGAATCAAAAGTCATTAATCCTGGTAGTGATCCAGGTAGTACTGGTGAGGAGTTTGTGCATAGGGAAGGCAAAGGAATAGTGCAAGAATCTTCTGATCAAGTGAAAACCAAAAAGCAACTCACAGAAGAGGAAGCTAGCTTAGCTGAGATTGCTAGGATTCAAGCAGAGGATGAGGCTGAAGAAGCTAAATGTGCATAAGAAACATTGAATGATGAGCTGATTGCCAAAAGTCTGCAGGAGGAGCCAGAATTAACTGAAGAACAAATGAAAAGGAAAGCTGAAATTGAGGAATCTGCAAAATTCTACACTGATGAAGAATGGGATACTATAAAAGCCAGAGTATTAGTAAACAAAGATATCCTTCTTGATATTGGCGGAGAAGACTATGCAAGTAAAATGGTTGAGGTAATTAATGCGAAGAAGAGGCTTCTCAGAGAGCAGAGACAAAGAGAAAGGATGAACAGACCCTTGACCAAAGCTGAGCAAAGGGATTATATTATCCACTACATCAAAAGTCAATGGAATCCTACCTGGAAGTTGAGCCAGTTAAGGAAATTGAAGGCTGATGTTCTAAAAGAAGAATTTGAAAAAGTAGTGTACCAAAATAAAACATTTATTCCAATGGATTCAGAGTTGGAAGCTTCAACGCTTAGAAGGAAGGGTTGCAATCTTCAACCAAAGGATGCTAAGAAGCAGAAGATGATAGAGACTGAAAAGGTTGCTGAAGCTAAAAAACTTGGTGATAAGCCAAAAACTGTAAAGAAAGAGGAGGAAGCTGAGGTTAAGCAACCAGTTTTGAATATGACAAGGAAGAAATCCACTGGAAAGAAAGGAGTGAAAAAGGATAAGACAAATGTTAAGAAGGAAGTGGAAGAGTACATGAAGGATAAGGTTGATGAACCGTCATCAGAAGAGTTTACCATGGGCTCCATTCCTACAGGTTCAACACTTCCTGTTAAGATTGCAAAGGTTCAGATCATCAAAAATGGGAAAAAGGTAGTTTACCTGATAGTAAGGGAAAATCACACAGACACTATATATGTGAACTTTCCTGGTTTATTGAGTAATTTGTCCAGGGATGATTTGAAGACCATGTACCAGCTGATGATGGAGAAGCATGGTGACGAGAGACCTGAAGAGGAATATGAAAGAGTCCTCTGGGGTGACTTGAAGACCATGTTTGAGACACCAGATGCTGATGATGAAATGTAGAAGCTGGCCTGTCAAGAACAAGTGATCAGATGGAGATATTTCCACACTTGTCAGGTGCACTGTTTGGAATTAGAAACTGTAATTCTTCATATGCTTACAGAAGTGGAGTATCCACTTCCAAACAGTATTTGCAGGGCTATGCTTGAGAAGAAGTTGTTAGGTGAAAGAAAGGATGATGCATGCTATCAGCTTTTCAGGTTAATTGAATCAAAAGCTCAATAGCAATAATACTGGCAGTATAACAGTTAAGTCTGGTAGTATTCGTAGTTAGTTCTATTTATGAAAAACAGAATAGTTTATTAGAGTTTAGGGAAGGCATATGTATGCGTAATGATATCTTAGGAAGAGATATCTATATCCTTCTACACGTTTTGTATACTAGGTTTTCCTAAGTGTTTAAAGGAACCCTAAAGTATAGTGAAATGAACTTGTACTTAGACGAATAGAAATATAAATTAAAGAAGTTTATTAGTGAAATAGTATTTTTGTTCTTCTTGCTTGTTGTTAAGATTCTGCATTAACAATCAAGTACTCGTCGTTAAAGAGTTCTTCATATATATAATTAGTTTGGATTTATCCAAGTTTAGTAGATTGTGGTGTTGCACAAGTGTTAATGTGTGTGTCTGTGTGTGCATATCAATGTGACTATAAAAGCCACCACCAACAAACCCACATTTTCTTTAACAGCACAATAAATGCAACAAACTTGACCATATGGTGTTTAAAGTGAAGAAACGTGTATTTTGTGTGACTATTGATCATCCAATGGCCACATCAAATTTATGTTTGTGTGGCCTTTTCTAACATTTAGTCACACAAAGAATGTTTGTTTTGGGTATTTAGTCACATACAATTAATCATAAAGTGGCTAAAAGTGTTAATAAGTGTAACCATATGGTGTTTCAAGTGAAGAAATGTGTGTTTTGTGTGACTTTTGATCATCCAATGGCCAAATTAAATTTATGTTTGTGTGGCATTTTCTAACATTTATTCACACAAAGAGTGTTTGTTTTGGGTATTTAGTCACATACAATTAATCATAAAGTGGCTAAAAGTGTTAATAAGTGTGACCATATGGTGTTTCAAGTGAAGAAACGTGTATTTTGTGTGACTATTGATTAGGGATGAGCTCGGTACCATCCCGTCCCGATCCCGTACTGAATTAGTGGTACCGAATTTTTCCCGAGCATAAATTAGCCGTCCCGATCCCGTACCGAACGGGATTCGGATACCGGTACCGGTATCGGTACCGGTACCGGTACCGGGAAATCGGGTTTTTCCCGTTCTTTTCGGGAATTTCCCGATTTGGTACCGGTCCCGTACCGAATTAGTGGTCCCGAATTTTTTTCCACCTTATTTCGTAGTCCCGATCCCGTACCGAATATATAAAATCGGTACGGTACCGGTATGGTTCCGGGACGGTTCCGGTTCGGTTTCGGGAATCGGGTCGAAATGCTCATCCCTACTATTGATTATCCAATGGCCACATGAATTCTATGTTTGTGTGGCCTTTTCTAACATTTAGTCACACAAAGCATGTTTGTTTTGGGTATTTAGTCACATACAATTAACCATAAAGTGGCTAAAAGTGTTAATAAGTGTGACCATATAGTGTTTAAAGTGAAGAAACGTGTATTTTGATTGACTATTGATCATCCAATGGCCACATATTAAGTTACATGACCATATGTACTGGATTTTGGCTACACTTAAATAATATGTGTGACAAAACATTTAGTGTGACCATATATGGCATTTGGTCACGGTGTTAGTAGCAAATGTGACTTTATAGATTTGCTTTTGGCAAGCTAACACAAACTAAACTTTAAACACACATATTAACTTACGTGAACATATGTACCGGATTTTGGCTACACTTAACGAATGTATGACAAAACATTTAGTGTGACCATATATGGCTTTTGGTCACAGAATTCAAGTGTGTGACATATATTTGTCACTGTTTATATGTATATCGTGACTAATGCTTCAAACTTATTTTTCATTTGTTACTTGTTCCAATTTCAGATGTGGCTAAAGAGTTGGCAAAACATATCAGTCACCCTTAAATAATGTGTGACAAAACTTGACTCTATGATTTAGACACACAAAAAATTACTTCATGTGACTAACACATCAAGGTTACTTGTATATGTCACGTATTCCAAATTCATATGTGGCTAAATGATCTGAAACAAAATCACCAGATACCTTTAGCCACACAATGTTCAATTGTGTGGCGATACAGTTCTAATGTGTGGAAAACTAGAAGGGGGGTTGAATAGTTTTACCAATTAAAACTTCCTTTTAATTTATTTAGATCGACTTATGTCAATCTATTTGGTTTTGTGTGTTGGATGTTGATAAACAAGCATATAAAGATATGTGATGAAAGAAAAGAGTAAGAAGCACAAAACCACAACGCAAGTATTTATAGTGGTTCGGCTACAAGGTCACCTTCCTTGCCCTACTCCACTCCCCGATTCACCTACTCGAGAGTTCGTAATCACTACACCAAGCTCCTTATGGCGGAGAAGCCTTCAACACGCCGCCTACTCTTTTTCCGGTAATAGGCTAACCACCGGGTTCTTTCACTCCAAGGTGAACCACTCCTACACAACGTCGCCTACCCTTTATAAGGTACTAGGCTAAGTACCTAGTTCTTTCACACCTTAGGTGAACTACACCTTCACAACGTCGCCTACCCTTTGTTAGGTACTAGGCTAAGCACCTAGTTCCATTGCAATGGAGGAACTACTACCACACTACACCAACGACTAATCCCAAAGGAGATCTACTCCTTTACAACATCATCAAGGATATCAATATCCTTGGATCCTATACTAGTCTATCCTGTACATCGAAACACACCATATCGATTGTACATCTAAGGCACCTTTCACTAATGCCTTTGACTAGATCTACAAGACACCTTTCACTAATGTCTTGTGTCTTCACATCTAAGCACCTTTCACTAGTGCTTCCTTGTCTTGACTTCTAAGAACCTTTTACTAATGCTTCTTTGACTTGAATTCTAAGCACCTACCACAAGTGCTTATCCTATAGATGATAGATACCCTTCACTAATATCTTCATCTTGACACTTGAGACATCTTTCACTAACGTCTTCAACACTAAACTTCTTTGAACAAAGAAAGGAATCATCAACAAGAAGACTTCAGTAGCCTTGATGATGAGGAAGCATGGCAACTCATGGACTTGAGCTTGCTTGACTTCAAAGGTGGTGATCTTGCCTTTAAGGGGAACCTAAAAGATCACACAAAAACAAACTACAAACCTAGATCTCTTGGATCTAGGGTTAGTGAGATCTAACTCAGGGGAGAAAGTGTGTTAGAAGGAGGATTGAAAGGGGTAAGAAATAATGAAGAAATGGCTCACTATTTATAGGAAAATTTCTCTACTGCTCCCCGGATCCCACGGATCCCTTCCACTTGGGATCCGGCTAGCACAAAGCTAAGGATCCGTGGAACGCTCCTCTCTACCCATGGGTATTTTTGGTTATGGGTCATGGGTCATGGGTTATGGGTTGATCCATGGTTTTCTTTCTAGATACAATGTACCTTAAGGATACATTGAACTTGTGTAAGTGGTATATATAAAACCATGGGTTATGGGTCAAAACCATTTGCTAGTTTTTATCTATTTAGTATATACTTGTTATTACCCATTTTAGTATATACTTGTTTTTACCCATTTTAGTATACTTGGCTTAAGTATGTGTTAACTCAATATGTAAACACTAGTTGTTGTACATATATATCTAAATCATAAAATCACTTATACTTGTTAAGCCAATATGTAAACACTACTTGTTGTACATATATATCTAGATCATAAAATCACTTATACTTGTTTTAGTGTTTTATGTGAAAATGTGAATATGTTAGAAAACTATTAGTTCAAACCATTTACGTATTTTATTTGTTTCATTAATATGATTTTACTTTTGTTATCGACAAAACATTAGAAGATCGTAAAATATAAATAAACGTTTTTACGGCTTATTTGTGTTAACAATCTCCCCCTTTTTGTGGATGACAAAACATAAAATTATTTCAAGGAAAAGCTAAAATTCGTAAACGTTTGAATTTGTAGTTTTTACTTTCTTCTCCCCCTTTTTGTCGAAACAAAAAGTGTTTGAAGAAAAGAAACACATTGTTTTAAAGAAAAAACATTTGAAAGAAAAAAATAAAAAAAATAAAGAGCAAGTAACGGGATTAGATCTCGTCTTTGCTCCCCCTTGACGAGTCCATCCCTATGTAAGGGTGTCAAAAAAGTAATTCTAATCTAGATCATTTGCAACTAAGTTTGTAAAGGATTTCGTCTAAAAGACGAGTGTGATCCCCCTAGATGATTGCAACTTTGCATTGGGAGGTCATGAAAAATAAATCTAGTATTGCAAGTAATTTGCAATGTATTGCTTTGACATAAATCTCCCCTTAGTTTTGGGATGTCAAAGTCTTCACGTATAAATTGAACAACTACAAAACCAAGGTTAGAAAACAAGTATAATTCACAATTTCCTGCAAATGTGGTCCAAGTTAGTAGAAAGAAAGCTTTCTGTATCACGGATCCCGCGGTTCCCTCCTAGTAGGGATCCGTCTAGGCAAATCTGAAGGATCCGTATTAGCTGATAGATTTCAGCAAAGGTGATATAACAAGTAATGTTATCACATAAATGAGATATGAATACAAGGTAAACATATGCTCAGCAAAAATAACAAGTAGCATGTAATTCCATTTAATAAAACAAGAGTTATGATAGACATGACTCGAAAACTAAGAAAATAGACAATGCATAACTAGGAATTTCTTAGACCAACTAATGCTTGAAGCTTAGACACCACTATACTCTTCTAGCTCAAGTTTTTTTAGGTTTAATCTCGTCGAAACATTTGAGGAGATGATAGAACATGAAACGTTGGTCTTCTTGTACTTCATGTATCAAACTTTCAACATGTTGACAATGATAGCAATCTTTGTCATGGCTAGGTAGTAGTGGTGGATGAAATGAAATGGCTTGATTCAAAGGATCAATTGAAGCGGTTTGAGGAGCCTCGAATGATGGAGGGATTGGTGGAGGTCCATTTAAGAATGGTTCGATCAAGAATGATGATGTTGGTAAAGAGGTGTCAACTTCCATATGTTCGGGTGGTTGACTTTGATGATTTCTTATAATCCAAATGGGATTATATGATGGTAACGACAAAAAGGAAGCCGGAGCAAGTGTTGACTCAACACCTTGATTTTGAATCATTGTTCCTCCTAATGAGGAGAATGTTGTCGGCGGAAGCAGATAAGACGGCCTAGGTGGCAAGTCCTCTAAATTGTAGAGGTGAGGTGATGATTGTGGGGATGTAAAAGAGATAGCTCTAGGAATCAAAGGTGATGGTTTAGTGGAAATGATATTGTTAGGCCTAGGAGGTATTGTTGTGTTTGGTATAGGTAAGTTTGTGGGTACTATCCTTTTAGGAATTGGT
Source organism: Chrysanthemum seticuspe (assembly GCA_019973895.1). Lineage (NCBI taxonomy): Eukaryota > Viridiplantae > Streptophyta > Magnoliopsida > Asterales > Asteraceae > Chrysanthemum > Chrysanthemum seticuspe. Next base: position 41,984,999 of record BPTQ01000008.1, read on the forward strand.
TTGATTGGATGATGAAGGTTTGTTTATTTGACCGGAGATGATTCGGTTGAAGAGATTTCGTGTACAACACGAGCCCTTTTGATGGGTGGTTCTTTGGTGGATAGGTTGTTACTTGGGGTTTTTCTCATGATGAGATGATTTGAAGAGATTGCAAAAGCTGAAAGTTAGAATGAGAGTGATGACTATGGAGATCCTAACAAGATGGTTTATAAACCAAGAGATTTTGAAAGTGCATTTAAGCCTTAAGCCACTAAGATTCATTGGAATGTGATTATTAGCATGCACAAGAGTCAACTACAGAGGTTGTGCTGTTCTAGGAACTCATTTAAGATGAGATAGAGTGTTTGAGTTAGGAAGATGAGTTGAAATGATTTTTTAGCAAGATTTGTTATAGACTGTCATCCGGATCCCACGGTTCCCTTCTCAGAGGGATCCGTCTAGGCTAGTTCTAGGGATCCGGCGTTCAGCAGTTTATGAAAGAGTGGAAATGATGTTTCTAAGATCCTAGACCTACATCACCTTGAGTGTTTCAGTTCTCCTAAGTGTTTTAAATGAAGGGGTGCTTAAGTTTTTGAAGGCAATGAGTGGTGTAGCTAATGATTGTTATTTATGGAAGGATTTGGAGCTTTCAAAAACTACCAATGGATGAGCAAGGATGACACTAAGGATTTCACTTGGAGTTAAATGAAACTAAATGATCCTAGAGATCAGGTTTTGTCTTAGGATAGTGTTTTGGAAGATATCCTAGAAATGTTGAGATAGGAAAACTACATTTTGATCAATCTTAGATCAATTTTGAGGTGAGGATGATTAATGAGCAATTATGCCATAATCGAATGATTTCTAAGGCTTAGATATGAGGAATCATATGAGATAGGATGCGTGAGTTTTGAGAGCGGAAGAGTGATGGATTAAGAAACGAAACGTTAGATCAATAAACGTCCTTGAGTATGATCTATGTGAAAAGTGAGTAGAGAAGATTTTCCTATCTTGATAAGGACTTAATTTGCCTTAAAATACTATGTTTAGCTTAGTGTGAAGTGTTCTAAGGATATGCTTGAAATACAATGCTTGCAATTGCATTTTCTGTCTCACGGATCCCACGGTTCCCTAAAAGTAGGGATCCGTCTAGTACAACATTTGGAATTCGTCTATCTGCTATGCAGAACCTTTACTAAAGGTATGCAATGATCTTGACAATGCATTATATCTCAAGGATAGTCTAAAGGGAGTTCTAAGATATCAAATGTAAGATGTTTTATTTCATGAAAGAAATTGGATTACATTTAATAAAACACGAGTACAAGAGAATTGATCCTATTTTGGAGTACTAAGTTGCTTAAGTGTTTTCGCTAGATGGATCATCAAAAGGTTGATGAGTGGTGTCGGGTATAGGAGTGAAGAACGTCTTCATGAGGGAAATGTTCAGCGGTTCCATCATCTTGTTCACAAGTATGTATAACGGACTTTGAAATTGAGGATGAAAGTGCATGACATTGTGATAGAGGAACGTCAAGAACATTCCGTATGGAATGAGTTTGTTCTTGGAACCTTGGAGGTTTACAATTAGCCTTGCGAAGAAGTAGGCGAGATTGTATGGTTGTTGTGTTAACAAACAGTACAACATGTGAGCACAACAAGCGGGAAGAATTTCTCGATTTCCCCTAAGACTCCAAACATTCTCACGCAAGATGAGTGCAACAGGCTTGTACTCTTCTCGGATATCCCGTGTGAGGATAATGTTTGGATTGGAGTAATATGGTCGAGGTTTGCATATAATGCGACGTAGGTCTTTGAGGGAGGGTATGTTTGAGGAATATGGACTATTTTCTTCACGAAAGTTGAAGAGAGAATCGAGAGACCAATCTTCGGTGAAGGCACATTGTCCATGGTTTGGAATTCGGAGGATGTGAGCAAAATGCCCAAGCTTAAAGTGAATTTTTGGTTTTTGATATAAAACCAAAGAGATAGAGAGCGATCCTCGTTACGAACAAGTTCCACTTGACAGAAGAATTCCATTATGAACCTTGGACATATCTTCTCGTTGATTTCAAGAAGACATTCTAGTCCTATGGCTCGGAAGGAGGTATTGATACCTTCTTCAAATTGTAGAGAGCTGTCTACAATACGTCCTTCATGGAAGTGACGGTTTCGAGATTATTGAACCTACGGACATGATTGCCAGGTGTGTTGGGTTCGAGAGAGATGTTCGGAGTGTAGACGCTAGTGAGTGAAAAATGAAACTCATATTCATGCGTCATAGTTGGATCTAGAGAAACGACGAGTTAATAGAAAGCGATGATTAAACCAATGATTATCTAACGTTTTTATTAGATTTTTATTAACAATGGGTTTTTATCAAAAGAAACACTTAACTTACTTATTATAGATACATTAGAGAAGTATTACTTTTTAGAGGAAAAGTAGTTTTTAATTTGTGTGACAAACTGTTTTCCAGTAGGACGGATCCCACGGTTCCTTTTGAAAAGGGATCCGGCTAGTGTAACATCCAGGATCCGTGGATCTATAGTAACAGAACCAGTTTTGATAAAAACATAAGTTTTACGGTTTTTGTACCACGAAGTATGTTTTATCCTACATTTTTTTTTAACATGCATACATGACATCTAATGTATCACGAAAGAATATAAAACAAATAGATCAAAGTAAACGAAACACACATTATAACACAAACATCCTAGATAAAATAGATTATCAATAATATTGCATTTCAATGCTAAGGATGATACAAAGGATTGGGTATATGACCCCAATATAGATTAACAACACAAAGTAAATGTCTCCGTATGTGAACTTCATCATAGGGAACACAAGTGCGATGAGTGTTAGGGCGATGAGCACGAGTGCGATGTAAACCATGTTGATGACGGATCTTCTTGGTTTAGGAAGAGATGGAATGAGGAGGAAGATGAAGTTTTTGAGTGAGAGGGAATTTTTGAAATTTGAAAATTTGAAAAAGTGATGGATTGAAGAGATGCTCGACGGTGGGAGTGTAAATAGGAAAAGGGAAATTTTTGAAATTCGTGTTTTGTTTTATTATTGGATTTAAGAAAAAAATAAAACATAGATTATATAACACGTATGAGAGAAAAAGACTTCCTAATGAAGCTACATGTAAAACATGTGTAAACACAAAAAATCTACTCAAATAAATGCTTAACAAATAATACTTATATACTAAGCTAATATCATTTAGATATAAGTATAAAGTCATACCTCGAATGCATTTAGGAATGTCTTTTACAAATGACAATTGTCACTTAGACGATTCCTGCTCCTTTGCGTTTAAGATACCTTCTTAAGAAATGTATTCTTGTTACCAAGCGACTCCTAAAGCTTGGCGGGTATGAGCTTTGACTAATCAACATCACAAAGAAGATTAGTGCAATTAAGTGAAAAGAAAAATAAAAGAAATGTTGTTGTCAAATCAACCTCCAAACATATCATTTTTGAAAAACATGGTGTTTGTTTTTATGAAAAACATTCTTTGTAGTTTTCAATTAACATCCTATCAGGTTTTTAAAGTACAATATACTTCAAGAAACTTGGTAACGAAGCTCTGATGCCAATTGTGGAAAACTAGAAAGGGGGGGTTCAATAGTTTTACCAATTAAAACTTCCTTTTAATTTATTTAGATCGACTTATGTCAATCTATTTGGTTGTGTGTGTTGGATGTTGATAAACAAGCATATAAAGATATGTAATAAAAGAAAAGAGTAAGAAGCACAAAACCACAACGCAAGTATTTATAATGGTTTGGCTACAAGGTCACCTTCCTTGCCCTACTCCACTCCCCAAGTCACCTACTCGAGAGTTCGTAATCACTACACCAAGCTCCTTATGGAGGAGAAGCCTTCACAACGTCGCCTACTCTTTTTCCGGTACTAGGCTAACCACTGGGTTCTTTCACTCCAAGGTGAACCACTCCTACACAACGTCGCCTACCCTTTATAAGGTACTAGGCTAAGTACCTAGTTCTTTCACACCTCAGGTGAACTAAACCTTCACAACGTCCTACCCTTTATTAGGTACTAGGCTAAGCACCTAGTTCCATTGCAATGGAGGAACTACTACCACACTACACCAACGACTAATCCCAAAGGAGATCTAATCCTTTACAACATCATCAAGGATATCAATATCCTTGGATCCTATACTAGTCTATCTTGTACATCGAAACACACCATATCGATTGTACATCTAAGGCACCCTTCACTAATGCCTTTGACTAGATCTACAAGACACCTTTCACTAATGTCTTGTGTCTTCACTTCTAAGCACCTTTCACTAGTGCTTCCTTGTCTTGACTTCTAAGCACCTTTCACTAATGCTTCTTTGTCTTGACTTCTAAGCACCTACCACAAGTGCTTATCCTATAGACGATAGATACCCTTCACTAATATCTTTATCTTGACACTTGAGACATCTTTCACTAATGTCTTCAACACTATACTTCTTTGAACAAAGAAAGGAATCATCAACAAGAAGACTTCAGTAGCGTTGATGATGAGGAAGCATGGCAACTCATGGACTTGAGCTTGCTTGACTTCAAAGGTGGTGATCTTGCCTTTAAGAGGAACCTAAAAGATCACACAAAAACAAACTACAAACATAGATCTCTTGGATCTAGGGTTAGTGAGATCTAACTCAGGGGATAAAGTGTGTTAGAAGGAGGATTGAAAGGGGTAAGAAATAATGAATAAATGGCTCACTATTTATAGGAAAATTTCTCTACTGTTCCTCGGATCCCACGGATCCCTTCCACTTGGGATCCGGCTAGCACAAAGCTAGGGATCCGTGGAACGCTCCTCTTTACCCATGGGTATTTTTGGTTATGGGTCATGGGTCATGGGTTATGGGTTGATCCATAGTTTTCTTTCTAGATACAATGTACCTTAAGGATACATTGAACTTGTGTAAGTGGTATATATAAAACCATGGGTTATGGGTCAAAACCATTTGCTAGTTTTTATCTATTTAGTATATACTTGTTTTTACCCATTTTAGTATATACTTGTTTTTACCCATTTTAGTATACTTGGCTTAAGTATGTGTTAACTCAATATGTAAACACTAGTTGTTGTACATATATATATAAATCATAAAATTACTTATACTTGTTAAGCCAATATGTAAACACTAGTTGTTGTACACATATATCTAGATCATAAAATCACTTATACTTATTTTAGTGTTTTATGTGAAAATGTGAATATGTTAGAAAACTATTAGTTCAAGCCATTTATGTATTTTATTTGTTTCGTTAATATGATTTTACTTTTGTTATCGACAAAACATTAAAAGATCTTAAAATATAAATAAACATTTTTACACTTATTTGTATTAACATAATGGTCACACAATCAAAATTTTCATGTGTGACGAATTAGTACATGTTGTCAATTTTCGTACCTTCAGCCACACAAATATGCGAATGTGTGGCCTTTCCATTCCGACCATGCGTGACCAAATCCCGTCTTTGTACTAGTGGGATCTTTATATGTAGTTTGTGTTTGTTTTTGTGTGATTCTCTAGGTTCCTCTTAAAGGAGAGATCACCACCTCTTGAAGTCGAGCAAGATCAAGTCCATGGGTTGCCGAGCTTTGTCATCATCAAGAATACTGATGGTATCTTGTTGATAGTTCTTTCTTTTCTTATTAGGAATGTTGTGTTGAAGACATAGGTGAAATATGTCTAAAGGGTCAAGACGAAGACATTAGTGAAAAGTGTCGAAGATTCATATTGAAGGCATTAGTGAAAGGTGCCAAAGATCCGTGTCAAAGGCATTAGTGAAGGGTGCCAAGAGCCGGTGTTGAAGGCATTAGTGAAGGGTTCCTAGAAGTCAAGTCAAAAGGCATTAGTGAAGGGTGCTTAGGAGTCGAGTCAAAGGCATTAGTGAAAGGTGCCTAAGGTGTACATACGACATGGTGTATCGATATGCAAGATAGATTAGTAATGGGTCAAATGATATTGATATCCTTGTTGATGTTGTCATAAGGAGTGGATCTCCTTTGGGATAGGATTTGTGTTGTGTTGGGTAGTAGTTCCTCCTTTGTAATGGAACTCGGTATCTAGCCTTGTACCAGATAAAGTGTAGGCGACGTTGTGATAGGTTTGGTTCTACCTCGTGGGAGAACCCGGTGTGTCACACCCCCAAATTACCTGTTTTGCATCGGAATGGAATTCTTGGGGGTTGACTGTCATAGCATCATAGTTACAATTATATTGAACGACCTAAAGTGTCATTTGAAAAAATACATCGTTTGATTGAATAAATAATCAGAATTTACAAAGTATAGGTCCCAAATGAAAATCAACTTGTGCGAAAATAAGTTTGTTACAAGCCAAACGATGTTTTTAAAGTGCATAAATCCCATGTGAGACGCGTCGTCGCCACGACTCTATGATAAGTCCATATGCATGCCATGAAGTGTATGCCTTAGAAACCTGAGATAAAACATGTCAAAAGTGTCAACACAAAGGTTGAGTGAGTTCATAGAGTTTGTGTTGTCATGAAGAACCTTTAAAGAATGTTCATGCAGCAAAGGCATTGCAAATCCACTCAGCTCCCAGTTCCGCCCATACAAAATTTGCAACTTGTGTGTTTACAAACCATTGCCAAAATGTATATAGTCTATGTTCAAGCGCATGATGTCAAATGAATTCACAATAGTACCTAACTCGACGTAGAACCATAGCACATAATCAATAGTACATGACTCAATGTATCAGTAGTCAACTGATATAGCACATTGTTCGACGTAGAACTATAGCACACAAAGAAGAACAATTGGTATGGTACAACATCCGGTTTTGAAACGATGGTGATCATGATAGAAGTTATCCTTAAAAATCTAAAGTACTTGCGAAAAATAGTTAAGCATGTATCTCCCCCAAAATAGTTCAAACCATACAAAGTAGGGGCTACGAAACTCACTTGGTACAATGATGTGATGGCAAAAGTGAGTACACTGAAATGCGGCGCAAATCTCTACCTGCGAGCTATTATGAATGATATGATCTATTATAAGTCATGATGTTATGCATGAAGCTCATATGATATCTATACCACTTGTGAATTTTTGAAAATAAAGTTTATCGTCGAAAAATAATCTTATAACGTCTTGACAATTTATAAATTACTTTACAAGTATTTTCGTTGAAATGATATCCTACGATAGTCATTTAGTGATTTATTATGAAATTATAGCTTTTCGTCGCAAATTAATATAATTTGTCAATTCAAGAAAAGTGACTAAATGGCCTCGAAAAGCTAGTCGTAAAAGGGTGCATATCGAGTGTTAGGAAACAAACTCAATGGTTTTGGAAAGCTTGTATCATTATCTCAAAGTTTTATCTTTTAAGTTTTTATCATAGAGGTCTCGATCATGGAGAAAAACATAGGTAAACTTGTACCAAAAATATTGTTTAAGGGTAGTTTTCGGCAAAGTTTAAGTGACCGTATTTTATTCGTTACAACTCCGTTTGACGAACGGTTGAACATTCTTGAAAATAGGCTAGGCGAACTTACTTTTACTAGAAGACATCGTTTTATAAAAAGTACTCCATCAATGTTAAAAATGACCCTCAACATGGTCATTTGCGGCCGTAATTTTGGCTATTAGAAAATATATATGTGTTATGCTTATATGAAATAGTTACGACAACCTTGTTTAAACGCGTGTAATTTAGTCATTACAAGTCCGTTTTCTACGTTTTATATGTCCTTAGCTTCGTGTTAAAGTATACTAATATATTTTTAATAAATCGACTCATTTGATAACGCTTAAAACTCATTTTGACTCATAAAAATTTGGGACAGCATGCTGAATTTTCTGAAAAATAGTTGTCGTCGTTAATCTTGAAAATAGCATAACTTCTTCGTTATAACTTCGTTTTAACCCATTCAAGCGGCCACGTTTTAATTTTAAAGTATATTTTCTGAATATCTACCCCAAAATATTTTGTAAACTTTCGAAATTTCCAGAATTAACAAAAATGATCAGACCCTTATATATTGTTGTCGAAATGGATTTTTCTCGCGTAATACTTATTCTAACCACTTCAAACCAACGCCAAAGCTATTTTAAACCTACCATACACCTTCTTAGGGTGTCATGGGTTCCTAGACATCATCAAAATGATATGTTTCAAAGGATAATTATAGGATGATATATATTTGTTAATAGTACTTAAAAACAAATAAAGTGGTATAGATAATCATGTAACTTGCATGTTTTTCTCAAGCATGATAAAATGACCAAAGTATGAATATGAAAGATTAAAAATGATCATGAAATGCTTACTAGTGAAGTGATGAGGTTTAAAGAACAAGGGTTTTTCCTAATACCCTAAGTTTTTATCTCAAAACCTTGATAAAGAGTATACTAGATTTGTTTAAATAACTTGCTCTTTCAAAAATATGGATTCCTTGCCTTCTTTTCTTCTTGGCCGGTTTCAATGAATGAAAAAGAGAGAGTATATTTGATTTTCACCTTAGGATATTTGTGCTTCTATGTGTTATGTTTGTATAATATTAAAAATAAATACATGTGTAAGGCTATACTAGTATATGTGTTAGTCTAAGATGAAGATTTTTAAGTCAAAGACTTGTTTTGTCATACTCTTGGTCGACAAGAGTGAAAAGAAATAGATATGATGTATTTTGTTTAAGTAAAGGTATAGATGTATAAGTAAAGTTAGTAATTTATGTGTATAATTAAGTATTTAGGGTAGCGTTAGCTAGAAATAAAGTTTTAACGGAACAAAATAAAATATATTGATGTCATAAAAATTATAAAATACATTTCTTACAAGTATTGAGGGAATAAATATTTTTTGAATTGAATTTACAAAAACCGTCGTAAATATTTATACATAACAATTTATATACAAAATAAATTGAAAACATCGGGTAAACTAATAATATAATTTTTATAGTCTTAAAATGAGTATAAAAATATATTAGGATTATTTTTGGAAATGTCCGATCAATTTTCAAAATAATTGATTATGCGCTAGCGTTTATTTAATAGGAAAATAAACATTTAATGAATATGCAAAACCATGCATGAACTAATATGATGATGGCATTACTAATGATATGTAGACTAAATCTAGTCTATATGAAATGTCCTCGATGATTTTTCATGAATTCGCAGCTAAACCCTTACTGTTACGCGAATTTGATACTCGTAAACCTAGTTTACGAAAAATGATGAATAGTGAATCATGAATAGTGATTTTTCTCCTGGAATGAATAGTGTTTCGTGAATAGTAATTTTTTGAAATATGTTCTCGGAATATCAAATCGACTTCAAAAACGATGAATAGTAAAATTTTCAAAGTTTGTAAAATGACCTGAAATTACGAGTTGTTACATTCGCCCACCCAAAAAGGAATTCAGTCCCTGAATTCAGTTCGTGTTGGTCTCTGCGGTTTCGGGTTTGTGATGAATGACGAGGAGAGAAGACATGAGGAAGTGCCGTTACGGTTATTGATGATTAAGAGTGTATAAACACCGCAATAGAAAAATATTGTAAGAATATCTCCGATGAGCATTACTTTGACTTTTAGGAATATGTGAAAATCCTGCTTGCACTAAGATGGGCTAATAACCTATTAAAGCACTATACTTGTCACAAATATCAATTCGACGTAGCAAACTAAAAAAATAGCTCTTTTATACATTAAACTTGACATTTTTGTCTTCCTTTAAGTATTATGACCAAATAATGACCATTTTACCCTTCGAAAAATATTTCAAAAAAAAGAGAAATTCAAAAAAAATTTCAGAAATTTCGAAAAAAAAGTATTTCGAAAAAAATAATTCAAAAAAAAAATTTTGGAAAAAAAATTTGGAAAAAAAAGTATTTCGAAAAAAATTTAAAAAGGGTAAAATGGTCAAAATTTGGTCATAATACTTAAAGGAGACAAAAATGTCAAGTTTAATGTCTAAAAGAGCTATTTTTTTAGTTCGCTACTTCGAACTGATATTTGTGACAAGCATAGTGTTTTAAAAGGTTATTAACCCCACTAAGATTTATAAATAATTGTTCCCAACATAACATGACCCCTCCAGAATTAGACATAGTTAGCTAGGCTATGTATAATTAAGGAACGATAATGTGACGTTCGATTTAGTTGTTATAACTCTCAATGTTTACAGAGATCTAAACCATGTTGTTAAAATGACAGTTAAGGTAAAAGGAAGTAAAACTTTTGTATGTGATAATGAATCAGTACATAATCTTAAGTTTTAAAGATCCGAATACGATAGAACACATAAACTTAGAAAGACAAAAAGCATAGGGAAATAAGACTACTAAATTCTAAACTTTATTAGTCTGTCGCGTTGTTGAGACCATGGCGAGCTTCTCCTCCTTCTAACATGTATACTTCCCCATGAGCATCCTTAACTTGTTGACCTTGGTTTTAGGGACATTGGTTCCGATAGTGTCCTTGCTCCCCACATCTGAAACATGTAACTATGGCCTTTCCGTTGCAGTCCTTAGCAAGGTGTCCCACTTTGTGACAGCTAAATCATATACCACGTGGACCATTATGATGTAGTGTGCATTGGTGGCATCGTGGTAAGTTTCCAGTATAAGCTCTTCCCTTTGTTGGTGCAGCAACATAGACCCTGGCGACTTCTTTTCTTCTATTTTGTTGTTGGTGATGGTTAGTGTTTCGGTTTTGGTTGTCGTTATTATAACCTCCCTGGTCATTTTCCCATTTCCTTTTGTTGTTGCTAGTTTGGTTGTTGTTGCTATTGTTGTTGTTAATGTTTTCCCCCTTCACAACTTAGGCCATGAGCTTTTGTGATACCCTGATAGATTCTTCAATTGTTTGTGGATCGTAAGAAATTACATCACCTTGAATAATCTGTGGAAGTCCTCCAATGAAAGCTTCCAGTAGTTTCTCGTTGTCCGAAACCATAGATGGACATAATGCAGCCAATTCTTGAAACCTTCGAATGTAGTTCTCGATGTCGTACCCAACAGTCACTAGCTCATAAAATTTCTTTTCCAACTTCTTCACCTCAGTATGCGGACAATACTTTTTCATCAACAACCCTTTGAATTTCTCCCATGTGAGCTTGTAAGCATTCTCCATTCCCATAGGCTGTGCATACGAGTTCCACCACGACATTGCCCCATCTAAAAGTGTACTTGTAGCGAACTTAACCTTGTAATCATTTGGGCAATTGCATAAAACAAATGCAGACTCCATTTTCTTAAACCATCGAACCATAGCATTGGCTCCTTCCGTGCCTTTGAACTTTGTGGGATCACAGTTCTTAAAGTCCTTGTATGTACAATTTCGAAATCCAGACACTCCTGCAGCTCCTGTAGCAGCAGCAAGTCTAGCAGCTTCAGCAGCAGCCGCGGCCTCGGCAGCAGCAGCTACTATTGCTCGTTCTTTCCTTAGTGCCTCGGCTATACTATCCTCTACATACTTTTGGATAGCAGTTGGTGTCATTTCTGGTGCAGCTTTCTTCGATGCCATAACTCTTCAAAATAAGAGGAAAGGTGAGACGTAGCAAAGTCCTATGTTAAGAATAAGCTATCTAAAGAGATGTGATATGAGGTAATATGTTTGAGGTTATTTTTCAAAATGATCGATGGTTTAGTGACTTAATGTGTGAATAACGTGTAACTTGACATGTTGGTAGTGAAACAGAGGAGTGAGAGCGACTTCACCCTCCCTGAAAGTTTCGTCTCGGCATTCGATGTTATCGGTGATGAGTCAACTGATGTTAAAATTGTGACAGGGAATGACAAGGCATTCTCCACATTGGAGTATAAAGGAAGGATAATGGAATGGTATCTGAGGGCATCTATGTGACAATCGGTTTGAAATGAAATTAAATAACTCGCAAAAAGTGCGCATGAATCCGCATGTAAAGTGAATATGCACTTAGGATGAAATGATGAGATGCTATCATGATGTAGTTATAGTCTAGGGTCAATGATGCAACGTAGTTCTCTATAACTGAAGAACTGATGCCAATCTGTCACACCCCCAAATTACCTGTTTTGCAGCGGAATGGAATTCCTGGGGGTTGACTGTCATAGCTCACAGTTACAATTATATTGAACGACCTAAAGTGTCGTTTGAAAAAAATACATCGTTTAATTGAATAAATAATCAAATTTTACAAAGTATAGGTCCCAAATGAAAATCAACTTGTGCAGAAATAAGTTTGTTACAAGCCAAACGATGTTTTTCAAGTGCATAAATCCCATGTGAGACGCATCGTCGCCACGACTCTATGATAAGTCCATAATCATGCCATGAACTGCATGCCTTAGAAACCTGAGATAAAACATGCTAAAAGTGTCAACACAAAGGTTGAGTGAGTTCATAGAGTTTGTGTTGTCGTGAAGAACCTTTAAAGAATGTTCATGCAGCAAAGGCATTGCAAATCCACTCAGGTCCAAGTTCTGCCCATACAAAACTTGCAACTTGTGTGTTTACAACCCATTGCCAAAATGTGTATAGTTTATGTTCAAGCGCATGATGTCAAATGAATTCACAATAGTGCCTAACTCAACGTAGAACCATAGCACATAATCAATTGTACATGACTCAATGTATCAGTAGTCAACTGATATAGCACATTGTTCGACGTAGAACTATAGCACGCAAACAAGAACAATTGATATGGTACAACATCCGGTTTTGAAACGATGGTGATCATGATAGAAGTTATCCTTAAAAATCTAAAGTACTTGCAAAAAATAGTTAAGCATGTATCTCCCCCAAAATAGTTCAAAACATTCAAAAGTAGGGGCTACGAAACTCACTTGGTACAATGATGTGATGACAAAAGTGAGTACACTGAAATGCGGCGCAAATCTCTAGCTGCGACCTATTGTGAATGATATGATCTATTATAAGTCATGATGTTATGCATGAAGCTCATATGATATCTATACCACTTGTGAATTTTTGAAAATAAAGTTTATCGTTGAAAAATAATCTTATAACGTCTTGACAATTTATAAATTACTTTACAAGTATTTTCGTTGAAATGATATCCTACGATAGTCATTTAGTGATTTATTGTGAAATTATAGCTTTTCGTCGCAAATTAATATAATTTGTCAATTCAAGAAAAGTGACTAAATGGCCTCGAAAAGCTAGTCGTAAAAGGGTACATATCGAGTGTTAGGAAACAAACTCAATGGTTTTGGAAAGCTTGTATCATTATCTCAAAGTTTTAGCTTTTAAGTTTTTATCACAGAGGTCTCGATCATGGAGAAAAACATAGGTAAACTTGTACCAAAAATATTGTTTAAGGGTAGTTTTTGGCAAAGTTTGAGTGACCGTATTTTATTCGTTACAACTCCGTTTGACGAACTGTTGGACATTTTGGAAAATAGGCTAGGCGAACTTAATTTTTCTAGGAGACATCGTTTTATAAAAAGTAATCCATCAATGTTAAAAACGACCCTCAAGATGGTCATTCGCGGCCGTAATTTTTGCTATTAGAAAATATATATGTGTTATGCTTATATTAAATATTTACGACAACCTTGTTTAAACGCGTGTAATTTAGTCATTACAAGTCCGTTTTCTACGTTTTATATGTCCTTAGCTTCGTGTTAAAGTATACTAATATATTTTTGATAAATAGACTCATTTGATAACGCTTAAAACTCATTTCTGACTCGTAAAAATATGGGACAGCATGCTGAATTTTCTGAAAATATATTTTTCGTCGTTAAACTTGAAAATAGCATAACTTCTTCGTTATAACTCCGTTTTAACCCATTCAAGCGGCCACGTTTTCTTTTTCAAGTATATTTTCTGAATATCTAGCCCAAAATATTTTGTAAACTGTCGAAATTTCCAGAATTAACAAAAATGATCAGACCCTTGTATATTGGTGTCCAAATGGATTTTTCTCGCGTAATACTTATTCTAACCACTTCAAACCAATGCCAAAGCTATTCTAAACCTACCATACACCTTCTTATGGTGTCATGGGTTCCTAGACATCATCAAAAATGATATGTTTCAAGGGATAGTTATAGGATGATATATATTCATTAATAGTACTTAAAAACAAATAAAGTGGTATAGATAATCATATAACTTGCATGTTTTTCTCAAGCATGATAAAATAACCAAAGTATGAATATGAAAGATTAAAAATGATCATGAAATGCTTACTAGTGAAGTGATGAGGTTTAAAGAACAAGGGTTTTTCCTAATACCCTAGGTTTTTATCTCAAAACCTTGATTAAGAGTATACTAGAGTTGTTTAAATAACTTGCTCTTGCAAAAATATGGATTCGTTTCCTTCTTTTCTTCTTGGCCGGTTTCAATGAATGAAAAAGAGAGAGTATATTTGATTTTCACCTTAGGATATTTGTGCTACTATGTGTTATGTTTGTATAATATTAAAAATAAATACATGTGTAAGGCTATACTAATATATGTGTTAGTATAAGATGAAGATTTTTAAGTCAAAGACTTGTTGTGTCATACTCTTGGTCGGCAAGAGTGAAAGGAAATAGATATGACGTATTTTGTTTAAGTAAAGGTATAGATGTATAAGTAAAGTTGGTAATTTATGTATATAATTAAGTATTTAGGGTAGCTTTAGCTAGAAATAAATTTTTAACGGAACAAAATAAAATATATTGATGTCATAAAAATTATAAAATACATTTCTTACAAGTATTGAGTGAATAAATATTTTTTGAATTGAATTTACAAAAACCGTCGTAAATATTTATACATAACAATTTATATACAAAATAAATTGAAAACATCGGGTAAACTAATAATATAATTTTATAGTCTTAAAATGAGTATTAAAATATATTAGGATTATTTTTGGAAGTGTCGGATCAATTTTCAAAATAATTGATTATGCGCTAGCGTTTATTTAATAGGAAAATAAACGTTTAATGAAATATGCAAAACCATGCATGAACTAATATGATGATGACATTACTAATGATATGTAGGCTAAATCTAGTCTATATGAATTGTCCTCGATGATTTTTCATGAATTCGCAGCTAAACCCTTACGGTTACGCGAATTTGATACTCGTAAACCTAGTTTACGAAAAATGATGAATAGTGAATCATGAATAGTGATTTTTCTCTGAGAATGAATAGTTTTTCGTGAATAGTAAAATTTTGAAATACGTTCTCGAAATATCAAATCGACTTCAAAAACGATGAAGAGTAAAATAATTAATAGTAACCAATGAATAGTAAATTCCCGATATGAATAGTAAAAATTTCAAAGTTTGTAAAACGACCAGAAATTACGAGTTGTCACACGGTGTCTAGCCTTGTACCGGATAAAGAGTAGGCGACGTTGTGACGGCTTCTCCGCCACAAGGAGTTTGTGTTGTGTAGTGATTACGAACTCTCGAGTGGGTGACTCGGGGAGTGGAGTAGGGCAAGGAAGGTGTCCTTGTAGCCGAACCACTATAAATACTCGCGTTGTTGTTTTGTGCTTCTTACTCTTTATCTTAGTTTTATTTAGTCATATGCTTATCTATCAACATCCAACACAAACGTCTAAATGGATTGACATAAGTCGATGTAAATAGTTTAAAACCAAGTTTTAATTGGCAAAACTATTCAACTTCCCCTTCTGGTTTTCCGCAATTGCTACCAGAGCTTCGTTACCAAGTTTTTAAAGTATATTGTACCTTAAAAACTTGACACGATCCGTGTATAATTGAAAACAACAAAGAAGGTCTTTTACAAAAATAAACATCATGTCTTAAAAACACTTGCGTAGGATGTTGATTAGATGACAGCATTATACTTTTTATTTCTTATTTTATCCTACTAAAATGCACTAACCTTTCTTATCATTTTTCTTAGTTCATGTTTGTCAAGCGATAGGAATTCCTTGATAACAAGATTACCTCTCATAAGAAGGTATCTAATTATCATCTAGATCACAAAGGAACCGGAGTTGTCTATTGACATTCTTTTGTCAAAAGTAGAAGACACTCATAATTACATTAGAGGTATGACTTTCTAATCCTTTTTTAAAAAAACATTAGCTTATAATAAGTATGCTTGCATAGGAACTTATATGATTATATATTCACATACTCGTGTATTACACGTTGCTTCGTTAGGAAACTTTTCTTGCATACGTGTTACTTTTTCCGTCTATAGTCTAGGTTTATAAACATGTGTTTTTATTTTTACTTAATCCAAAAATCAAATCTTTCTAATAATAAATGAAAACACAAATCTCAAAAATTCCACCTTCCCCATAAAAACTTCCTTCGCTCGTCAACTCCACCAAACCCTCATTTTTCAAATCTTCCACTTTCAAAAATTACCTCTCATTCAAACTTCATCTTCCCTCTCATCTCAAATTAAAACCAAGATAGAACTTCATCATCATGGTTTACATCCCCTTCGTGTTCATCGCCTTGACACTCATCGCTCTCGTGTATCCCATGATCAAGTTTTCTCATGGAGACATGTACTTTGTGTTGTTAATCTACATTGGTGTTATATATTCAGTTCTTTGTATCATTCTTAGCATTGAAATGAAATATTAATAATGTTTTAGTTTATCTAGTTTACTTTTCATAATGTGTTTGTCATTTCTTTTATTTCTTGTCTTTCGTACATTTGGTCTTGGGATACCTTAGAAACCTACAATGCATGCTCAACTAAGTAAATACTGGCTAAAATACACTTCTTTAATAAACCTAAAAGATGTAAATATCTAGTTTTCATCAAGATCATTTTTCTGTCACTACAGATCCACAGATCCCTATAGTTTAACTAGTCGGATCACTCTTGGAAGGGAACCAAGAGAACTGTGGAACTTGGAAATAGATTCTCATGCAAGATTAAAACCTTTTCATCATAAATAGAAAAATTCCACTAGAATGTTAAGTACTAAGTAAGTTAATTATCATTGTTAATAAAAACTAGTAAAAACGTTAGGTGGTCATCTTTTTGCTTTAATGCATCTCATCATATTATCTTTTTACTTCCAGAGGTCTCGTCATGTCTCATGAGTATGAATTTGACTTTCAACTCTCTCATGTCTACATTCCTAATATCTCTCTTGAGCCCAACACGCCTGGAAATCATGTCCGTGGGTTCAATAATCTCAAAACTTGTTAGTTGCATGAAGTACGTATTGTCGACACACCTCTACTATACGAAGAAGGTATCAATACCTCCTTCCGAACCATAGGACTAGAAGGACTTCTCGGAAGTAACGAGAAAATCTATCCACGGTTTGTATTGGAATTCTTTCGTCAAGTTGAACTCGTTCGTAACGAGGATCGATCTTTATCTCTTTGGTTTTGGATCAAAAACCAAAAGTTTGTCTTAACCATTGGGCAATTTGCTCACATTCTCCGAATTCCAAATCATGGACAATGTGCCTTCACTGAAGATTGGTCTCTTGATTCTCTCTTCAACCATCGTGAAGAAAATAGTCCATATTTTTCACACATACCTTCCCCTCAAGAATTAACTCGCATGATATACAAACCTCGACCCTATTACTCTGATCCAAACATAATCCATACACATGATATCTGAGATGAGTTTAAACCTCTCACAGTCATCCTACGTGAAAATGTTTAAAGTCTTAGGGGAAATCGAGAAATCCTTCCCGCTTGTTGCTCACATAATGTATTGTTTGCTAAATCAACAACCATACAATCTTGCCTATTTCTTCGCAAGACGAATCGTAGAACATAAAGGCAACAACAACAAACTAATCCCCTATGGAATGTTCCTGACATGCCTTTATCACCATACCATGTACTTCCACCCTCAATTTCAAAGTCCGTTTTACGTACTCGTGAATAAGATGATGGAACCTCTAAACACATCTCACATCAAGTCTTTATTCATCCCTGAGTCGGCAAATACTCATCATCCATTTGACGATCCATCTAGCGAAAACGCTCAAGAAACTTAGTTTCCTTTCTAAATAGGATCAATCCGTAGATTTCATCTTTTATCATTGTAATATTTCTCATGAAATAAAACATTTAACGTTTGATGTCTCACTTATATAGTTGTTCAAATTCCTTAGAAAGCACTGGCATTGAAATATGATACCTTATGCAAATTTTGCACACCTTATGTGAAGGTACTGTTTAGCATGAGACGGATCCCTCACTTTGTACTAGACGGATCCCTCCACTTAGGGAACCGTGGGATTCGGGCAAATAGATATGCAACTACAAACCTTTTTATATCAAACCATTCCCCTAGATCACATCATACTAGCTAAACATGATTCTTTAGGATCACTTAAGTCTTCCTCAAGCTCAGTAGGTCTCACACTCACCCATAGCTAACTTAGGATCAAATTCAAAGTGCTTTTGATTTATCAATTCACCAAAACTCACCATATTTCCGCTCCAATGCTCACACATTGTTCCTCACACCTCAAAACAATTAGCTTGATATTTCTCTCAATTGATTTTAGTCATACTTAACTTAAAATAGGCTTAAAACTAGCTTTTCATTTCTTTTTATTTTTTAGGAATTTTTCAAATTTCTCTTAAGCCCCCATCTGATCTCTAGGATCAATTGCCACCATTTGTCATTCTCAAATCAATGAGTATCATCCTTAAACACTTTGTTGCACTCTCAAAAAGTCCACTTTCCTACCAAATACCATCATTAAGTATCCTCACTCCTTATGGTTGGACATTTAAGTCACCTATCACTTAAGACATCTAAGGAAAGTCAAACCCTCAAGATTTTTAGGTACTAGGCTTTAGAAGAGCATAATCACTTCACTATTTCTTTGTCTGACAGACGAATCCCTGGTTTATAACCAGACGAATCCCTAGTGAGAGGGAACCGTGGGATCCGTATCTACATAAAGCTTGGAATCAGCTTTTCTTCCAAATTTAAACCTCTTTGGTAATCTAAACACTCTTGCTTACCATTTAATGACTCCCTAGAGTAGAACAACACCATATTTGACCTTGGTGCATGACAAATCTTCTTAGTGGTCTTGAATTTAATTCATTAACTCAAACTCATCCTTTGTAAGCCAAACACTCTTAAGAGCTTAAGTCACCACTCTTACCACAATCCTAAAAGTCAATAGTTAAAGACCTCTACTACACCCTCTCCTTCAATATGACTAAAGCATATAGCAAGAACTCTTCAAACAAAGGTTCATCCCAAAAGAACTCATATGGTCCATGAGATATCATCCACCGAATCATCATCTGTAAGAAGTCCAAATGCTAGAATCCCACCTCTACAATCTCAATCACCAATAGATAAAAGAACTACGAGAATTAGCATTAGACCTTTAGAGTTGGAAAATGCTTCATCAAGCTCTAAACCAAATGCAACTAGTTCTAGTAAAACACCCAAGCCTTCATTTCTAGAACCTAGACTACATTCCTTTACCGAACCTCTTTCCCATCCAAATCTCTACTCATTAGAGCACTCACCACCAAGGAATTCCCACTCACCAACCATCTCGTTAAATAGGGAACCACCTACATCACCAAATAGTCCACCTTTGGAGACAAGGAATCACCAAAGATCTAACCATATAGAGGACTTTCCATTACCACCACCAACTCATACATCATCACCTTCATTCTTAGTGGAACCACATCCTACATTGCTCAACGCACCTCCACCATCCTTTGTGGAGCCTCCTCAAAACATCCAACCTCCTTTGGTTCCTAGTATTAACAATAATTGCTCTAATTGTAAAATCACCCAAGGACTTGTTCAAGAAGTACGAAATGAGTTGCATTTCATGTTTAATCATCTCCTTGAATGATTGGACCAAGTCAACAAGTCTACCCATCCTTAGATTCAAGCACTTTGGTGCTTTTTAGGTCTCCGTTACTCATTAGAATTAGTAGAAAATGTATTACATGTTTGAATCATTCACTTAGTTTTAGAGATATATAGATCATCTCTCGTATTTCTTATTGAATGAAATTACATTTTTTACGCCATATTGTCTTGAGAATATGTTTGGTTCCTTAATACATATCTCATTTTTATGTTAAAATCACCTGTTGCATCACCATTGCTGTCTTATGCTTATAGACAGATGGATCCCTCAGTTTTATTTAGACGGATCCCTCCAAAGATGTAAATGTGGGATCCGTGCAACAAAAGACTTTTTTATTACTAACTTAAGCCTTATTTGCAGGAATTTTTGCATTATATACTTGATTTCTAACCTTTGTTTTGCAAATTTTCAATATACACACGAAGACTTTGACACCCTTAGCTAGGGGGAGTTTCATGTCAAAGTAATACACTGAAAAATCATTGGCAAGATCAATTACATTAGGATTACATTACAAGACGTCCTCCTTGCAAAGTTGCAATCATCAAGGGGGAGCATATCCGTCACAAAGACGAAACCACTTGCAAACATAGTTGCAATGAACTAGTTTAGTATTTCTTCTTACTTGACGCCCTCACAAAGGGATGGACTCTTCAAGGGGGAGCAAAGTCGAGAATACTTCTCCTCACTTACTCTCTATTTTTTATTCTTTTTCTTTTCACATGTTTTTCTTAAATTAATGCTTTAGTTTCTATTCGACGCTCTTTTTGTTTCGACAAAAAGGGGGAGAAGAGAGTAAAAACTTTAATTCAAACTTTTACAAATTTTAGTTTTTCCTTAAAATAATTTTATGTTTTGTCATCAGCAAAAAGGGGGAGATTGTTAATACAAATAAGTTGTAAAAATGTTTATTTATATTTTACGATCTTCTAATGTTTTATCGATAACAAACATAAAATCATTTTAACAAAACAAATAAAATACGTAAATGCTTTAAGCCAATAGTTTACTAACACACTTAAATTTTCATATAAAACACTAAACAAGTAACAGTGCTTTCATGTTTAGCAATGCATATGTACAACAACCAGTGTTTACATATTGGGTAAATATATACATACTTAGTGTGTGTTATAATGTGTAATAGAATGGGTAGAAGTTTTTAGTATTTGACCCATTGACTAAATAAATTGAATGTAGTTGGGTAAAACCCAAAATCCATAACCCATACCCATGGAGCATAACCCATGACCCATTGCATGACATCATGCATAAGTCATGATGGGTATTATCCTTGACCCACGGAGCTAACCCATAACGCATAGAATAGATACATTGCATATTCTAGATACATTGTATCTACTTGAATACCCATGGTCCAAAGTCTAGGACCCATAACCCATGACCCATGACCCAAAACCCATGGCAAAGAGGAACGTCCCACGGTTCCCCCAGTTTACACTATACGAATCGCTCAAGTAATATCCGTGGGATCCGTGGAACAGTAGCATGTTTTCTTCTATAAATAGTGAGCCATTTCTTCATTGTAGGTTGCCACTACTACACATACTTTCACCTAGTATTGTAAACTCTCTAACCTCAGATCCAAAGGATCTTTCTATGTTGTTTGTGTTTGTTTTTGTCTGATTCTCTAGGTTTGTCTTAAAGGCGATATCACCACCTCTTGAAGTTGAGCAAGCTCAAGTCCATGGATTGCCAAGCTTTGTCATCATCAAGAATTCTGATGGTATCTTTCTGATAGTTCTTTCCTTTCTCATTAGGAATGTTGTGTTGAAGACATAGGTGAAAGATGTCTAAAGGGTCAAGACAAAAACATTAGTGAAAAGTGTCGAAGAGTCATATTGAAGGCATCAGTGAAAGGTGCCAAAGATCTGTGTCAAAGGCATTAGTGAAGGGTGCCAAGAGTCTGTATTGAAGGCATTAGAGAAGGGTGCCTAGAAGTCAAGTGAAAAGGCATTAGTGAAGGGTGCTTAGGAGTCGAGTCAAAGGCATTAGTGAAAGGTGCCTAATGTGTATATTCAACATGGTGTGTCGATGTACAAGATAGATTAGTAATGGGTTAAAGGATGTTGATATCCTTGTTGATGTTGTCATAAGGAGTGGATCTCCTTTGGGATAGGATTTGTGTAGTTTTGGGTAGTAGTTCCTCCTATTTACTAGAACTCGGTATCTAGCCTTGTACCGGATAAAGTGTAGGCAACGTTGTGATAGGTTTGGTTCTACCTAGTGGAAGAACCCGGTGTCTAGCCTTGTATCCGATAAAGAATAGGCGACGTTGTGATGGCTTCTCCGCTACAAGGAGTTTGTGTTGTGTAGTGATTACGAACTCTTGAGTAGGTGACTCGGGGAGTGGAGTAGGGAAAGAAGGTGTCCTTGTAGCCGAAACACTATAAATACTCTCGTTTTCGTTTTGTGCTTTTTACTCTTTATCTTAGTTTTATTTAGTCATATGCTTATATATCAACATCCAACACACACGTCTAAATAGATTGACATAATTTGATCTAAATAGTTTAAAACCAAGTTTTAATTGGCAAAATTATTCAATCCCCTTCTATTTTTCCATATATTAGTTACAAGTGATTCCAACAGAGATAGATGGAGAAGGGAAGGGATGTAGAGAAAAATTTAGAGAGGATGAATTTTGCTCTTGATACCATATTAGAATTGATTTTCTTGTCCATTAATTAAAACACACAATTACAATATATAATTCCTAATAGATGGTTCTAGATACAAAACACTAAATGGGATAGGCCTATCACTAATATAAAAGCCCAAAAGCTTTCATAATAATACACTCGTCTAACAAAACCGACGTAGACATAAAAAGGAAATTTTTGCAATTGAAGCCTTTACAGCCTAACAACTAAGAGCCGACATTAAATCTTATTCGAGAGCTCTACAGCGTAACAAGGTACAAAGTGTTACGCCGTGAATAAAATAACTTCTATGGCTCTCGGTCTTGGATCTTGTCCCCATCATTCCCCCTTAATTGAAAAGAACCCGCCCTCTAGTTCTCACAATTAGTAGCTTCATATACACCAAAAAAAGTTTCACAATGATGCTTATCTGTTATATGTTTGAATTCTACATTAACTCACGTGCTCTCTTCATATTTCTTTACATGTCTACTACACTCCCGATGATCAACTGATGACCCCAAACATCGGGTTGTGTACTACTTATCAACAACCACCAAGTATTCAATTGCGATATAAATAGTTTCTTTGTTCGTTGTTCAAAACTTTATTGGATTTTCAATAATTATATTCACAATTAACCCATAATCAAAATCACAAACCTTTGTATCTTTAACAATTCGGACTTGGCAGCTTCATCTTCAAGATTCTTCAAACCCATAGAATCCTTTGTCTTCTCTGGTACTTCAGTCGATTCTTCCTCACTAGTTGTATCAACTTCAACATCATAGATTTTCAACTTCAATAATGATATCGGGTTTCAACAACTTTTTGTCATTCTTAACCTCGGGCTTTGGTACATGATTTGATCTTCCGGTGGAATCATCGAAATTTTGTTTCCTTCCCAAAAGAAAAGGTATAGATTATGCTTTAAATCATTAAAACCTTGAATTTCTTGTCGCCATGATTTTTCCAGCCGAATATGATAATCTTTCATGTCATCCAATTCACAACACACTTCAAGTTTATAAGACCTACCAATAGATATTAGTATCTAAAAATCATATGTTTTTCTAATTGGACAAATCTCCATTGGTTTGAGTCTATGTGATGTTGGGTTCAAATCATGGGGATTAGTCGGCCAAAAAGTCAGAAATCATGGTTACCAAAAAAACATCTAGCTCCAGAATTGTCCAAAATTAAAGAAAATACCTACGGTTGTCAATAGATCCGCCTATGGTTAGACTAATTCTTGAACCTCAATAATTTCTACCCTCGCGATTCTTGTCGATCGATGACCCACCTAAGATTACGGAAATTAGTTCTTCTAGCATAGTGTAACTCCTGTCAAGTTCTTTCATAGATTTGGTGAACCATCACCCATGTACTCTCCAGACCATACCCCACCAACAATATGGATTTGATAACATGTACACCCATCACCATCCAGGAAACTAACAAGCTCTTAATGCCAACTGACGTATAACGTGAAAGCAAACTTGATAACCCTAATCCAAAGTTAATAAAAAAGGTTAAACCACCAGGGAGTAAAACTATAACAAGAGTAAAGACTATAAAACATAATTTTGTTAATGAAAACAAAGTGAATTACAATGAAAATGAGCCTGATATTTATATGGATATAAAACCTCGAGAAAAGTTAACATATATATAGTAAAAAATGACTTAAACATTAAAAGGAAAATTTTGCAATTGAAGCATTTACGGCGTAACAAGGGAAACTACCATAACAACTTAGAAGCTGAAATTAAATTGTATTAGACAGCTCTACGGCAGATCTGATGATGTATTCCCGTAAGTATTGTAACATCCCAACCCGTCACAGGTTAAAATGTCACATTATGGTGTCATACAAAGCATATAAACGCAAGAGGAAGTCTTATTAAATAAAAATACCAAGTCATCTAAATGAATGACTTCAAAAGGAGATACAAAATCCAACATATCTAGAAGAAATGAAATATCAAAAGAAATATTCTTCAAAATGAGTCCAAAATGATACGGGAAACTAAAGTCGGTTTACTCAATGCTCCTACTCTCAGCCCATCAAAGCCCAACATCCCACTTGGTACCTGCCGCATGGAAAAGAAAATATAGCTGAGCTTAAAAATCCCAATGAACAGATATAACAAAACAAAAGCTAAACATAATCACAAATACAAAAATGAATCAAAGGAGACTGATAACAAAGTCGTAACGAGCAAGCAGAATGAGTCTATGAGGAACCTGTAGAACACAATATTAACAAATATCCTGAAGAAACAGAAATCAAAGAAGACCAATGTAAAGTAACACATCAGCGAACAGATATAAGACATATAAATAACTAAACATACAAGTACTGAAACATAATTGATGTGCTATTTCATCATGCCTTTAATATTTATAAAACTAAGATATACTAGGATAAACACATACTAACGGGCAGAGAACCCGGTCAGATGAAGTAAAGTGTTAGGTAAATCTGAGTGTCATCCCAAGAGAGATGTGATCTGAAAGAACTAAGATACTATGAAATAAATAAGATAAAATGATAGTGGTATGATAAAGTAGATGGAATAATCCTAATTAAACAGGAGTAGAAATCAGGAAAAAGTAATGGAAGAGTGAAGCTTAACCAAGATTTTAGATATGTTTTAATTCTCAATATTTAAGCTCAATATATTGGGTAAATACCAGTAGACTCCTTTGGTCAATTCTTCTAAGCCTATGATTCTTAGACCCCTCATCAAGATGATCAGATCACGCGGGATCATTCAATAATCTAATAGCAGTCATTAAGTATCAAATCTACTAGACCTGGGCTATGGAAACCCGGCTGATAGGAACTTAGATTTCCCCTAGCTTTTTAAATACCTCCATTTGATAGGTGATCATTTGGTCAATTCGCACACAGAGAATGGTTGTACTATGGCTAATTCCTTCCATACTTCGCAATATAGTGAGTTGAGGTCAGTTAGTCAATTCTCCCAACTCCCTAGATACTAACAAGCTTATAACATACTGAAACTAGCAATCTATTATAAGACTAAGTAGATTTCTATAAAGAGTAAAAGAGGATAATTAACAGAAACTGAAATGTGAATTAATTACATTAATTCATAGTATGATCTCTAGAAAAACATAAAAAATCAAACTCAAATACAATGGAAATCGTAGAAGAGAACTTCGTTCTTCATACTCCTAGGCCATGATTCTTCTTCTGTGGTTGCTCTCCCCAAACCCTAGAAATGTTTCGGAAGGGGAAGATGTCTTGAAAATTCAGAATTCATCTTGTATTTATAGGCGTGATGTCACACCTCCAAATTACCCGTTTTGCAGCGGAATGGAATACCTAGGGGACGACTGTCATAGCATCACAGTTACAATTATATTGAACGACCTAAAGTGTCATTTAAAAAAATACATCATTTGATTGAGTAAATTAATCAGATTTTATAAAGTATTGATCCCAAAAGATTTCCAAAGTACCAAAAATGAATTTGTTACAATCGAACGATAGTTAAGTGCATAAAATATATGTGAGACGCGTCAACTCGGCGACTCCATGCAAGCCATGATGATATGCTAATACCTGAGATAAAACATGCATAAAACCGTCAACACAAAGGTTGAGTGTAATCCATAGTTTTAATTAAATCGTTTGAACACAATATTCGTAGTGTGAGTTACACTGTTTCACACTCATCGTTGAAAATAAAGCAACATTTATTTCACTAAGTTCATGACAACCAAAGCGTAAACCTCGTACCAAAAGAAATTGGTAAAATCGTTTCATCGCAGCCCTAATAGGTAACCTTGCCAATTTACCTTATTGATTCAAAAATAGTGCGTTCGATTTCCCCTAACTGGGTCAATAAGAACGGGAGTGTTAATTCCAATAGGCTTATTCACAATATTTGCGCTCACTCGCAAGTGACTAATGGTGCATGATGTAGGGACTTCAAACATGGCAATTGATTACTTAGTGACAATAAAACATTTGGATATCGCATACAGTTCAAAGCGTTTGTGTTCGATTAAAATATAGCATGTATCTCCCCCAAGAGTTTGTAAAACAATTAAGTAATAGAAAGTGGGGCTGTGAACTCACCTGATGCAATGATTATGATGACAAAGTGGATACACTGAAATGAGGCACAAATCTCTAACCGCAACCTATTATGAATGATATGATCTATAATAAGTCATGATGTAATGTTATGCATGCAAACTCATATGATATCTATACCACTTGTGCATTTTTGAAAATAAAGCTTATCGTCGAAAAATAAGTTTATAACGTCTTGTCAAGTTGTAAAATGCTTTACAAGTATTTACGTTGAAATTATATCCTACGATAGTCATTTAGTGATTTATTAAGAAATTATATTTTTTCGTCGTAAAACAATATAATTTCACAATTCATGAAAGTGACTAAATGGCCTCGAAAAGCTAGTTGTAAAATAGTGAATATCGAGTGTTAGGAAACAAACTCAATGGTTTTGGAAAGCTTGTAGCATTATCTCAAAGTCTTAGCTTTTGAATTCTTATCATAGAGGTCTTGATCATGGAGAAAAATATAGGTGAAGTAGGGTACTTGGACTAAAAATATTGTTTACGGCTTGTTTTTGGCAAAGTTTGAGTGACCGTATTTTATTCGTTACAACTCCGTTTGACGAACGGTTGAACATTTTGGAAAATAGGCTAGGTGAACTTGCTTTTACTAGAAGACATCGTTTTCTAAAAAGTATTCTATCAATGTGAAAAACGACCCCAAACATGGTCACTAGCGACAACTAGTTTGGCTAATAGAAAATATATATGTGAGTGTTTTATACTTGTGAATAATAGTTACGACAACCTTATTTAAACGCGTGTAATTTAGTCATTATAAGTCCGTTTGCTACGTTTTATATGTCCTGAGTTTCGTATTAAAGTATACTAATATATTTTTGATAAATCGACTCATTTAGATAATGCTTAAAACTCATTTTTGACCCTTAAAAATTCTGGACAGCATGCAGTTTTCCGGAAAATATAGTTTTCGTCGTTAAACTTGAAAATAGCATAACTTCTTCGTTATAAATCCGTTTTAACCCGTTCAAGCAACCACATTTTTGTTTTAAAGTATATTTTATGAATTTCTAGCCCGAAATATTTTATAACCTGTCGAAATTTCCAGATTTCACATAAACCAACAGACCCTATTTTTAGTTTGTCGAAAGTGATTTTCCTTGCGTAATACTTATTCTAACCTCTTCAAATCAATACCAAATATATTCTAAACCTACCATACACCTTCTTAGGGTATCATGGGTTCCTAAACATCATCAAAAATGATATGTTTCATGGGATTAATTATCGGATGATATATACTAATTATAAGTACTAAAAACATTAAAAGTGGTATAGGTACTCATATAACTTGCAAGTTTTCTTTCAAGCATAATAAAAATAAACAAAGTATGAATATGAAAGATTAAAAATGATCATGAAATGCTTACTAGTTTGATGATGAGGTTTATGGAACAAGGTTTTTCCTAAATACCCTAGGTTTTTCTTGCAAAACCCTTAAAAGAAAGTATACTAGAGTGTATAAATAATTTGATCTTGAAAATTTTTGTGTTCCTTCTTGTTTTTCTTCCTTGGCCGGCTTTCAAGAGTAAAATGGAGAGGTTTTATATTTTTTTCACCTTTGCAATAGTGTATGAATGTGTTTAGTTTGTGTATAAGATAGTATATTATTAAAACCAATACAAGTGTTAGTCTATAATGGTATATGTGTAAGAGCTAGTGAAGATGTTTATGTAAAAATTGTGTTGTGTCATTGTTTTGGTCGACAAGGTAAAAAAAAAGAAAAAAAAAAGGTGATGTATTTTGATGTATTAATGTATAAAAGTGTAAGTATAGTATGTAATTTGTATGTATAATTAATTATTTAGGGTAGCGTTAGCTAGAAATAAATTTTAACGGAAAAAATAAAATACATCGATGTCATAAAAATTATAAAAATACATTTCTTACAAATATTGAGTGAAATAATAATTATCAAGTAGTATTTACGAAAACCGTCAAGATAATTTTTGAGTGAAAGAACAATTTATATATAAAATAAATTTAGAACATCGGGTAAACTAATAATATAATTTTTGTAGTCTTAAAATGAGTAGAAAAATATATCAGGATAATTTTTGAAAGTTTCGGATTAATTATTCAAAATAAATGATTACGCGATAGCGTTTATTTAATAGAAAAATATACGTTTACTGAAATATGCAAATCCATGCATGAACTAATATGATGATGATGATGTTAATAATGATATGTAGACTCAATCTAGTTTATATGAAATGTCCTCAATGATTTTCATGAATTCGCAGCTAAACCCTTACGGTTACGCGAATTTAACATTCGTAAACCTAGTTTACGAGAAATGGTGAATAGTGAAACATGAATAGTGATTTTTCTCTGAGAATGAATTGTGTTTCGTGAATTGTAAAATTTTGAAATAAGTTCTTAGAATATCAAATCGACTTCAAAAATGATGAATAGTAAAATGATGAATAGTAACTAATGAATAGTAAATTCCCGAGATGAATATTAAATTTGAGAAATGACCTGAAATTACGATTTGTCACACGTGAAACCCTAATTTGAGCTACGGCGTAACTCTATGAAATAGTTATGCCATAGTTCTTCATAAGCGGATATACTAATGTCAATCCAGGATTACAGCGTAACCTTAACTGATGGTCACGTTGTAGTCTTCATAAAATGTATTTTACGTCGTAACCTTGCTAATAGTTATGGGGTAGTCTTCATTAGCTACGTCTGGAGTGGTAACTACACCGTATCTTTATCTGTGTTACAGCGTAGTCTCATTACGGCGTAACTCTATTAGTATGTTACGTCGTAGTCTTATTAAATATAATTACGGCGTAACTTCATCACATAGTTATGCCGTAGTCTTTGTCAATGTAAAATACTCCAACTTGAGCCCAAAATCGTCCAAATACCACTTCTTCATAGCAAATTATTCCTGAAACGAAATAAGAAGAAATAAAGATGATTCTAGTAACATTTTAAGCATAATATGTCAATAAAGGGGGAAATTAATACTTAGAATATCAGGATTATTTGATGTTATCAAATATCCCCCACTTAAACTCTACTTGCCCTCAAGTAGACCTTTAGATTATAAGTAAAATAATACATTCCTTAATTAAAATCGAAGAACATGCAGTTAAGAGTTCCCATGCCAGAACAATTTTAGGGCCAAACACCTCACGAAACGGGGAATGAAACACTCTCACACTCATCCTATTCTAAGTGTTTAATTTTGGGTTGATCACTCAATTGCACAGATATACTAACTATTCTATCATAGGCTTGGCGATTACACAAATCTCCACCACTAGAGCTAAGGTCAACTCAATCTTTAGCAGGAAATGTTGGTTTATGATGTTGCATAGGTTTAGGGTGATGTGTCATTACTAACGTGTCACGGCAAAGTGGACAAAATCAATGATACATGACCAAATCCATGACCAAGATACCAAGGATTGCTCGCTTCAACATCTAGACACACTTCATGACAAAAAGGTTAAGGTGTGACATGGGAAAATATAATGGGTGAAAAAGAAAAAGAAAACAAATAGTCTTAGCTCAAAACCTAGTCGTCACTACCCATCGTTCATCCAAAATTTCAAACTTCAGATGAAGAAACCGGATCATGATGTATCAAGTGAATGTGCCGCTAGAGATGAGCAAATTACCTGTTCTTTGAAACGTTGGCATTTTTAACTTATCCAACTCAAATCTTCAAATGTGATTGATGTGGTCTCCTCGATGCTAATTTCTCACAATCTCATAACATAGTGCTACAACTTTTTGCACTTTTAACAATAAGAACTAATCAATTGAATATATATATATATATATATATATATATATATATATATATATATATATATATATATATATAAACATAAACTTAAATACTGAATGATAAATTATCCCCCCACTTGAGATGAACATAATGAGAATATCGGGGATCTTCAATGATCTTCAAATAATTGAATTCAATGTAAGCGTGATTTCCGAAACTCTCCACTTAAACCTTGAACTAGGGTAAACAGTAACTTCCTGATCATAAACTAAGACTATATGGTAGGCTAGGGTGAAAAGGTGTAATGAAATAAGAGTGCAGATGGGTTAAGAAATCAAAATAATAGGCTCAAATGAGTGTAACTAGGGGTATCTTGCACTAATAATGAGTGAAACAAAAAGGGTTTACCATGGTGGTCAAAAATTCAATGTGACTAGTTGATAAATGCACACAAATGAACACATATGGGCTATTTGGTTTAATCCTAAAACATTTGCCTCTTCAAGTTGCCTTTTCCAAATGTATCAAGCTAAGTTGACACACTACTCGTCTATGGTCTCGAAATGATGTAAGGGCCAAGTTCTAAATTCTATAATACTACCGGCACACTCAATTTTTAGTAGATTTGGGTAAAATAGGGGAAACGGAAAGGCTAAATCTCACCAATTACATTAAAGGTTATTGGGTGCTCGGCTTCATATAATTCTAGTTTGGTTAAAAACATGTCAAATGTTTTTAAAAATAACTTCATTTTTCAAACCAACTAGAAATTTTAGGGCAAGTAGCCTAAGTAAAAGCAAACTTCATTTCTATTCCGGTCCCACCACTTGAGGTGTACAAATAATAATAATTATCCAGGGGTACTAGTGGTGCTTCCAGGGGTTGGCTAAGGATTCATGTAGGCTACACCATGTTGAACTTAAATATCAGGAATATTTGGTTGATACACGTATGGAGCTCCATGGCAGCGTGGGTGGCTGAGGTGTATCTCTTGAAGCATCTGGCTTATGAGGGCTACGCTCCAGCTGAAGAAGTCTTGCTAGAGCTCCTGCACTTGGTTTAATGCACCGAAAACCATCAAATTGGTTACTTAACTGTAAAAACCGACAATTTCTTGGTCTATTATTTAAAGACGTCACCATTTCATTTTATTAGGAAAACACGAATTATTATTTTCCAGTATTTACGGAAGATTGCAATTTAAAAACCAGAAGTTACGATGGTTTTCTGAAAAGTGTCACCACACGCGTGCCGACGATGTCCTAATAATAGTAAAAATTCATAATTTACATTCAGAGTCAATTGTTTCATTTTCATGATTACGTTTATAAACGTGCTCTTGGAAATTCATTTCTATGATTTGAACAAGCGAGGTACCGTGATTACACTTTGGTTCAACGGGAAACGGGGTACATGGAGCAACTAAATAAATTTAAACCCACAAATAATAAACCTACCCTTTCTATTTCCCATGTTCCGCCCCTCCCCCTTTAGACCCTAGTCCCCAGATAAATCACTTTCACCTCTCCTCTTCTGCTCCTTCATGCTATCTCCTTCACCAAAATGTCGGCTTTATGGTTTTGACTTTCCTATTCCCTCGTTTCCTTTCTCCTCAAACACAACACAAAAGATGACCTATCACCATCAATCCGAAGTCAAACAAGCAATAAAGCAAAAGTTATGTTGATCCGTCCTTTTCATTAGTTCTTTTCTTCCCAAGAAGCCATCACAAGAACGCGTGGGTAGAAGGATTGATAACAACCTTTGCTAATTTAGTCGACTCATAAGTTTCCCCTCAAGAAAGTGTA
This sequence comes from Chrysanthemum seticuspe, assembly GCA_019973895.1. NCBI lineage: Eukaryota > Viridiplantae > Streptophyta > Magnoliopsida > Asterales > Asteraceae > Chrysanthemum > Chrysanthemum seticuspe. The sequence goes on from BPTQ01000008.1 coordinate 42,017,196, forward strand.
GTCAGGACTTCTTTTCTTCTTCTTTTTATACCCGGTCGGACCACAGGGAGCCATCACACACCATGAAACACTTCTATCATAATAATATATTCTTGAGTGCTCACATTCAAGTTGTTGGTACTTGGGGTAACTTTATCCGTTCGACCGCGCCAATTAGCTGTAAGGGATATATTTTTGTTTTAATTCATGAAACCTTTGTTATGTTTGTGATTGAGTTATGAGTCTGATTTTTATTCTATTCAAGGATGTTATCATTTTGAGATTTAACCTTGTTGCAACGGTGTGATTAAAATTTCTGGAAAAATGTATGTTGTGATTCGATGTGGTAAAACCGTGGGAAGATGACTTTGCAGAAGTGTTGTGGTCCTAAATCCTAAATACCCTTAAGTTCTAAGACAAATTGAATCCTAGTGGTGATTGGGTGAGTAGTAGTGTGTCACGAGCTAAATACTCCTTCCTGCTGTCTGTCGTGATCCTGAATCCATCCTAGGATGCAAGTTGGTTTTATTCTTTGTTTACAAGTCGCGATAACCAAAAACTAAGTCACCTAGGGTATACGGGTTACCCATGCTAAAGTGGTATTTACTCATGAACGTAGGTGTTAACTTGGGAAGTCAATAGTTGTTTCGAGAAATATTTATGTGACCTTTGGTTGCTGAGATTCAACCGAGACCCATATAGGGTTTCAGGCTACTAGATTCATTCAGCTATGAAACCAAGTTCGTACATTGCACTTAGCTCACTTACTAGCTCATTATAGCCAAGCGAGTAAAAAAATTAGTTAGCACCTTGCGGGTCATTGATGTAAATTTATGTACAAGAAGAGACCCAAGGGGTGTTTAGGTTACTTCGAGTAACAAAAGAGAAGAACCCCAAAGGCGCTTGACACCACGAAAGCCCCAAGGGTACAAATGGTATTATCAGTCTCTACATAAGTGGCTAATACTATGGAGTCTTTGGAATGAGTTTTCGGTTTGTGTCCTTGTTCTTATGTCCAAATGGTTGTCCCAAACCTGCGTACAAAAACCTGCTGCTAAACTACTAGGAGTGTAAGTCAGTTGGTTAGGCCCCTAGCCAGTCCAAATGGACGTCGGTCATTAAACTAGGCTGCGAACCGTTGACCATTTGGGTCAAAAGGTATTTGATCCCATAAGGGAAAGCCCACCAGTAAGAACCCCCCCCCCTAGTGAGTACATGCTCTAAACCAACTAAAGTATGAACCTCTACCTGTGTCCAATTTACTTCGACTTACACGAAACCACACAACATAATATTCGAAACATGTCACTTCATATTAGACCACTCGACATACCATTATTATACGAATTGATAACTTAAAAACATAAGTTTTACAATTAAACTAGCATATTCCGATTTATAAAAACTACACACCTTACTATTCCAAAACACATTTTAAGATCAAACTGAGATATTCGATTAAAACCAACTACAAACTATTTTATAAACTTGAAATTTATAAAAACTAGACTATGAAAATAATATACAGTTAAAATCCACTTAAAAGGCTTTTGACTAATAAACACTCATGTAAAAATTATTTTAAATATATATATATATATATATATATATATATATATATATATATATATATATATATATATATATATATATATTTTAAACTACTCTTGATTATATTTTTAAACGACATCTTATAAACAATAGTTATAATCAAAACTTAGCATTTAAAAAATGTTAAACTATTTTTTTCGTGTAAACGTTGTAAACTAAATGAAACTATATTAGATAATGACACATCTATATTTAATCAACACAGATCGCTAAAACATATAAACGAGTCATGCCTGATTTTTCTAAAAACCCTATGATAATTACAAATCTTTCTTTTTAGAACCATTTTTACTAAAAAATCATACTTAGCAATATAAAATACTTTCAATTTTTAACTAAAACCCATTATACTGAAAATATGTAAATATATTTTTAACGATGTTCTCCGAACTCGTCTGCTACCCATATGTGACTACTTTCCATATGTCGTCTCTCAGTTTCTATCAAACTGAAGGCTCACTCCTCTTAGATACCTTTATGTACTTCCATATCTACACACTTCCAAAAAGCAAATCCTTACCAACACCTACAAGGACGTTTCATCATAAGGGTCGCCACACAAGCAACAACAATTCAAAAAGGATTTTTACATAAGAAAACTTCATCGAGTCTTAAACTAGAATCATGAACTAAGACTTGCCACGTAATATAGGTTACGTGTCGGTGCAATACCATCATGCTGCTTGACTGTAAACTGTTCAGATTGCTTTACTAAGGTGAGTTTCAGAGCCCCGTTTTACATGTTTACAATATTTTTACAAATGCTTGGGGTGAGAATACATGCTTGTTTTTATGTGGACATAAGTACAAAACTGATGCAATTCCTAAGTTACCACATAGCCACTAAATTCCCCTACATGACATCATGAACCGTTAATTACCAGAAAGCGCGAATGTTGTGGATAGATCTATTGGGTTGACACCCCCATTCGGGTTGGGTTGATCCAACTGGTCAAACGAACACATACCATTTAAGGATTACATTAAGTGTCTGGAAAACACTTGGCCAGGGGAATTTATGTACATTTGCATACCAAATATGTTAAGCGTCAGGGTCATGAACTTAGTGAAATTGTATTTAGTTTTATACTACTGAAATCTTATGTTTCGTACCGTATTTTACATTAAGTTAAACCTATGAACTCAACAACATTATATTTACCTTTTAGCATGTATTTCCCAGGTATCTAACTTGCTTGATTGCATTTCATGGAGTCAAGGTAATTCGACATAACTGCAACTTTGTACCATGAAAGTCACGCCCCGGTTACCATTCTGCTGCGAACTGTTTTGGGGTGTGACAGATTGGCATCAGAGCCAAGGTTATAGAGAACTAGGTTGCATCGTATACCCTAGACTTTATCCACTATGTCAACACTTCATCATAACGCTATGTATGCACATTTACTATACATGCTTTACTTGCTTAGCTTATTCGAGTGATTTACATTTATTTTATATCGAATTGTCACAGAGACATGTCTTCGTTATCCTACCCTATCATCATCACTTCAGACTCCGACATCGAGGATGCCTTCTCATCCACCACTAACCCGGCACTTCCCTCACCACATTTCACTGTACATGTGTCACCCATACCACCTGCTAAACCCGCTCTACTTATCAAGCCCGGGGAGATTATTCCACCCCGTTACATTTTTCGATATTGCCCTACCGGACCCAGAATGGTACACACCAGAAGCCGCCTAGTGCGCCCACTCATACCACTACCACCATCATTTACCTTGACACTCCTACCTATGAATACTTGGATGACCCACTTTGGATAGTACCACGACTACCACAAACTCGATCAGATCATCAGTGGATCACCCAAGAATTGTATGGACTCTATGCTTTCTCAGATATGATCAACTCACATCTCCATGACGCAATATACCTACAAAATCCTTTGAACAACATTCCAGCACCACAACAGAACCCACCATTACCACCATTATAACCCCATGATGTTGCCACCGAGGGCCTACCTAAAGGAGCACCAAATGGATCTTAGACAACAACAATAGCTTCTATTATCCTAGCCACGGGGTGTGAGGCCGTAATAATGACACTTGTAGTATCTTTTTTCGTATGACAAAATTGGAACAAGTTATTATTTGGACATGTGGGTTATTATGCTATGTATCGATATCGGTCTATGATAGCTGAAGTTTTCCTTTATGGTTCACGCATGTTATGATTGTAGCTATACATGTCAGGACTATATCTTTGAGAAGATTTATTCCTACCATGTTGTGCTCTTATTATGATTCATTCTTATCTCATCATAGTTGATTTATTCTCATTGTGATTTCTTGTGAACAAAAGGACAATGCCGCCAAAGAAACAAAGCTTGGGTGCAGCTGCCGTCAACCGACTTGTCGCATAATAGGTTACTGAGTAAGTCGCCCTTGCTATAGCTGACTACAAGAGCCAACGCAACAACGGTAATGGGACTAATGAGACAAGTGGAACAGCTGCCAGAATAGAGCCCACAACTCGTGGGTGTACCTACAAGGAATTCATGGGATGCAAGCCCCAAAACTTCACGGAGAAGAAGGAGCTGTCAGCTTGGTCCAATGGTTTGAGAAACTGGAATCCACTTTTCACATGTGTAAATGTGCAGAGGATAACAAGGTGTGCTTGCTACAGGCACATTGCTAGATGGTTCCTTGTCATGATGGAATGCTCATGCCCAGACAATGGGACTTGATGCTGCCCTAGGGATACCTTGGGCTGAATTCAAGGAGATGTTGATAGTAGAATATCGTCCCAGGAATGAGGTGCAGAAACTAGAGGTGGAGTTCTAGAATTTGGTTGTCAAAGGAGTTGACATTGTTGCGTATACCAGACGTTACCATGAACTGGCAACCCTTTGCCTGGAAATTGTATCAACCACCCGCAAGAAGATTGAAAGGTACATCTGGGGACTCCCTACTAGCATCTAGGGAAATGTAACTTCTTTTAATCCCAGCACCCTGGACCAGACTGTCCGGATGGCACATAATTTGATGGATCAAGTTGTGAGATCTATGGCTACTAGATATGCCAACAACAACAACAAGAGGAAGTGGGATAATAAACAAGGGAATAACACTTCCCAGCAACCCAACAACAAACAGGAAGTTGTCAAGGCCTATGTTGCAGGCCTGACCGAGAAGAAGGGTTATGCTGGCACTCTGCCCAAGTGTGACAAATGTCAACGCCATCACAACCCTGGACCTTTCCCTACCCCATGTGGCAATTGTAAGAAGATTGGTCATCGGACTAGTGGCTGCAGGTTTCCTGCAGCTAATCAGACAGCCCCGGGGACATGCTTTGGTTGTGGCTAGCAAGGAAATTTTAAGAGGGAGTGCCCGGAGACGAAGAATCAAGGAATTAGAGTGCAGATTGGAGAAGCTCGGGGTAGAGCTTATTTCCTTGGAGATGGAAAATCTCGTCAAGACTTCAACAACGTCATGGGTGATGAAAATTCTTCAATTGGAGAGCCCCCTCCTTAATGAAAATCAAAGACTAAGCTCTCTTGAGTTGTATTTCTTTAGTTTTCAGACTTAAGTACCTTCCTTTGTAACTCATTGTACTACGTAATTTTCTGTCGAATGGATTTCCCTATCTTTCATTACTACCATGTTATTTCGCCCTCTGCTACGCTACCACTTTTTCAACCACTTTGCAAAATTTGTCACTATCTTTTTATAAACCAAATCATTTACAAATGTTTGATTTTTACCATCCTATGAAATGTTTCACTAAATCCCGTATAAATCTATTTTTTTACCAACTTGCAAATTGTTTTACAACTATCCTACAAGCTATATTTACAACCATTTTCATAAATAAATGATTAATACGGTTAAAATTATTCTAACTAGACCAAACATTACATCATTTGTCCTTAATTATACATAGCATGATCACCTATGTATAAATCTGGAAGAATCATGTCATGATAAGGATTAGTTACCCCTAAACCTTACCTAAAAATAAACTTCTACTTAAACTATTAAAGAGCAGAACCTTTAAACCATTCATGCACATTCTCACCAACAAGCACAGTGACCAAGTAAACTTTTAATTCAATCCTATCTTGAACGGCTAACCTCATTCCACACCACGTCCTGAAGCGACAAGACTCCTTTTAAGGGTGAAGAATGCCTTTGTTTCCATCATAAGCCTTAGCTAAATTTTAGCCTTCCCACTAATCCAAACCACCACTACTCTTTGAATTGATTGGTTTAAACGATTTCAAACTTGAGCCAAACTTTCAAAAAACCTCTTACAATTTCTATCTGACAACTTGTTTCCTAACTTGATCTAGTGACACTTCTTGTTTGATGTGTTGCTAAAAATCAAGTTGTTACCCAACTTACACAACTTAAACACATAACCAGTCAGGTCATAAGTCGTTAGCATCCACCAACTAGGAGTCTTTTGAGGGAAAAGCTTGAGAATGAGAAAGTTCAAACCACGATAATGTACGCTTGTAGAATAGAAGGGTTGAATCTCAAGGACAAGATTCTCTTTAAGGGTGGTAGAGTGTAACAACCGGAAATTTCTCGGTCTATTATTTAAAGATGTCACCATTTCATTTTGCTAGGAAAACGCGAATTATTATTTTCCAGCATTTATGGAAGATTGTAATTTAAAAACAAGAAGTTACGATGGTTTTCCTGAAAAGTGTCACCATACGCGTGCCGAGGATGTCCTAAAATAGTAAAAAAATTATAATTTACATTCGGAGTCAATAGTTTCATTTTCATAATTACGTTCATAAACGCGCTCTTGGAAATATATTTTTAAGATTTAAACAAACGAGGTCCTATGATTACACTTTGATTTAACAGGACACGGGGTACATGGAGCAATTAAATTAATTTAAACGTAGAAATAATAAACCTACCCTTTCTATTTCCCATGTGCCGCCCCCTCCCCCTTTAGACCCTAATCCCCAGATAATACACTTCACCTCTCCTCTTCTGCTCCTGTGTGCTATCTCCTTCTCCAAAATATCAGCTTTATGGTTTTGACTTTCCTCTTTCCTCGTTTCCTTTCTCCTCAAACGCAACACAAAAGATGATCTATCACCATCAATCCCAAGTACAACAAGCAATAAAGCAAAAGCTATGTTGATATGTCATTTTCATTAGTTCTTTCCTTTACGAGAAGCCATCACAAGAACGTGTGGGTAGAAGGATTGACAACAACCTTTTCTAATTTAGTCAACTCACAAGTTTCCCCTCAAGAAAGTGTAGTCAAGACTTCTTTTTCTTCTTTTTTTTATACCTAGTCAGACCACAGGGAGCCCTCACACACTACAAAACACTTCTATCATAATAATATATTCTTGAGTGCTCACATTCAAGTTGTTGGTACTAGGGGTAACTTTGGATCGGATTCACTCTTGGCTCCCTGTGTTCAACAGTTCGACCACGCCAATTGTAATGGATATATTTTTGTTTTTATTCATGAAACCTTTGTTATGTTTGTTATTGAGTTATGAGTCTGATTTTGATTTAATTCAAGAATGTTATCATTTTGGAATTTAACCTTGCTGCAACGGTGTGATTAAAACTTCTGGAAGAATGTATGTTATTGCTTCGATGTGGTAAAACCTTGGTAAGATGACTTTGCAGAAGTGTTGTGGTCCTAAATCCTAAATACCCTTAAGTTCTAAGACAAATTGAACCCTAGTGGTAATTGGGCGAGTAGTAGTGTGTTGCGAGCTAAATACTCCTTCCTAGTCTCTGTCATGAACCTGAATCCATCCTAGGATGCAAGTCGGTTTTATTCTTTGTTTACAAGTCGCGATAACCAAAAACTAAGTCACCTAGGGTATACGGGGTAGCCCTGCTAAAGTGGTATTTACTCATGAACGTAGGTGTTAACTTGGGAAGTCAATAGTTGTTTCGAGAAATAGTTATGTGACCTTTGGTTGCTGAGACTCAACCGAGACCCATATAGGGTTTCAGGCTACTAGATTCATTCAGCCATGAAACCAAGTTCGTACCTTGCACTTAGCTCACTTACCAGCTCATTATAGACAAGCGAGTAAAACAAAATTAGTTAGCACCTTGCGGGTCATTGATGTAAATTGATGTACAAGAAGAGACCCAAGGGGTGTTTGGGTTACTTCGAGTAACAAAAGAGAAGCACCCCAAAGGGCGCTTGACACCACGACAGCCCCAAGGGTAAAAATGGTATTACGAGTCTCTACATAAGTGGCAAAGAATATGGAGTCTTTGGAATGGGTTGTCGGTTTGTTTCCTTGTTCTTATGTCCAAATGGTTGTCTCAAACCTGTGTACAAAAACCTGCTGTTAAACTACTAGGAGTGTGAGTTAGTTGGTTAGGCCCCTAGCCCAGTCCAAATGGACATCGGTCAATTAACTAGGCTGCGAACCGTTGACCATTTGGGTCGAAAGGTATTTGATCCCATAAGGGAAAGCCCACCAAAAAGAAACCCCCCCCCCCTAGCGAGTACATGCTCCAAACCAATTAAAGTATGTATCCCGAACTATGTCCCATTTACTTCGACTTACACGACACCACACAACATAATATTCAAAACATGTCATTTCATATTAGACCACTCGACTTACCATTATTATACGACTTGATAACTTAAAAACAAAATTTTTACAATTAAACTAGCGTATTCCGACTTATAAAAACTCCACACCTTACTATTCCAAAACACATTTTACGATCAAACTAAGATATTCGATTAAAACCAACTACAAACTATTTTATAAACTTGAAATTTATAAAAACTAGACTACGACAATAATATACATTTAAAACCTACTAAAAAGGCTTTTGACTAATAAACACTCATGTAAAAATTCTTTTTAATATATATATATATATATATATATATATATATATATATATATATATATATATATATATATATATATATATATATATATAAAACGACTCTTGATTATAATTTTAAACTACATATCTTTTAAACAATAGTTATAATCAAAACTTAGCATTTAAAAACATTAAACTATTTTTTTCGTGTAAACGTTATAAACTAAACGAAACTATTATAACTAATGACACCTCTATTATTCAATCAACACATATCGCTAAAACATTTGAACGAGTCATGCCCGATTTTTCTAAATACCCTATGATAATTACTTATAAGTACAAATCTTTCTTTTTACAACCATTTTTACTAAAAACTCATACTATGGATATAAAATACTTTTAATTGTTAAATAAGACCTATTACACTTATATGAAAATATGTAAATATATTTTTAACGATGTTCTCCGAACTCGTCTGCTACCCTTATGTGACTACATTCCATATGTCGTCTCTCGGTTTCTATCAAACCGAAGGCTCACTCCTTTTACATACCTTTATTTACTTCCATATCTACACACTTCCAAAAAGCAAATCCTTACCAACACCTAAAAGGACTTTTCATCATAAGGGTCGCCACACAAGCAACAACAATACAAAAAGGCTTTTTACATAAGAAAACTTCATCGAGTCTTAAACTAGAATCATGAACTAATACTTACCACGTAATATAGGTTACATGTCGTTGCCATACCATCATACTGCTTGACTGTAAACTCTTCAGATTGCTTTACCAAGGTGAGTTTCATAGCCCCGTTTTACGTGTTTACAATATTTTTACAAATGCTTGGGGTGAGAATACATGCTTGTTTTTATGTGGACATAAGTACAAAACTGATGCATTTCCTAAGTTACCACATAGCCACTAAAGTACCCCTACATGACATCATGAACCGTTAATTACCAGAAAGTGCGAATGTTGTGGATAGATCTATTTGGTTGACACCCCCGTTCGGGTTGGGTTGCTCCAACGGGTTAAAAGAACGCATACCATTTGAGGATTACATTAAGTGTCTGGCAAACACTTGGCTGGGGGCATTTATGCACATTTGCATACCAAATACATTAAGCGTCGGGGTCATGAGCTTAGTGCAATTGTATTTATTATTATACTACTGAAATCTTATGTTTCGTACCAGATTTTACATTAAGTTAAACCTATGAACTCACCAACATTATGTTGACCTTTTAGCATGTATTTCCCAGGTATCTAACTTGCTTGATTGCATTTCATGGATTCAAGGTTGTTTGACATAACTACAACTTTGTACCATGAAAGTCACGCCCCCGGTTACCATTCCGCTGCGATACATTTTTGGGGGCGTGACATTAACCTATACAAACCTGCAGCCAAATCATCAATTTCCCCATTAAAGTGGCTCTCCATACGGTTGTGTCGTCCATCGATTCCCTGAAATCTATCCCCAGTTCTTGTGGTAGCCCTTACTCGAACTCTTGGGGCCTCCTCGTCGACGCCCATTTGGCTACCACCCGCTTCACTTCCACTGGCTTGACTTCCACTTGCTCCTTCGCCTCTTAGTGGAGCATCTGGCATCATCTCGGCTTCACCTAGGCCATTAAACCGAAAAATTCCATACTCAACTAGCTTGCTAGACCCGATCAAGGTAGTGTCCCTACCACGAGTAACCAATGACAATTATTGGGGTGACATCAACCCAAAACTCCTCGCAAGCCTACCAATCAAATATGCACCCTGAATCATGCTATTTGTAGTAAACCCCTTTGCTCTGGTTGCCATAAACTTGGCTAAATACCAAGGGACATCAATCAATTCCCTCCATCCATACCATGTTTCAAAAACAAGTCATCCATCATTTTTGTCACACCCCCAATTTACCTGTTTTGCAGCGGAATGGAATTCCTGGGGATTGACTGTCATAGCATCACAATCACAGTTATATTGAACGACCTAAAGTGTCGTTTGAAAAGAACATCGTTTGATTTAATAAAACAATCAGAGTTTACAAAGTATAGGTCCCAAAAGTTTATAAAGATGCGGAAATATAAATATATTACAAGTCCAAACGATGGTTTTGAAAGAAAGTGCCATAATGTACAATGATGTAAGTCGACGCCGCGACTAAAAAGGGGTTCCTTAACCATGCCATGATGAGTATGTCTTAGTTACCTGAAAATACATTGCTAAAACGGTCAACAATAATGTTGGTGAGAAATCATAGGTTTATGTAAATGTTTTATACGACTACACAAGTATAGATCAGGCATGACAATTATGTCACATAAAAATGTTACTGGTATGACAATCATGTCACATAAAAATGTTACAATTGCTTAAGCGCATGATACCGAAGCTCCGACTGATGTATGCCCCAACAGAGTGTCTTGCCAAACAACTCTAATAATGTTTATGAATGAAATGCATCCGTATGACTAGTTGGGATTCACCAACCCGGATGGAGGCGTCACCCTCGATAGATCTATCCACTCACACACGCTTCTAGAAAATTAACGGCTCATGCATTGAAATGGGGACATTTAACTGGCAACGTTGTAACTTAAGCAATGTAAATGAATTTAACATACTTGGTATCGTAATAAAAATGTTGTGCAATGTATTCTCCCCCGTAGGTTTGAAATAAGTAAAACTTGAATAAATCGGGGCTATGAAAACTCACTTGATAAACTGGTATGATGACAAGAGTGAGTACACTGAGGTATAGCGGGAAACTTTAATCTGGACCTATTACCAATGATATGATATGTAATGAGTTATGATGTAATGATATGCATGCATTTCGTATGTTATTTATACCATTTGCGAGTTTTGAAAATAATACTTATCGTCGAAAAATACTCTTTTGACGTCTTGACCATTCTTAAATCACTTTACAAGTATTTTCGTCAAAATGTCATCCTACAATGGTTTTATAATGATTTATAATGAAATTTTCACTTTTCGTCGCAAAATAATGTCGTCGGAAATTTCATGAAAGTGACAAAAATGGCTTTGAAAGACTAGTCGTAAAATGGTGTACGTCGATCGTTAGGAAACGAACTCGACGGTTTTAGAAAGTTTGTATCAAAATCTAAAAGTTTCAGTTCAGGAGTTTTCGACATAAAGGTCTCGAACATAAAGATAATAAGGGTTAAAGATGGTGGTTTTGTCTAATTGTTGTGTAAAAAGTGAGTTTCGGCCAATTTTAAGCATCCGTAAGTAAGTTATTACAACTCCGCTATACAAACGGTTGGTCGTTTTGAAAAATATGCTCGGTGATCTCGATTTTATTAGAAGACATTTCATTACAAAAAGTTCTACATCATAGTTAAAAACAGCCTTGAACATGGTCATTTTAGTTACCGTAACACTTGTCTCGTAAAAATAATATAGTTTTTCTGAAAATAATAGTTACGGCAAGTTTATGAAAACGTGTATATCTTGGTCGTTTCAAATCTGTTTTCTACGTATTATATGTCCTTAGCTTCGTATCAAAGTATACTAATATATTTTTGATAAGTCGAAATAATTTATGAAGCTTAAGGCTCGTTTTTGACTCGTACAAAATAAAAATAGTATGCTGAAATTTTCAGAAAATGTATATATCGTTGTCAAACTTGAAAAATTCATAACTTCTTCGTTATAACTCCGTTTTAATCCGTTCAAGCGGCCACGGATTCGTTTTAAAGTATATTTTCTAAATATCAAGGCCAAAAATTCGTGCCTACTGTCGGATTTTCCAGAAAAATAAAACAAGGACAGAACACATTTTATACTAGTCGAAAATAGTTTTTCTCGTACTAAACCTATTCCAATCCCTTCAAATCAACTCCAAAGCTAATCTAATCCTACCATACACCTTCTTAGGGTGTCATGGGTTCCTAAACATCATCAAGACCAACATATACCAAGGGGATAATTATAGGATGACCTTATATATATATAACACTAAAAATCATGGTAAAAATGGTATAAATCAACATAAGTCATGCATGTTTGCTATGAAAATGATAAAATACATATGTAATGATAAGGAAAAATGAAGAATATAAATGATATGCTTACAAGTTAATATGATGAGGTGCAAAGAACAAGGTTAGCCTAAACACTCTAGGTTTTTATTTCAAAACCTTATTAAGAGTATTATCTAGATTGTATTTATGCTTGAACTTGAAAAATTGATGATCCCTTGTGAAAACCTCTATATGGCCGGTTTTGGAAGAACCCAAAGAGAGAAGAAAAAGTTTTTCTAACACTTGAAGAATTATGTGAGATACATGAATGAAATAATTGAAAGAGTAAGACTTAAGTATGAGTAAAATTTCTACCAATCAAGAAACCATACCACAAATTAATGCCACCCTCCCCTTGTCGGCCAAGGGGGGAGGAATTTGGCAAAGATATATATATATTTTTTTTTTAAATGTATTGTGTAAATACTTGTTACAATTTGTAAGAAAAAGTGTAAGTAAATGTGTAGGAAAATGTATAAGTAAAGATAAATGGTAACTTTTTGGTACAAGTAAATTTTTAATAGTTCAAAGTAGAATGTAATGAGATCATAAAAATTGTAAAAATACATTCCTTGAAAAATTTGAGTGATAAAATAATTATCGTGCAGTTTTTAAGAAAAACGTCGTAATAATATAAATTTAACGATTTATATACAAAATAAATTTAAAACACTAGGTAAACTCAAAATATAGTTTTTATAAACTAAATGTAAGTATAAAATATATCGGGATCATTTTTGGAAGTAGTGGATTAAATGCTCAAAATAATAACTCACGCGATAACGTTTATTTAATATAAAATTTACGCGTTAAATGTGAAATGCAATGTCATGAATGAACTAACGTGATGCAAATGATGTTAATGAAATGTAGACTACACTTAGTCCATATGAAATGTTCGTGATGATATGATCAGGAATTCGCCGCTAAACCATTAAGGTTACGCGAATTTGGAACACGTAAACCTAGTTTACGATAAATGTTGAAATAGTGAAACTTGAGAAATGACTTGAAATTGCGAGTTGTCACAATTTTCCCTCACTGAAAGACTTCCACTGATTGAGCAAGCAATAAGGCTATGAACCAGTTGGCGAATTGGATATCTGATCATTTTGTAGGAGGGGGGATACCTTAAGTAATAAACATGAGTGGTAGAGACATTATTGAAGTAATTGACGGGGTTGTATTCACTTGGCCTAAATCTCTAGCATTGATCATAAAACTCACACCAAATAACAGACCCAAAATCCTTTTTGTTGTACAAACCTATATGGAGCATGAACTGCCTTAAAGTCATTTCCCTTCTCACCCCTCCAATTTGGAAATAAATCGAGGTTGCATCAATGTCGGTAACATCTTCACTAAACTCCACGGATGCCAAAAACTCTCTTACATACTCCGGAATGACAGGCTCTCTAATCTTGAAGAACCTTAACCAAGCTAAGCAAGTGAACGAACCTCTATCACAAGTATACTTCACCTTGAAAAATGACTTTAGCATCCTAACTGCTTGCCCATTTTTTATTGATTCAAATTTGGAGAAATCAAGAGCCTCCGGTGTGTCGATCTCCTTTTTTTACCAATTTTTCATAATCGGCCATGCATGATTTTATACCATGATCACCAAAGGTCATGAACAGCACCCATTGGGCAGGGGTGTTGTTGTTTCCTAAAAGAGAAACATAAATAATGTCATCAGATATGTAGTTACGGCGTAACATTTGAGCCAATTACGCCATAATTGACGATATTACAGCGTAATACTAAGAATGGGTAACGCCATAATCCGTCCACAGAATATAAACTTCAATCAACTACGACGTCATCTAATCCATTGATTACGCCGTAGTTTCCTATTTTATAAGAACAAAATAGCCATGGTTACGACCAGCTTACGATTAAGCCGTAACCACCAAATTTTACCCAAAGTAAATAAAATCAGAAATTTTACTTATATTGGCTTACTAGAGCACGCCTATACCATTATATTCTTTGTTCAACTAAAGAACTATTTAAATTAATCAATCCAAACCCAACAGCCAATAAGGTTTTTAAATAATGAAAGAAAACATCAATGATTAATCTAAGGCTTCAATTAAATAGGTCAAAAGCATTAATTAACATGAAATAAGTAAGATCCCCAAATTAATAATATAAAACCTAATTGAAAAATAATCAAAAGAGGTAAGAAGAATCTTACTAGCCATTCGTGAATGCATGAGATGATTGAGATAACACAAACGAAAATTTATAGAGAGATTTTTACTATAACGATCGCCGTTAAAAGGTTCAGTAAAAACCTAAATGCTCAGTTTTTATACCGTCACAGAGTTACGGCGTAATTAAAATTTAGGGTTACGCCATAATTAATTGTTAGAATTAATTTTTAATTATTATAAAAATATTTTATTATTATTTTTATACAATGGTTAAGCCATAACTTGACTAACAGTTACGCAATAATTAATAGCTTCAAAATATATATTTTAGGATATGTCTAATAGTTGCAATACGAGAGAGTGAAAAACATACCGTATAAGAAACTGGAGGGTATTCATGTCTCTTAACATAGGTCAAAATTATAAATTCATACCTTAGATCTTCCATTAACTGCTCCCCAGCAGCGGCGCCAAAAGGCTGATGTGCTATTTCATCCTACCTTTAATATTTATAAAACTGAGATATACTAGGATAAACACATACTAACGGGTAGAGAATCCGATCAGATGAAGTAAAGCCTTAGGTAAATCCGAGTGTCATCCCAAGAGAGCTGTGATCGGAAAGAACTAAGATACTATGAAATAAACAAGCTAAAATGATAGTGGTATGATAAAATAGATAGAATTATCCTAATTAAACAGGAGTAGAAATCAGGACAAAGTAATAGAAGAGTGAAGCTTAACCAAGATTGGAGTGGAAAAATGGTGAGTTTTGAAGTAATGAAAAATCAAAAACACCTTGAATGTGGTCCTAAGTAATCCATGAATGAATGTGGGATCAAGTGAGCCTAAGGAAAGCCTAGGTGATCCTAATATAGCATGTCCAACTAGTCCAATATGGTCTGAAAGGTTGGAGTGATGCTAAAAGGCATAAAACAAGTTTCGGTCTACCCGGATACTCTAGATCCTTCCCTTAAGGGATCTGGCTATTTATAGCCAAGGGATCCGGCTTATAAGACAGAATCCTTAACAGAAAGTTTGCAAAACTTAGTTCCACATATCAAATTTTGAAACCAATGATCTCTACAGCAAGTATATATGTATACATGTAAAACATAGCAAAGATAACATGTAGAAGTTAGCATATGAGCCAGCAAATAAGACATTGACCAAATTTTTTATATAAGATCAACCAAATACGCTTTACACAAACTAGAGCAAGTCATGATCACAATTTTTTTTAACAATCACAAAATGCCATAACAAGATAACCACATAAGAAACAAAAGTACAATTTTTCCTTCGTCAACCACTTCACTTTTCCTTCTTTCCCATGTTGATGAGGAAATGAGTTAGACACTTAAATATTCCTTTTGTTTTCTTGAATTCTTTGGTTTCCTTTGGAAGTGTGGGAAGTTGTTCAAAGTAGGTCATGGGATCAAGTTGATAATTGGAAACAGTGTCGATTTCATCATCATCTTCGTCCGAAGAATCCGAGAAGGGATGAGGCATTTTCACATTGATTATAAGTCTTTTGGTGGGTTGTTTGGTGAGGGGTACCATAACATGGTTTGCGAGAAAGTGGTCATTGGAGATAGGAGTAGGTTTTGTTTCACTAACATGCTCAAAAAGGCGAGTTAGGAGCATACCATAGGGAAGGACCATTTTGTCGGTTTTGAAAATGCCTACCATTCTTTTGGCAATGTAGTAGGAAAGATTGAAGGGTTTTTGCTAGATGAGACAATAGATCATTTGGAGAAGACAAGCATTAGGATGGTCTTTGTTCCTAATTAAACAAATGATATTCTCTATAAGAATTTCTTCCTAGTTTTTTGTAAGTAGGAAATATTTCAAAGAGTTCCATTTGAAAGGGTTCACGATTAATGAATTCTTTATTGCGGTTGTATCGAGTTTGGTTGACTCTCTTTGTGAAGATGGTATCTCGAACCAAAAAGGGATCATCAAGTGGGGTGTGATAGATGGGGTTAGAGTCTAAGGCGAGGTGTTGGCTAGCTATTGACCAATCCTTAGAGTACATACAAATTCCTTCACATAGTATGCGAAGAGTGTGTATGAATGTGGTGAGAGGTAAGATGATGCTTTGGTTGTTTATGATGAAAGAAATTGAAATGGTTCCATCATTGTTTTGGATAATTTGAATGCTTTTGTAGAATTCAAAGATGAAAACTGGACAAATTTGTTCATCTATTATGAGGAGGCAATAAAAGTTGATTTCGAAAAGGACTTGAGGAATGTCGGTGTTTTCAAGGAAGGATTCCTCAATTACATGACTGTTGGATCGATATACTCTGACCAAACTAACTATTTAGCTTGTAAGGGTTTAGCAACCTTGGATAAATCCAAAACTACTGATGATGAAACACTGATATAACTATGTTAAGTATGCAAAATCTACTTCAACAAAGCTAAGAAGAATAACTTTGAACTTCAACGATTATATTAAAACCAAACTTTGAACCTGCTTATTATACAGATTCGCTAACAACCCTAATCGCTAAAATAACTCTAATATCGTACTTGCATGTATATGTTTAATGCCAATCTAGGGGTCCTTTTATAGGCATAAGGAAAACCCTAGTCGGTTTAAAATTCTTGTATGACAAGTTAACTAATTCTAATCTAAGAATATTCTAGAATTACATAACAATCCTTAAACGATTTGCATAACAGTCCTTTAACTTAGCAGTATTTTGACGAGCAGTACTTTGACTTTCTTCATAAGCAGTACTTTGATCTTCAGCAGTATTTTGACTTTATACCCCAACAATCCTACCCTAACTTGAATTCTACTTGCTTGATTTCAAGTTCCTTGGTATATTTAACTTCAACATCTTTGTCTTCAAGGAAAGATTGTATCTTTAACTTCAGATTCGTCTTGTACTCACTGTATTTTTATTGTTATCATCAAAGTAATCTTTATCAGCAATCTTTATCAGCAACATATGATATTTTCACAGCAACTAATCTTTTCAGCTACTCAGCAACATATGGCAAAATGTACATCAGATCACAAAGTTTCATACTATTCTCATCACTTCCAGGTGTATAAACTCCTGTGAGGGGTGAATCATTGAAAAATAATTGATTTTGATGTCTCTTTACCAAAGCCATTAACTCTGGAGTAGCCAATGTTTAGGTTAAAAACCATGGTACATTGATAACCATATGATTTTTAGCAAATCATCAGCTATCAACGGATTTGTTAAGTCTTTACCAAGAGCCGTTTGCTTTTGGACTAGTTAGTTCTTTTAGAACAATCACTACCATGGTGAACTAATTACCATACAAATGGATTTTCCATAGCCTTTACCACAAGCCATTATCTTGAGGGATAGCCAACTCTTCACTATTACAGATATGGTGAGTTGAAAACCATACAATTTTTAGTAAATTGTCAACTAAAAATGGATTTGATAATCACATCAAAGCTGTACCCTCATGATGAGTCAAACTCTTTCTTGTTTATTAAACATGGTGAGTTGATTATTGTTTGTTGTATAGTACAAGTACTAACACCATGTGTTATTCTCAATACAATTTGTTCCTGTTATCTTGTGCTTCAAAAATTATTTTGCACTTTACAAAAATTGCTTAGTATTTTTAAAAGACTTTACTAGTTTTGTGCTACAAGCAGTACTTTGATAAAGTACTGTTTGTCCAACAGTACTTTGAATAAAGTACTTATTATTTAAAAGATTTATATGATAAAAACCATACCAGTAATCATGCATCATCATCTGCTAAAGTTGTCCATTTGATGAATAACTCAATTACCATGAGTGTTGTTTCATCTCTTTTATTCAACTTCCATACGATGATCTAGCATTCTGATCATAAGATCTCTTGTAAGAGGATATCTCCTTTCTGCTAGCATATGAATCATGGTACCATCTTCTAACTCCAATACATGCACTCCTGATGATTCAAAGAATCTCTAACTTATGATTTCCCAATCTTCTTGATTATTCCAGAGAGCATCATTACTTGTTTCTTTTGTCTCCCAGATAGTTGTAAGATCACCCAGCAAGACTAAACCCACTCGTGTTGGTGGAATATGCTTAAAATAAGCTTGCACTTGTTGATACAAATGAAGCAAATCTTCTATATCTATCACATGCAATATGTCCCACAACAAGTTGAATGCTCTAAAACTTTCATCTTCTCTATGAAAGATGAGATAATCTCCTTCTTTTGATGATTCTACAACTTCAAATTTAGAAATCTTAGACTTTGTCTCAGCAACTTCTTTTGACTTTGGATTCTCAAAATCAACAACTCTTAGATAGTTCCTCGGCTCATCAACTGTATTTGTTCTCAACTTAAACTTCTTTGATAGCTGTCCTCTTTCTCTTTGAACTTCTTTTGACTTTTCTTGCATCAACAATTTGCTTTTCAGAATCAAAAGGAATAATATTATCAAGTTCCTTTTGAATAGACTTTCTAACAGCATCATATAAGCTTTTCATCTCTGGATATCTTAACTTCTGTAAACCTTTATATCCTTGACCCTTCAGATAACTCATCATGTGTTGGATCGATGTACTCTAACCAAACTAACTTAAATAGCTTGTTAAGGTTTAATAACCTCGGATAAATCCTAAGTTATTAACAATGAAACACTGAGCAAACTTTATTAAGTATGCGGAATTTCATTAACAAAGCTAAGAAGAATATAACATTTAACTTTCAACAATTGTTTTAATTACTCTAAATCTGCTTGTTATGAAGACTCTTAAACAACACTAATAATATCGAACTCTCTAAAACTCTAATGATACGCGTACTCTAAACTTGTGAACTCGTACCTCTAATGCCAATCTAGGGGTCCTTTATAGGCTCAAGGATAACCCTAGTCGGTTTACAACTTGTAACCTTTTATGACAAGTAATCTAAAAAAATAATATTCTAGAATTACAAAGCTTTCCATAAACGAATATAGCAGTTCTTTTAGCCTTGCAGTACTTTGACTTCGACAGCAGTACTTTGACTTCTTCTTTAGTAGTACTTTGACTTTTCCAGTACTTTATCATTCTTCAGCACTTTCATATCCCAAAAATCCTCCCCTAACTTGAATTCTACTTGCTTGACTTCAAGTTCCTTTGTGAATTTATCTTTAACTTCTCCATCTTCAAGGAAAGATTGTGTCTTTGTCTTTAGATTGTATCTTTGTAGTCTCTGTGCTTATATCAGCATTATCAAAGTATCCCTTAGAAATAATTCTTTACAGCATCATCCAGCAAGCTCCATCTTTTCAGCAACACATCAACATATGACAATTTGTACATTAATTCATTTTAAGTTGCAGTCTATTCTCATCACTTCCAGGTGTGTAAACTCCTGTGAGAGGTGAATCATTGAAAATTTAATGGATTTTGATGTCTCTTTACCAAAGCCATTAACTCTGGAGTAGCCAAATGTTTTGGTGTGTAAGACCATGGTACATTGATAGCCATATGATTTTTAGCAAAACATCAGCTATCAACAGATTTGATTTGTCTTTACCAAAAGTTGTACCCTTTTGGACTAGTTAGTTCTTTCATGTATGGTGAACTAATTACCTAATAATGGTTTTGCCACAGCCTTTACCATAAGCCATTTTCTTGTGGGCAAGCCAACTCTTCATATTTACTGATATGGTGAGTTGATTACCATACAACTTATTAGCAAGTTGTCAACTAAAAACGAATTTGAGATATCTTTACCAGAGCCGTTTGCTCATGGATCAGCCAATCCTTTTGTAACCACGGTGGATTGATAGCCTATTGGTGTTACCATCTCAAAAACCATTTATTTCTTTTAACCTTTGTTACAAAATATTTAGCACTTAACAAAAGTTTTTCAAAAATTATTAACTGGTTTAAAGCTGCAAGCAGTACTTTGATGAAAGTACTGTTTGATCAGCAGTACTTTGAATAAAGTACTGATTTTTCAAAAATAATTTATTCAATTAAGATTCATACCAGTTATTCATCATCATCAGCAACAGAAGTCCATTTGATAAATAATTTGATGACCATAAGAGCAGTTTCATTATCTTCTTCAACTTCCATTCCATGCTCTAGCATTCTCCTCATAAGATCTGCTGTAATTGGGCATCTTTTGTCTGCTAACATGTGAATCATAGTTCCATCTTCTAGCTCTAGAACATGTACTCCAGATTCTTCAAAGAATCTCCAACTGAAAATCTCCCAATCTTCTTGATTCTTCCAAATCTCAGCAGTGCTTTGTTCTTCAGTTTCCCAAATAGTTATGAGACTCCTTCTGATGGATTGTGTTCAAAATAATCTTACACCAAATGATATAGATGAAATAAATCCACTCTATCTATTATGTGCAATAAATCCCATAGCATACTGAACACTCTGAAACTTTCATCTTCTCTACGAAACATCAGATAATTTCCACCCATGGATTCTACGACTTCAAAAGTAGTTATTCGAGATTTTTTCATCTTCATTTCATCATCACCTTTAGAATACTCAAATTCTACTACTCTTAAGTAATTCCTTAGCTCATCATCTGTCTCAGATCTTAACTCAATCTTCTTTGATGACTGTGAATCTTCAACTTTAGTTTTTCTATTTCTTTTTAGGCTTCCTTTCTTAACATCTTCTTTCTGAGCATCATCATCTTTAAAATCTTTGATATTCTCAACACTCTTCTTATAAGCTTCTCTAACAGCTTCATATAACGGTTTCATATTAATATAATTCAACTTTTGCAATCCAGTATATCCTTGACCTTTCAAATAGGCTATCCTTGCATTCCTTTGTTTAGCAAGATTTCGTCTTCTTGGTAGATAAGAAATAGGAATAGGAGATGGTATAACAACTTCAGCATTCAATTCTTCTTGTAATTTCCTAGCTGCTTCTTCATTCATAGCTTCTTCATTAGCAACTTCAACATTCAGTTCAGCTTGTATCTTTCTAGCTGCTTCCTCATTCATAGCAACTTGAGTAGCCTTTATCTGTGCTAAAGAAGGTTTCTTTTTCTTCTTTGTCTCTACCAACTTACCTTTTCCTTTATCCTTAGGATCTATAACAGGTTGAGAAGTTCTTGGTTGTTCTTCTGTAACTCCTGGAATACTAACACCCCTTGACTATGATAAGTCATGGAAGATCTCAGCAATGGTTTCATCATCCTTGAAAAGCAGTACTTTGATCTTCAGTACCTTGAAATTCAGTCCTTTCTTCCTCAGTACTTTCAATAATGACATACTCTTCAGTACCCTGAGGTTCATTCTCCTTTACAACATCTTCTTTCAAATTCTTTTCTTCTAAATTCCTCCCCAATTGGACAATAGATGGTTGGTGAACCTTTTTGCCTTTGGTTGTCTTTGGAAACTGCCTAATTGGCCTTCTTTGCCTTCGTTGAGACTTGACCCATAAGTGATGATGTTGAACCAATGGCCAGACAAACTTCTTGAGTCTTATAAACTTAAGCTTCAACTTCTGAATCTGTGTAGCCTGCTCTTTAAAAGATTTCTTTAATCTAGTCAATTCTCTGGATAAAGCATAATTATTGAGAACTTCACCCTCAGATGCCATATCTCCCTCATCTCCTCCAGATGTTTGAAGCAAATCTATTGAAGTATAATCATTGGGAGAAGATGGCGGGTGGTCTTCTTGTTGAGAGTCATGAAAAGAAACTTGTGGAGATGGTGGAGGTGAAACTGCAACATCTTCTTGAACTTTAGTACTTTGGGAAGCAGTACGTTGTGATGCAGTACTTTGTGATGCAGCACTTTGAGAAGCAGTACCCTATGGAGAAACAGTACCTTCACTGTCATCACCCTCTACAGCCTCATCTCTGATAGCTTGAACAACCTCCATCATAGAAGTGGTTAATAGAGTGTGTCTGTCAGTGAATAGATCACTCTTCCTAGCCATAAAAGTGAAAATTTTGGCTTGTTGTACCACAACAGGTAGTAGACTTGTAGGCTTTGGCACGTATTGAAGTTTTTTATTCAAGAACACTTGAATAAACCTTGGATACATTAACCATCTTGATCTATTTGAAATATGAGACAACATTCCATCAAGAATTAGCCTTGAAAACTTGAGAACACGACTTGTAGCTAATCCTACTATAGCATATGCTATGTTAGAACCAAATTGCTCCCATGATGTACTTTTAGAGCTAATACAATGAAGCAATACATGAACTAAGAACTTCCATTGAGGACAAAATAAGGGTTTCTTGAATGTTTGTTCAGTTAAGGACCCTTCATAACCAATGTCTCTGAATGTATCCCAAATCAGTTGCTTATCAACACGAACAGCCCCTTCTTCATCATCAAACAATAAGTCTTCACGAATAGAGGCTTCAGTAATCTTCACAGTTCGCCCAGCAACTTTAGCTTGAATATACGAATCATCATTCTCCATATGAACCCTAGCAGTTGTCCAAAATTGTTGAATCCAGGGCTCAATGATATCTAGTTCCACTAAAAGTGCATAACTAATCGGCAACCCAGTGAGAAAATCAATGATATCATGAAAGATAACATTAGCTTCAGTCTTTTCTAAATTCGCCACCATGTTGTGTTTGGAAACAGTATTACGATTCGCCATTGATGATTATGTGTACACAAAAAGTGATATGAATAATATGGGTGAAAGTGAGAGAAATATGGAAAAGATTATAAGGTATCAATATGAGAGGGAAATTCGGAGAGTAGTTATTTATAGGTGGGATTTAAAAAATCACAGTCCGTAATAACTAAGTTACCGCTAGTTGAGTTTACCCCTCAATATGACCGTTGGAACAGTACTTTGATAAGACAAACAGTTCTTTCGACGTGTGCAGTACTTTCCAAAGCAGTACTTTCATAAAACCAAAAAGCAGTAATTTCTCAATTTCCTCTTTACAATGGCAAACACTTTAAATGAACATGAATATACTCCCCTCAAACAATGCATAGGACTATACTTACACTAAACAGTCATCCCCTCAAATGTAGCTCAGTAGTTAATCATCCCAATGCTCACCACCAAGTGATTGAATCTTGAAACATCAAAGCCCTTGGTGAGTAAATCAGCTACATTATCATCTGTGTGAACCTTGAACACATTAATGAGCCTGTGCTCATAACAATCTCTGATAAAGTGATGCCTAATCTGAATGTGCTTGGTCTTGGAATGATAAACTGGATTCTTCACAATACAGATTGTACTCTCATTATCAATATTGATAGGAGTATTCTTGAAATTGAACCCATAGTCCAAGAGTTGATTCTGCATCCACAAAACTTGTCCACAACAACTTGCAGCAGCCACATATTCTGCTTCAGTATAGGAAGTTGCTGCAATAGTCAGTTTCTTACATTGCTATAAGACTAATCTTCTTCTAAGATATTGACATCCTCCAGTGGTTGATCTTCTATCATAGTTATCACCTGCATAATCACTATATGAGAATGCTTCTAAGTGAAAAGGTGAATCCTTTGGATACCACAATCCCAACTTAGGTTGTTGTTTCAAATAACTAAAAATCTGTTTCACTGCATTCATATAAGAGACTTTTTGTGAGAGTTGATATCTTGCACATAGACAAACAGAAAACATAATATCAGGCCTAGATGCAGTGAGATACATAAGCCATCCAATCATGGATATGTACAACTTGACTTCAACAGGTTGTACTTGAGCTCCTTCACATATCCAACATTCTCAAAATCTATACGCCCTGCTTTGATGGTTCCTTTTCCAGTAATTCTTCCTCCATTAGGATCATTCCCAAATGCAACTCTTCCTCCACAAATAGATCTAAAATCTAACAGAATCTCCTTGTCTCCTGTCATGCTTCCAGAGCAACCACTATCCATAATTAGATGATCTCTAAGCTCCTCTTCTAGGTTGCCCTGCAAAAAGATAAAAAAAAGTTAGTGTGACAACTCGCAATTTCAGGACATTTCTCAAGTTTCACTATTTCATCATTTATCGTAAACTGGGTTTACGAGTACCAAATTCGCGTAACCTTAGTGGTTTAGCTGCGAATTCATAATCATATCATCGAGGACATTTCATATAGACTAGGTTTAGTCTACATTTCATTGGCATCATTATCATCATGTTAGTTCATTCATGATTTTGCATTTCACATTAAACGCGTAATTTTCATATTAAATAAACGTTATCGCGTAATTAATTATTTTGAACAATTGATCCATTACTTCCAAACATTATCCCGACATTTTTTTATACTTATATTAAGTTTATAAAAATGATATTTTGAGTTTACCCAGTGTTTTAAATTTATTTGGTATATAAATTGTCAAATTTATATTATTACGACGTTTTTCTTAAAAACTACACGATAATTATTATTTCACTCAAATTTTGCAAGAAATGTATTTTTAAAATTTTTATGACATTGATATATTTTAATTTGTTCCGTTAAAATTTATTTCTAGCTAACGCTACCCTAAATATCTATTTTAACTTACAAGTTACCAACTATACATACATTTTAATACATTTACTAATAAAAACACCTCATCCCTTCTTTTGTTTTATACTTGTCGATATTAAAAGGATGACCCAACAAATCTTGGACAAAAATATCTTCTACACATATATACTCAAGTATACAAAATGCATCTGGTCCTTTTAATTCATATGTATGTAGACAAGGGGATGACCCACATATCTTTTGGAAGACAAAATATCTCAACTAGATCTTGTCATGTATATTTATTAATCATATACTAACAAACTACACATACATTACACACATTGAAGGTGTAAAACAAATCATTTCTCTCCTTTTTCCCCTTTGATATTCGGCCAAGAAGAGGATCAAGCAAGATTTCATAAAAATTTTCAAGACAAGTAATTTCACAACTCTAGCATACTCTCAAGCAAGGTTTTGGAATAAAAACCTAGGGTATTTAGGATAAATCCTTTGTTCTTGTCACCTCATCAAGTAACTAGTAAGCATATCATTTTCATTTTTCATCTTTCATTATCATCTCATATTTATTTCATCATTTTGAGCAATGCATGCAAGACTTATGGATATTTATACCATTTTTAACATTGTTTTTAGAGTTTGATACATATAAGTCATCCTATAATTTATCCCTTGTTATATATTGGTCTTGATGATGTTTAGGAACCCATGACACCCTAAGAAGGTGTATGGTAGGATTAGAATAGCTTTGGAGTTGTTTTGAAGGGATTGGAATAGGTTTAGTACGAGAGAAACTCATTTCGACAAGTATTAAAAAGGGTCTGTCCTTATTTTGTAATCTGGAAAATCCGACAGTAGACATAAATTTTTGGCCTAGATATTTAGAAAATATACTTAAAAACGAAACCGTGGCCGCTTGAACGGATTAAAACGGAGCTATAACGAAGAAGTTATGAATTTTTCAAGTTTGACGACGAAAGATATTTGGTACAGAAAATTCAGCATGTTATATTAACTTTTTACGAGTCAAAAATGAGTCTTAAGCATTATAAAAAAATGTCGACTTATCAAAAATATATTAGTATATATTATCACGATTCTGAGGATATAAAGAACGTAGAAAACGGACTTAAAACGAAGAAATTGTGGCCAATTAAAGTTTAACGAAACTTATATTTTTTTGACAGCAACTAGTAAAAATATACATGCTGATATGATTTTAAATCGAGGTTTTGACCCCTTTCGGGTCCGAATTGGCTTAAGGGTAAAACACGAAAGTTGTCCGAAATGATGTTTTACTATTAATCGCGAGATTTTTAAGCTTAAAAGTGTAAAATGAGAGATTTAAGCATGGTCAAAGACGGACGATTTTTCTGAAAAAGTCAAAGTACCCATTGCTGATGGGAAATAAAATTGGTGTTTTTAAGCGTTTTCGAGTCCGTTTGAGCTTTGAAAACTTTACCAAATGCTATTGTATCACCTATAAATTATTAGGAAACGTTGGAAACCTTATAAAAACGATATTTTATAAGCACAAGGGTTTATTAAAATATAATGGAGTGTTTGGATTGCTTACTTAAATTACTCATTTTAGAGTCCATAAAGGAGCGTTTGGATCGGTGTTGTTTTAGCAACCGAGGCTAATCCTATGGATAGCTTGTTGTGGCTTAACGAACCGGATTAATATTTTTGAATGTAATTGTAATTGGGATAAATTATGACTATCGTACTTATTTTCACAAGTATTAACACTTGTATATTTTCTACTAGACCAAAGTGGTATAAATATCATCCGAATTGCATGCATAGCATTACATCATGACTTATTACATATCATATCATTCATAATAGGTCAGTTTCGAGATTCGCGCTACATTTTAGTGTATCCACTTTTGCCATTGTATCATCATAATCATTGCAACAGGTGAGTTTTCATAGCCCCACTTTCAATTGTTTTGTACTATTTTGGGGGAGATACATGCTCAATTATTTTTCACAAGTACTTTATATTTTTAAGGATAACTCCTATCATGATCACCATTGTTTCAAAACTGAATGTTGTAATATATTAGTTGTGCTTGTTTGTTTGGTATAGTTCTACGTCGTATAAAGTTCTATGTCAGTTGACTACTGATACATCGTCGAATAAAGTACTATGTCAGTTGACTACTGATACATTGAGTTAGGTGCTATTGATTATGTGCTACAGTTCTACGTCGTATAATGTTCTAAATCAGTTGACTACTGATACATTGAGTCTAGTTTTATTGATTAAGTGCTATTGTTCTACGTCGAGTTAGGTACTATTGTGAATTCATTTGACATCATGTGTTTGAACATTAACTCTACACATTTTGGCAGTGGGTTGTGAATACACAGGTTGCAAGTTTTGTATGGGCGGAACTTGGAACTGGGTGGATTTACAATGCCTTTGCTGCATAAACGATTTTGAAAGGCTTTACATTTCAACACAAACTCTATGAACTCACTCAACCTTTGTGTTGACACTTTTTAGCATGTTTTATCTCAGGTATCTAAGGCATTCACTTCATGGCATGCATGTGGACACCTCATGGAGTCGCAGTGACGACGCGTCTCACTTGGGTTTTACGTACTTTAAAACATCGTTTGAATTGTAACAAACTTATTTTTGCACAAGATGATTTTCATTTGGGACCTACACTTTGTAAACTCTGATTGTTTTATTAAATCAAACGATGTGTTTTCCAAACGACACTTTAGGTCGTTCAATATAACTGTGATTGTGATGCTATGACAGTCAATCCCCAGGAATTCCATTCCGCTGCAAAACAGGTAATTTGGGGGTGTGACAGTTAGTGTCTTTTAGGAACCCAAGCCATTACTGACTTGTGTTCCCCTTGTGGAGTAACAAACTCAAATTCCTTGAGTATGTATCCTTCACAGTTTTTGTAGACAGAATCAAGTATTATCTTTTGTTTAAAAACTTGTGGTGGATTTTCAGCAAAACTTTCTTTTTCAACAAAAATCTCCTTTTCTTTTTCCACAAAATCATCTTTTAACAAAAAAAACTTTGTTTCACGTTCAGTTGCTGAAAGTATTGTTTGTTCCCCATCAGTACTTTCCTTGTTAACCCACTTGGTTTTAACTTCTGGTGAAGATTCCCTTGATCTAGCTACTCTTCTGGAGTTGTAACACCTTCTAGATTGATAATAATTTGATCTCCTAGGCTTTCCATTCCAAAAAGTGTTTTCAGTACCTTGGTTGTTTGAAAATCTAGCAGTACTTTGAGAAGGTACTGCTTGAGTTCTTTGAAAATTATTTGAAGGTACTGGTGATTTTGAAAAAGGTCTTCTTTGGTGAGGGTACCTATGGTCTTGTGAAAAGTTGCTATGGTTAACCCTATTTGAATGAGTCCAGGCTAGTTTATTCTCTCTAGGTTTTTGGTTGGCAGTTCTATTTATTGGAAATTTGCTTAGGTACTCTGAGTGAAAGTCACAGTGCTTGATCAGATGATCAGGATTATAACAAACAAAACACAATTTTTGACCTATACTTCCAAAATTTCTTACTCTATGTCTGTGACCAAAATTATTCTGCCTTCTAAGTGAATGATTAAAACTGTTTTGGCCAAAGTTATCCCAAAAAGGTTTAGCAGTACTGTTTTGACAAGATTTTCCTAAAGGTACTACTGTAGCAGTACTTTGAGTAGAAGGTACTGCTTGACTTTTAGCATCATTATCCTTAGGGTTTTCAACAGTTTCTTTTGGGTTTCCTGACCTAGATTGACAAATTAGCTTTATCCTAAACTCTAGACTGTCTACACTAAAACGAGAAACATCAGGCCTAGGGGGTTGATGATTTCTAGTGGGATGGGGGACTGCATGATAACCATTGTCTTTCTTAAACTCAGGAGGTGTGTCACTTACTGATTCCTCATTACTAGATGTGTCTACATAATTAATGAGTTCATCATCACTAGTGGTTATATCCTCTAAATCCAGGTCATCCTTATCACTAGATGGGTTTTCTTCTATGTTATCAAAGTCCATACCAAAACCTAAGCCAGTTCTAATGTAAGCTCTTCTCTGTTTTTGAACATAAGTAACATGAGAAAGACCAGATTCTTTCCAGGCATCAAACTTTGCTAACAATTCATCTCTCTCCTTAGTCAGTTTCTCAATTTCAGCAATCTTACAATTTAATTTCCATTCACTTAGTTTTAACTGATAATCCTGTTGTTCATACTTTTCTGCCCAAGCCATTTCATTATTTTCATGTGTTAAGATTTTGGCTTCCATTGACTCTAAGGTTATTTGATAACCAGCTACCTCAGACCTAGCCCTTATACAGTTATCTCTTTCAATCAAATAACTATTCAGAACTTTTTGATAAAAGTCATGACAATTGGAACATACCTCAGAGATAGGGGTGAACTTGGTGAAGTAGCTACCATTTCAAGTAGAACAGGATCATCTTCACTCTCCATGCTCCATCAAAGCTTCCTAGACCATCGCTGGATTCCAAAGCAGCATGTTCAGGTTCCTCATCAAAAGGTGTGCTCCAATCAAACTCTTCTACTGACTCCTCCATAGCTACCATACAGTAGGTTACTGGTTCATCATCAAACTCAGCACTCCAGTCAACCTCTAATAAACTTTCTTGAGCAACCAAAGCTTTTGTTTCAGTAATAGGAATTTCTTTGAGCTCTAGCTTTGGTTTCTCAGTCATCCTGTTTGCTTGATATCTAGCAAACCTGCATTCCCTTGCAAAGTATCCAGTCATTTGACAATTGAAACATTCAATTTTGGATTTGTCAAAAGTAATTCCCTGTTTTGGTTTGAAGTCAATGCTTTTTCATGTCTTCTTCATATACATCTTGATCCTTGCAGTGATCATAGCAACTTGCCACCTGATATCAATTTCTTTAAGAGCATCCTCTTCAATCTGTGAGACTTCTTCATAAGTGACAGGTAAAGAAGCTTGTTGTGCAAAGAAAGAGCATACAACTTCATCTGAGTGCATGTTATTTTTTGGTGGGGCTTGCTGAGCAAAGGTGGGGGTAGAATAGGAAATAGTACTTTGAGCCACAGTACTTTGAGTAGGAGAAGCAGTACTTTTGGTGGAAGTACTGCCCCTCTTTTCAGATGACAAAAAGGCAATACTGTGAGATTTGGAACTGGTTTGGCCATTCATCTCATGCTCATACACCTTCAGAGGATTGTAAAGATCATCAAAGTCCATAACACCCAAACTAGGTTGTCCTCTGATCATTGTAGCAATCACATGCCATGTCGATGGCAGACTCCTTAGGAACTTTAGATTAGCATCTTCAACTAAAAGCTCTGCTTTGTATAACTCCAGTATACTGAGAAGGTTTTGGAATCTGTCATAAGTAGCATCAAGGCCTTCTCTTTCTCCAACAGTGAATGTTTCAAATTGCTGTTTCAACAGACTTCGGTGCATCTTCTTGGAAGCATCATTGCCTCCAAACCTTGTCTTGAGAGCAGCCCAGAGTTGCTTTGCATCTTTAGCATCATGGAACTTAAGTAGATGACCATCTTGGGATAGCAGACAATAGTATATTGAGAGCCTTCTCTTGATTTCTTATTGTTGCTACTGGTAAGATTGCCTTAGGTGCTTTAGGTTGTCCAGGAAAATCAATAGGTTCTGGAACTTCTTCATTACCATTGACAATTACATTCCATAGTGCAGGGTCTGTAATTGCAATATACTGCCTCATCTTCATGCTCCATAGGTCGTACTCTCCCTTCTTGATGATAGTGGTGGAACAGCTTCAGTCGACATCTTTAGGTTTTGTTAACTAGGTTTTAGGGTTTCTTCTTAGTCAGAGTTTCCACACAAGCTCTGATACCACTTTTTGGATCGATGTACTCTAACCAAAGTAACTTAAATAGCTTGTTAAGGTTTAATAACCTTGGATAAATCCTAAGTTATTAACAATGAAACACTGAGCAAACTTTATTAAGTATGCGGAATTTACTTAACAAAGCTAAGAAGAATATAACATTTAACTTTCAACGATTTCTCTATTAATAACTCTAAATCTGCTTGTTATGCAGACTCTTAACAACACTAATAATATCGAACTCTCTAAAACTCTAATGATACGCGTACTCTAAACTTGTGAACTCGTACCTCTAATGCCAATCTAAGGGTCCTTTTATAGGCTCAAGGATAACCCTAGTCGGTTTACAACTTGTAACCTTGTACGACAAGTAATCTAAACAAAGAATATTCTAGAATTACAAAGCTTTCCATAAACGAATATAGCAGTTCTTTTAGCCTTGCAGCACTTTGACTTCGACAGCAGTATTTTGACTTCTTCTTTAGCAGTACTTTGACTTTTCCAGTACTTTATCATTCTTCAGCACTTTCGTATCCCAACATCATGGCATTCCTTTCTTTAGCAATACCTTGTGGTCTTCTTGGTAAAACAGTTTGCTTCTTTGGTATTTCAATTTCAGCATCTAATTCAGCCTGTATCTTTCTAGTAGCTTCTTCATTTTTAGCTTCCTCAAAAGCTTTTAAATCTGCTAAAGTAAGCTTCTTCTTCTTTTTCTTGGATTCTACCAAGATTCCTTTTCCTTTATCTTTTGGATTTAACTCTTGAATAGGTTGAGAAGAAGGTTGTAAGACTTGAGGTTGTTCAACTCCAGGAATACTAATACCTCTTGGTCTTGACATGTTGAGCAACATATGAGCAATGGTCTCATCATCACTAGCACTATGTTCCTCTTGCTGAATCGGATTAGAAGTACCAGCTTCTTCATGTATAATTGTTGAAGGACCAGCTTCTTCATGTATAATTGTTGAAGGACCAACTTCTTCATCAAAATCCAAGGTTCTTGGTGTAATAAGATTTTGCCTAAAAGTACCTTGAGGAGCAGTACCTTGAACACCAGTACTTTGAGCATCAGTACTTTGAACACCAGTACCTTGAGCATCAGTAGCTTGAACATCAGCACCTTCAAGATTAACTTGCTCAATTTGCTCAGCTTCTTTATTTGGATCTTCATGAATTTCAGTATCTGGATCTTCATTCAAATTCTCATGAGGTTCAACATCTTCATTCAAATTCTCATTCTCCAAATTCCTCCCCAATGTGAATGAAGACTGCTTTTTAAGCTTCTTTCCCTTAGACTGAGAAACCTTCTTAGGTTTCTGACCAATCTTCTTATGTGATTCCACCCAGAACCTGTGATGTTGAACTAGTGGCCAAACAAATCTTTTCAATCTCTTGAACTCATTTTTCAACTTCAATAGCTGTGCAGCTTGAGCTTCATTATCTTTCTGCAACCTTCTTAATTCCCTTGTTAAAGCATAATAATCCAGAATTCCCTCAGTAGCCATTACTCCCTCATCTCCTCCAGATTTTTGAGACCCATTTGTGGAAGTATAATCATTGGGATATGGTGGTTGAGTCACATCTTGCTCTGAATCATCATTTGCAGTACCTTGCAAAGAAGCAGTACTTTCTCTTGGAGCAGTATGTTGAGAAACTTCATGATCTGGTGATGGAGCAGTATGTTGAGAAACATTTCCTTCCCTTGAATCTGAAGTCTCAGTAATTACTTGAATCAGCTTCATCTCTAACAGCCTGTGCTACTTCCAATATATGAGCAGTCAAAGGTGTATTTCTCCCAGAAAACTTATCACTCTTTTTAGCCTAAAATGTAAACACCTTCTTAGGAAGTACTACAGCAGGTAAAAAACTTGGAGGTTTAGGAATATCCTCAAGCTGTTTGTTCAGGAATAATTGAACAAATCTAGGGTACATCAAGAATGGTGAACCATTAGTGATATGAGAAAGCATACAATCCAGAATCATTCGTGAAAAATTAAACGGTTGATTGGTAGCCAATCCCACTAATGCTGAAGCTATGCTTGCACCAAACTGTTCCCATGCAGTACTTTTGGGACTCAAGCAGTGAAGTAAAACAAAAATGAGATATTTCCAATGAGGACTAAATAAAGGCTTCTGAAAAGTAGTTTTTGTGAGAGAACCATGATACCTTATATCTCTGAGTGTATCCCAAAGTACTTGATTTTCAAAACGAACAGCACCTTATTCATCATGAAACAATAAATCTTCTCTTATTGTAGCCTCAGTGATTCGAGTTGTCCTTCCAGCAACCTTAACATGAATGGATGATTCATCATCTTGCAAATCATATCTAGCAGTAGCCCAAAATTGTTGAATCCATGGTCCAATAATGTCAGGATTGACTAGGAGAGCATAATTGATTGAAGACCCAGTTAGGAAATCAATAATATCATGAAAATTGATGTTCGATGGCATCTTGTCCAAATTAGCAATCATGTTGTGCTTACTATAGGTGTTACAATTAGCCATTGGTTGTTGGTAGAAGTATGAATGGATCGGCGAAGGTGGATTTGATGAGACAAGTGATGACGAAAGAATAAGTATAAAGATGAGAGTAAAAATTGGTAGGGTAGTTATTTATGGGTATGATTTTAAAAAATCAAGGCCCAATTAATAAAGTTACCGTTGGAATTGGCATTTACCCCCTCCGTAGCAAAGTTGTTGACTTTTCCCCCTTATTTATGACCGTTGGAACAATATTTGACAAAACAGCAGTACTTTCCACGTAAGCAGTACTTTCCAGTGAATTCTAAGTAGTACTTTCCATCCTCTTTCCCACAAGAGCAAATACATCAAAGAGCATTGTGTTGCCTCCCCTCAAACAATGCATAGGACTAAACTAAACTAAATTCAGTCCTCCCCTTAAATGTAGCTTAATAATTAATCATACCAATACTCAACACTAAATGGTTGAATCTTGAAACATCAAATCCCTTTGTGAGTAGATCAGCTACATTGTCATCTGTGTGAACCTTGATAACATTAATGAGCCTGTTCTCATAACAATCACGAACAAAGTGATGCCTAATCTGAATGTGCTTGTTCTTAGAATGATAAATAAGATTCTTCACAATACAAATTGTATCTCATTGTCAATGTTGATAGGAGTATTCTTAAAATTGAATCTATAATCCAAGATTTGATTCTGCATCCACAGTACTTGGCTACAACAACTTGCAGCAGCAACATATTCTGCTTCAGAGGATGATGTTGCTGCAATGGTTTGTTTCTTACATTGCCATAAGACTAATCTTTTTCCAAGATATTGGCATCCTCCAGTGGTTGATCTTTATAATTATCCCCTGCATAGTCACTGTCTGAAAAAGCTTCCAAGTGAAAAGGTGAATCCCTAGGATACCACAACCCTAACTTAGGTTGTTGCTTGAGATAACTAAAAATCCTTTTGACTACATTCATATGAGAGACCTTAGGTGAGACTTGATATCTTGCACATAAACATACAACAAACATGATGTTAGGTCTAGATGCAGTTAAGTACATAAGACAACCAATCATTGATCTGTAAAGTTTGACATCCATAGCTTCTTCATCTTCATCTTTTCCTAATGAGTTTAAAGCTTTAATGGGTGTGGTGACCGGCTTGATATTACTGTTGGAATCACTCCTAAACATTAATCAATTGTTAGTAATAAATATGTAATAGTTAGCTTAATTATGGCCTTTATGTTTGTTATTAGCCTTAAGGTTGTGTAGAAGGCCCATGAGCTTAGGCCCATGTCCAATAAGGAAAAGGGAAGGAGAGGGAGTGTTGCCCTAGCTCCTTGCCAATAAATACCCTTGTAAACCTTCATTTGAAGGTTGGTTGTTCAAGTTATTTCTCTCATTACACATCTACGCCTAACCGTGTTTTATATCGTGTGTGTGTGTGTGTTTTACTTGTTCAATCACCTTATCTCTTTCTATATTGCTTGTGTTTGTAAAACTAGTGACCTATCAGTGGTATCAATCGCCTAATAGTTGAGTGAACGTATTGTTTGAAGTGAGTCTTGGTCTCACGCCTAACTTGCGTATCCGAAACTTTGGCTTGATCAAAAACGTATTTTTTACACTTTTTAATCCAAGATTCTTGTCCTTTCAACGTTATAAGGTGTTAATCTTAATGTTTTTGGCAAAAATTTTCGAACTTTATGTGTAGATCATTGTTTTTCATCTAGTTTTTGAACGTGTGTATCATCCTACGCGTAACTGTTTTCAGAGCTTTGGATCATCAATTTTCACACTTTTGTGTCTTTTGGTGTTATTGAAGCTATTTTATCACACAAAAACTGGTTTAGAATCATCTTTGAGCATTATCACTTTTACGAGTAATCCTACGCGTAGCAAAACCCTAAAACTACGCGTAAGGTTATCCTTGGTTTGATCTTCGTTTTCGTGGTTTACTCCGTGTTTTCTTACTTGGATAAGTCTGAAAATACGTCAACTTTGGATAGCTTTTGCACTGTGATAGTGTAAAAGATCATTTGGGCAAAACCCTAAAATTACGCGTAAGCATAAAGCTTACGCGTAGAAATCCTACGCATAAGATTCATCTTACGCCTAAGCTCAGTCTTACGCATAAGGTAATCCTACGCATAAGTTTCTACGCCTAACTTTGTGTCTACGCATAACTTTAGAGTCTTTTCCATACTTACGCGTAAGCTAAAACTACGCATAACTCCTTATTGTTATGCGTAACTTTGGTGTTTTTACGCATAAGTGCTACTTGGTTATTGTGATTTCTACGCTTAAGGACACTTCTTCAACAAAGGTTCATTCGAATACAAAGATCCATTTTTACCAACGCAAGTTTTCTACATGTCTCAACCACCATACTCTAACTATTTCCCTTATACTTATCCTCAACGTCAACAACAACAACAATTAAGTCCCCAACATCAACAATGGAATCAACAACAAGCAATTTATCAACAACAATTTAATCAACAACATACTCCATAACTTGCTGCAATTCCACAACCTCAAATGGTTCAACCACCACCAAGTGATTTCAATCAACATCCATCCAGGAACACTATGAAGGAACCCACTTGGTTTGCAAAGATGTGTGAAGCTTTAAGCAGCCAACAATCAATTCATGAGGCTGGATCACTTGATAGACCTCCAATGCTCACTCCAGGAAACTACGATCAATGGGTGATAAGGTTCTTTAGGTTTTGTGATCTGAAGAAGCCACATGGAAGTTCTTAAAGAAGGTTATCTTGGAAGGTCCATTTCAGATGCCTAATATCGTTGCACCCGGAGATCCTAATGCTAATCCACCAAGAGATGAACAAACGAACATTGCTACTATTGCAGACTTGAATACTGGAGAACTTCTACACTATGAAACAGATGAGCTTGCAATGGAATATATCCTCTTAGGATTACCAAACCCAATTCTTCGTAGTGTTGATACTCAAAAGACTGCACAGAAGATGTGGGCACATATTCGTCTTCTTATGGAAGGATCTGTACTCAATCAGGAGGATTTGGAATCCAAAATTTACTTGACTTATGAACACTTCATGATTGAACCTGGAGAGACACTAGAGTCTTATCATCATCGTTTTTCAGACATCATCAATGATTTGGATAAACACAACATCATCATGCCAAGAATTGCAGTGAATACTAAGTTCCTGAGTAGTCTTGGTCCTGAATGGGAGAAGTATGTCATTTTTCTCGGTCAAGCGAAGAACATGCATCAGTCTACCTACGGGTTGTTGTACGATTACTTGAAGCCTTATGAAAAGGAAGTTGATCGGGAAAGGATTCTCCGTGCTTAAATTGCTCCACCGACACATCCGGAAAATCAACAACTTGCCTTATATGCTCAACAAAATTATCCTCCTCAACCAGCAACTCAATCAACTGCTTCAAACCCACCACATGATCCTTCACAGCAGCAAAATCAATTGGTTCCATACAACAACAACAATGCTCAAGCACTTGTCAGTGAAGCTAATGAGGATATCGATCCGTTCGAAGCATTGCAACAAGGATTTGTTATGATTGCTAATGCTTTTGGCCGTTATACCAACAAATCCAACAATCGCATTCGGTCCTCATCAAACACAAGGAATCAAACTGTTGTGAAAAATGGACGAGTTGAAATTCAGAATCGTGGTTATGGTCGTCATATGAGCGGTGGTCAAGGTTTTAATGCTATGGGTAGGAATAACAACAGAGCTCCAATGGTGGAACAAGGAAATGCTCAGAATGGGTTAAATGGTCTTCGATGCTACAACTGCAATGAGAAGGGACACCTGGCTAATGCATGCCCAAAGCCGAGAACTAGGGGCAGTGCTTATCACAAAGAGGCTCTTCTTTTGGCTCTTAAGGATGAAGCTGGTGGAACTCTCACAGACAAACAATAGAGCTTTATGGCAGATGCA
Organism: Chrysanthemum seticuspe; assembly: GCA_019973895.1. Taxonomy (NCBI): domain Eukaryota; kingdom Viridiplantae; phylum Streptophyta; class Magnoliopsida; order Asterales; family Asteraceae; genus Chrysanthemum; species Chrysanthemum seticuspe. The sequence continues at coordinate 42,054,530 of BPTQ01000008.1, forward strand.
GACTCAGATGATGATATGAAGGACTTGCAGACCAACTCAGCAGTTAAGTTGATGGCTAATATGCAAGAGCTACACATGAGTGAAATAAGCCCAGTGTATGACACCGATGGCTTGTCTTAGGTACCCAAACAAACCATGTTTATCTCTGATCTAATATCTCCGCCAACATCTGAATCCGGCAAGGCTCAGAATGTTCAAAATGAGTCTTCCACATCTCATTCCGACGATTTTCAAATAGACCCCGTAGTTACATTTGACGATCAAGATGACCTTATGGTTTCCCTCGATAATCAAATTGACTCTGTGGTTATACTTGAGGATCTAAATAATGATCATGTTGAGACTCACGTTGAACAAGCCGAACTTTTGCCTCATCCATATTTTGCTCGTTTAATACAAGACCAACAAACCATAGTGGAAGAATGTCGTGCCATTAATGAGGACTTAAAAAGAAAAAATGCACTGTTAACCAAGGATTTTGAATGTTTAAACATGCAACTCAATTTTTTCAAAGCTCAAGAAAAACGTGAAAAAGGTTTTGAAGAAGCTTTTGCTAAATCTCATCCAAACGAAAAATATTTAGAGAGACAGATGCGTCATCTAGCCGCTTCGAAAAATGCTTTGTTGTCTGAAATAGAACAACTGAAACATGAACATAAAAAGCAAATTAACGCTCTCACCTTGGAAAATCAAAAAGCTAAGGTTGAGTTGTTAACTTGTCAAAAAACGTTCTCTGCATACAAAAAGCATTCAACGAATCGAATAGATGACTATCTGGAAGAAATTGTTGATTTGCAAAATAAGCTTAAAGAATTCAAAACTGTTGTTTATAAACATGGTGAGTCTGTAACAGCTATTGAAAAGTTTACTTTAAAACCAAATCGAAAAGGATATGGACTCAATCTTGCTGATTACAAACCTAAGCTTTCTCCCAAAACATTCAAACCAAATCCGGAAGTTTCCAGTGCAGAATATAAAATTGATGATACTGTTATGACTGTTGTTGAGTATAATCGTCAAGAGGAATTAGATGCTGAAGACGAGAGTCGATCAAAATTAGAAAAAGTTGTTTATAACAAACCTTTTACATATTCACAAGCGGTCACTTTCGTCCCGTCAAAGGATTCTTCTAACACACCAAGGGTTATCATTAAAACACCTGAGTCTTCTAATGTTAGTCCCAAACCAGATTATGCACAAATTTATGGTCCTTTACCTTCCATCAGTGAAGTAAATTCAAAACCTGAAAATCGCAAAATTCTTAGATATTTTGACATTTTCATGGCCGACCTCAAAACTTTGGAACATGAGATAAAATATCATTCTGAAATCAAAGTTCAACATTTTCAATCGCCTTTGGCGCGCGAACAAAGAGACATTTTTCAGAAAAATCTTTTACCTAATGTTAAAAATTTGAAAAATTGTGCATTGTCTTGGGAAAAGGAATTTCATAAGGAACTTGGAGTGATGAAGGTCGTTTTCGAGAAAACAGAAACATCTATTTCTAATACTAAACGTAAAAAGAAAATGTTGAGAAAAGATGTTGATCGACTCTTGGAAGATGTTATTTGTGCTGATATCCATAATGTTGTGTTACTTCATGCTTTGTCATATGCATCTGATTATATCTCTGCTGATATCGTTGATAATGTTGTTACCGTTGATAATTCCAATATTGTGCATCAGTTCAAATCTTTAAAAGCTGAAAATGAACGATTGAATAACGAGCTTTCAAACGCAAAACGTCGTCTTCAATGGTGTCAAAAAGATTTTCAAAATCGTGAACTTGCTTTGCAAAAAAATCACCCAGTTGCAATCTAAATCGTTTAGTCCAAAATTTGAGGAATTGGATGATCAAAACGTGTCTTTGAAAGGTCAAATCTTTAAATATGAACAAGACCTTGTAAAAGTTAAACAGGAATATGGTTTCATATTTGATTTACTTAAAAAGACTCGTGATGAAGCATCAAACGAGCTTGATCATTTTCTCAAACACACTAAGGAAGTCATGAATTTTTCGGGAAATCTTCGTTCTGAAAATCAAGAGTTGGTGCACACTATCTTTAAGCTAAGAGAAATGTTAGGAAAGTATGAACACCTTCCCCCAATCGTCATTAAGAAGATAGCACCAGTCACACTTAGTAATCGTGAACTTAGAATCCCTACTGCCAAATCACAAGTTGCTAACGTGCTTCCTTCTACTGAAACATGAATAGTTGCATCTTTTCCAAACGTCCGCACTTCACAGCCTAGGAGCACTCAATCAAAGAATAGGAAGTTGAGACCTAAGAAAAGATCCATAAGGAATGCTAAAGTAGAAGAACACCCTAGGACTATGAATAAGACTCATGTTGCTTCCACTATAGATATTGCGTCTGGAAAATGTAATAGAAATAGTGATGTAATGAATGCTAAACCGTTAAGTACTTTTGATATTCAGTCTAATGCACCTTGTGATATTTTTTGTAAAAGTATGAATTCTGATTGTCATGACAAATGTGTTGCTAAAGCTATCATCTCTCGTTTATGGAATCCTAAGACTCGGAATACCTCTAGGCCCACTAATCAGTCTAATTCTGGGCTTGGTAGACCGCCTTCTTTAGATTCTAAGAAACGCGTTATTGTCCCTGTAGCTCCAGTTTCACCTCCAATGAATGTAGTACCACCTAGTGCATTCACTAAGACTAAAGCAAATAGTAGTTATAGATGGCAGAAATAGATATATAACACACTAGGATTTAAATGGATGCCTAATGTTATTGATGTGTGTATGTCTCTTACAACTGTTCCGGAACCCTCTAACATTTCGGGTTCCACATCTACTTCTATTCCATCTGTGTCGTCTGTGTGTAATGCAGGTGATACAGATCATTCTCTGGATTGTTTATAGGGGATGTTCCCGACACATGACAGGCAACCTTAAACTGTTAACAAACTTTATTGCAAAGTTCATTGGCACTGTCAGGTTCGGGAATGATCACTTCACAGCTATCATGGGCTACGGAGACTATATCAATGGGAACATCGAAATAAGCAGGGTTTACTATGTGGAAGGCCTCGGTCACAATCTGTTTTCAGTAGGTCAATTTTGTGATGGAGATTTGGAGGTTGCTTTCAGGGAGAAAGCTTGTTTCATTCGTGATCTACAAGGAAACGACCTCATGTCTGGCTCCCATACTTCTATTCTTTACACTATCTCTATGCAAGACATGGTTGCTTCCTCTCCCATCTGCTTACTTTCAAAGGCAACATCAACAAAATCTTGGCTATGGCACCGTCGTCTCTCACATCTAAACTTTCAGACTATCACCAACCTTGCTCGACACAAACTAGTTGAAGGACTCCCACGATTTCGGTATTCAAAAGATCACCTTTGCTCAGCATGTGAACAAGGTAAAAGCACACGTGCTCATTTTCCTTCAAAGGTGGAACACAGCTCTCAGCATGTGCTTCATCTTCTTCACATGGATTTGTGTGGCCTGATGCGTGTGCAAACGATAAATGGCAAATGCTACATCTTAGTAATCGTTGATGACTATTCACGCTGGACTTGGGTCTACTTTCTTCGAAGCAAAGACCAAGCTCCACAGATGATTATCACCTTTCTCACGAAAATACAGGTTCAGCTCTGAAACACCGTTCGACAAATCAGAACAGACAAAGGAACTGAATTTGTTAACCAAACCCTTTGTGAATTTTATGAGAAAGTGGGAATACAGCATCAGACATCTATTGCTCGTACACCTGAACAAAACGGTGTTTTTGAAAGACGAAACCGAACGTTGGTGGAAGATGCAAGAACAATGTTAATCAATGCCAAACTCCCAGATTACTTGTGGGCAGAAGCTGTATCTACTGCATGCTATACTCAAAACCGTTCTATGATTACAAAACACCACAACAAAACACCTTTTGAGATTGTCCATAACAGAAAACCGAATTTAAAACACTTTCATGTATTTGGATCTCTTTGCTATCCGAATAATGATCGTGATGACTTTGGAAAGCTCAAAGCCAAAGCTGATATTGGAGTCTTTATTGGATACTGTGATAATTCTAAAGGTTTCCGCATCAGGAATCGTCGAACAAAGGAGTTTATGGAAACGATTCACGCTCATTTTGATGAACTCACGGAAATGGCTTCTAAGTATAATAGCTTAGAACCCGGTTGCAACCGTTTAAACTTTCCCCAAACCCCATCATCAGCTGAACAAAGCCCCCAGCTCACTTGTCAACAAATGGAAAGGTTATTTGCTCCTCTGTTCAGTGACGATATTGATGATCGTGCTCTAGGTGTATCCGCTGTTTCCGCTGCTCAACCTGATAATATTCCTTTACCTGATACACCTGCAACAACAACTATTGTTGAAGAAGCACCACCAGTTGACTCTAACACAACAGTAGAACAAACCGCTTCCAACAATGATGAACCAGCTGATGATGTTCTGAATGAAGTACCCCCACCTGCCGATTTTGATCCAAATGCGTTCTTTAACCCGTTTGCTAATGAGACTGCTGCACCAGATATCGCAGAATCTTCAACAAACCATTTGAATCCTCAAAATCTGCATAATGTATACCAACATCAACCCTCTACACATAGATGGACAAAATATCATCCTCTGGAAAATATAATTGGCAACCCGAATCAACCAGTCGTTACAAGACAACGTCTTCACTCAGATGGTGAACACTGCATTTATGCACTCACCGTCTGCCAATCTGAGCCCAAAAAAATCAAAGACGCAATGACCAAAGACACCTGGATTGAATCCATGCAAGAAGAGCTCAACCAATTCAAACGACTTGAAGTATGGGAACTGGTTGAAAGACCAACAGGGGTTTATGTCATCGGTCTGAAATGGATTTGGAAGAGCAAATTGGATGCTGAAGGGAATGTTATCCTAAACAAGTCACGACTCGTTGCTAAGGCTTATCGTCAGGAAGAGGGAATATACTTTGAAGAATATTTTGCTCCCATTGCTCGTTTGGAGGCTGTTCGGATATTTCTCGCGTTCGCGGCTCATATGAATATGACGGTCTATCAGATGGATGTCAAAACTGTGTTTCTCAATGGACAACTTAAAGAAACGGTTTATGTCAGCCAACCAGATGGATTTGTTGATCCTGAGTTCCTGAACCATGTCTAGAAACTGAACAAAGCTCTATACGGTCTCAAACAAGCTCCTCGGGCATGGTACGATAAGCTATCATCTTTCCTCATTCCCAATCATTTTACCAAAGGTTCGGTCGACCCTACTCTTTTTATACAATATACGGGACACATATCTTAATTGTTCAAATTTATGTGGATGACATCATTTTTGGGTCTACACACAAAAAGTACTCAATCGCTTTTGCAAAACTAATGCAGAAAATTTTTGAAATATCCATGATGGGTGAACTTACATTCTTTTTAGGATTGCAAGTTCATCAATCACCCCGTGGTATTTTCTTGAGTCAGTCCAAATATGCCCTTGAATTGCTTAACAAATTTGGAATGAAAACCTGTGATACTTATGCCACACCAATGACTCATACCAAGAAGCTAGACGCTGATTCAAATAGGAAATTAGTGGACCCTACAAAATACTGAAGTATTATTGGGTCTCTAATGTACCTAACAGCTAGCAGACCTGATATTGTCTTTACTGTTTATCTATGCTCCCGTTATCACTCAAGACCAACTGAAACCCACCTCTCTGAGGCTAAAAGAATCCTCCGATACATCAAAGGAACCATTAACTTGGGGATCTGGTATCCGAAGGATTCTGGTTTTGAACTAATCGCTTTTTCAGATGCTGATCACGCAGGATGTTTAGATTCACGAAAAAGTACTTCAGGAGCACTACAATTTCTTGGTGATAAACTGGTGTCTTGGCAATCAAAGAAGCAGGATTGTACATCGCTGTCATCAACCGAAGCAGAATATGTAGCCATGTCGGCGTGTTGTGCTCAAGTCATCTGGATGAGAACACAACTCAAAGACTATGGTTACGTATTTGACAGAATCCCGATGTACTGCGACAATCGGAGTGCCATTGCGATCTCGTGCAAGTCAGTTCAGCACTCAAAATCAAAACACATCGATCTTCGCTATCATTTCATCAAGGATCACGTGGAACAGGGTACTGTTGAATTATACTTCGTGGGTACTGAATACCATTTGGCAGATCTGCTCACCAAAGCCTTGCCTCCCGCTAGGTTTAATGAGTTGGTCCACCGGATTGGTATGAGGTGTTTGACTCAAGAGGAATTGGATGACCTCCTAAAACAGTCTTAAAAACCTGTCAAACACCAAAACCTCTTTTGTAAATATTTTTTCAAAAACAAAATACAAAAATATAAAATCTGAAAACAACAACAAAAATATTCTTCTAATCTATTTTTCTTTCAACATGGAAGGTACATTTCTTCCGTCAACACTTTAATCCTTCAAAATTCAGTATTTTTCCGATCAAGTGTTGAAGGGGAGAAAATGATCACTTAACTGTTTGAAATCATCTGTGTACTTGCATGTTATCAATTCCCGATTGTTTCTTTTATCAAATGGTGGAAATGTTTTTCTGGTTCAATGACACTCCTCGGACTAAAACTGTTAACCTTTCATTATTTTCTTAAGTCGAGGGGGAGTGTCGTCAAGTTTCTTTCTTAAAATCTTTGTTTGGTAACCAAAATGGAAGTTAAACGGCTTTGTATGAAAAAGTAAAAGGTGGAGGGACCAAAACTGTCAAAACTTTAAAGTTATTTTAAATAAAACACCCTACCTAACTCTTTCACTTCACATTTAATACTCTCAACCAACAAATCCTATGCCTAAGAATCGTTCATTCAATCCGTGTTTTTGATCATCAAACTGTAAGTGGAATAATGTTTCTAACATGTTTTTAAGCATTGGTTTTGATTCTCAAATGAATACAACGGTTAAAACTGCTTATATGGGTGATTTTGTGTTCTTCGCTTATGCGTAAGAATACATGATCATGTGTTGAGTGTTTGTGGTTAAAAAGAATGTGTCAAAATGTGTTTTAACACTATGATACTATTTTTACCATCTAAATCCACCCAGAAACACGAATTGATGATTTTTCAAAATTAGGGTTCTTGAGTCGAATTAGGTACTTTCAAATGTGAAGGTTTTTGGTCTAAAAGATTGTTTAGTGAGGTTAATATGATGTTGAATTGATGATATCCAGGCTCTATAACAACCCAAAAACACTGATTAATTCACAATTAGGAATTAGGGTTTAAAGTTCTTAAGTTTGGGTATTTTTGATTCATCTCGAACTGGATGTTAAGACTTGGTTTATAGACTCTCACAACACCTTAGAACTACCAGAAAACGTTTGGTGCAAATCCCATGGTTAGAAATCATACGCGTAATTCATAACCCTTAGGGTTTTGACCTACGCGTATGACTTTCTACGCGTAATTGTTTAACATGTTTTCATGCCATGATTTGTTGTAGAATGAACATATGTGTTAAGATTGATGTTATGATGATTTTTTTTAGGCTTGATACGCATAAAACTCAAAATCAAGGTGTTTGTTACTCTACGCATAAGGATCACCTTACGCGTAGAAAGTTATGCGTAAGAGAAATTTTACGCGAAACTGTTACGCGTAAGATTCTACAATGGGACTACGCGTATCCTGTGAAGGATATGCATAAACAGTGACCTCTACGCATAAGGTCTACTCTTACGAGTAATCCTTATGCGTAAGGTTCTTATACGCCTACGCGTAAGCTCTACGCATATGGTCCCCTTTTTCCTACGCGTAACTTTTCTTACGCGTAAGTTAGAATCCTACGCGTAAGCTTTCGTCTACGCGTATATCTTTACTGTTTACACTTAACTTTGCCAAATCTACGCTAAACCTTGATTTACCTTCATTATGAGTTGTTACGTGTACAAACTTGATAATAAACTAATCATATCATCACGAAACCAATAATGTCACTAATAAACTTAAAAGTTTGATACATTCTGAACTATAAGTGATAACATAAACTTTAAAACTTAAAGTTAACTAACTCACGAAACATTTCACGACGTCATTGGACTATTGGACAAACAAGTGACTTAGGACTTGTAACAATCTTTAACTATGTACATTCAATAATTAGACAATAAAAACCTTCTGTTAACTAACATTATGTCTTTCGATATGTTGGTTCTTTTGGCTAATGTTATTTCAGATCACAACATGGCTGCACAAATTAATGTGGATGCACCAGAAGTTCTCACAATTTCTGACACCTTCCCCAACGGTTATCCTAGAAAGATTGGAAAGAACAACCTTAGGGTTGATTTTGACACCCTCACATGCTCAGAATCTTCTTGCTCATTGCTGTGGATATTCTAAGGAATCATCCCTACCAAAACATGCTCTCACACTCTACGACTGTTCCGGAAGTCTACATTCAGCAATTCTAGAACTCTATGCAGAGGATCACGGGTCAAAGTGCAGTGACGGTGACACTTAATCACAAACAAGTTACCATCACTCCTGCAGACTTAAGGGTTGTTCTCATCATTCCGGACATCGTACCAACTGACTTCTTTGCTACCCCTACAGAAGAAACAGTCCTGCAATTTCTCATTGACATTGGTTATGATGAAGCTTCAGGAATTATTACCAAGCATTCTCATGTGGAGCTGAAGAATATTCCTCAACCGTGGAGAACTCTCTACATCATCATCACTAAGTCTGTCTCTGGTCGTGACAGTGGCTATGAGCATCCAAAGCTCATGGAACTGCAGATCTTCTGGTCGTTGATCAATAAGAAGGATATTGAAATCAAAGCACTGATATGGGATGACACGATGGCATTTCACAAGAAGCTTGGCTCAAAGATTCCCTATGTCAGATAAACAAAGCTTTTGATCCAGAGAGCACTTGGGCTTAATCCTGACATTCCCAAGAGGCTCAATGACCCTGACAATCACGACTAGTTGTCCGAACCTATCCTTTCTATCAGAATCAAGGAATCGACAACAAAGAAACAAGGTGCTGTACAGCCTGATCACCTTCTTACAAATGAAATCAAAAACCATGAAACATACAAAAGGTATCGATTAGCAGTAAAAGAAGGCAAAGTTGGCCATCTTGATGAAAAGGCTTCTGGAACACCTACTCGGAGGATTAGAAGAGGAAGTGCTGGAAGTGCAGTAAGCACTGAGAGTCAAAAGAAGTTCCCTAAGAGGAACCCTTAAAGAAAGAGGATTGTTCCCTCTAAGGAAGCTACTCCCATCCCGATCCTTAAGTCTGAACCGCAAAGAAAGCTTGTGGACGAAAGCTCTAAAGGCACTGAATCAGACGAGGAGGTCCACTACTCTGAATCTGCAAACGAACCACCTCCATCAGTAGCAAAACCTCCAAGTCCTCCAGCTGATAAAAGAAAAGGGAAGACTCCGGCACTTGTGCCATATGATGAAAGCTCGGAAAGTGATGAAGAGCCACTGGATACAACTTTCAGAAAGAAGATTAAATTCCTTAGACATCAACACAAAGCTGAAGAATTTGCTAAAGACCAAATGGGTGGTACCGGAGGGTCAAGTGGTGCCGCTCAACCCACACCAACTCCTGATGCGGTTAATCAACCCGATAAGGGAGCTGGTGCCACCACTCTTCTGCAACAACAACAACAACAACTTTTGGAAGAATCTATCAAATATGAGTTTGAGGAACCAGCAACAGAGAAGACTGAGGATATACCTGCTGATCCAAAGACTGATGACAAGGATTTGTCTAAGGAGGGAACTTCTGAACCGCCTAAGGACCCCGAGTCTCCTCATGTCTCCTCCTCATCAGACTCATCATCTCACTCTTCACAACCACCATCAAAGAAGTCAACCAAATCAACATCTAAATCCGTGAAGAAACCACCTCGATCTTGGGTTTCTCAGGCTCATGAAAGAATTGTTAAAGCTATCAAACAAGTCAGAAAGAAAGACATGCTCTACATGAAGCTGAACTTTCTCAATGAACAAGTACAGTATCTTCATGACGAGAATGACAAGATGCAAGAGGAAAGGAATTTTGTCCAGGAATTCATGAAAAATCATCGTCAAGAGGAACTGAACGAAATGATCGAAGGCTGCACTAAAAAGTACCTTCTGGATTTCGTTCCTAAAGTCACAAAGGAGATGTTTACCAGACAACTATATCCGAATCTTATGCAGATCGCCAAGCAAACTATACGATCACACCCTTAACCGTCACAATCAATCCAACCGATCCGGTAGTTTTCTCTAATAATGAATTGGTGGCCAAGCTTGTAACACAGATGTCTGTACGATGGCAATGTTTACTTCTGAAGAAGCAAAATTGTTTCAAGCATTGCTGGATTACCAACTCCAAGAAGCTTGTAGATTCGAAGCAGAAAGGTCTAAATGTCCTAGAGACGATGAAGATAAGGATCAGGATAAAGACTCTGCACCTAAACGTCAGAAGCAGTCTAGTGAATCTTCTTCAATGCAACCTCCTCTTCAAAGGACTCCTGCTCAACAGAGGCCGCTTCCTCGTTCTTCTCCTGAAAAACCTCAGGATTCTGAGTTACCGCCCGAGACTCAGAAAACCGGTGACCACTTTGAGTATACAGGTGGTGATGATGAGGAAGTCCGTGAGCCCCTACAACAACCCACCTCTCCTAAACAAGTGAAGAAACCAAAATCATCATCGAGGCCTTCGAAAAAGAAGAAAAGACGACTCAGACTGAAGTCGTATCATGGCTAGATGACGATGACACAGAAGAATTTGAATGGTTCTCTACACTTGTCAACTCTACTCCCTACCCTGAAGAAGGTCAATAATTGGTAGACGGTAACACATTGGAGCACGCTAAAATTTTGCAAGAAAAGTACCATGTGAAGAAGATGACGAAATCCGAGTTGAAGCGAATCAAGAATGAAGCATTTCAACTGTTAAAAGACTCCTCGGAAAGTGCCATCGAGAACATTGCTCGAGCCATGTCTAACAACATGGATTGGCTCAACCCAGAAGCAAACACCGACTTCACCAAACGGGACAATCCTCCATACTACACCGACTGGTCAAAACCTCTACCGACAATTGGCCAACCAAATGAACCAAGGATTCCCTTCAGATATTTCTTCAACAAAGACCTGGAATTTCTTCTCCATGGTGGCGATGGTTCAAGGAAATACGCTACATCCTTGACACTTCCATTCCCAGCAGCTATCTACTCAAACTGCATAGCCATTGAGGAACGTGCCAATCACTTGTTCTCCAACAAAGTGGAAGCATACGACCGAGATGCCTTGTACGGGATTCATCATTGGCCAGAACGCCGAAAAATCTACTACCGAAGCTGCCAGGTTCAGCAGTCTCAACATGTAGTGTTTAGTACTAAAGATATCGTTGCCATCAAACACGTTGATCTTTCATCTAAGTGGGACTACACATTCCTAAAGAAGATCGTGGTCAAAAGACAAGATGAAAGGGATTATGCTTTCTCTGAAGCTGACTTTGAGAATTTGTCTATCAACGACATCGAAGACATGTACCTTGCCAAAGTACAAGGTAGCATGAGACAATTCTCAACCGAAGTACAACGCGAATTTATCAAGTCACTGCTCATCTTCATCAGACGCATAGTCATCAAGGAATGTGTAGAAGATCTTCAGCTCGCAGTTGAGTCATACCAGACGCGTGTCAACTTCACTCCACCATAGCTTGATCTTCCCGACATCAATCAGCTTCCACAATATACGCTCATCAGCAAACCATTCGGTGTCATTTATCGCAGTGAACTTCAACGCAATTGCTTGATGGCGTGTAATGAACTTCAAAAGTTTGGAGATCACACCTTGAAGATGGTTAGGGATGGATTAGCTTATCGATTGAAGGATATACGTGAAAACATTGGGAATCCTAAGCGATGGAATTCTCAGCATCGAAGGGACGTGAAGAGGATCATCAAGATGATTGATGAAAGGTTGTTTCGAAGGGATTAGTTCAGAAGATTGGAAAGCTTTGTTGGTGGTCGACCCAAGATCAACATCACCGGCTATCAACGCCCTGTGCGCATTCCTGGCAACATCACTGGACTTCCTGGTACCCCTTGAACTGTTTCTCTAGTTATAAATTTGGATGTGTGATTTTATATGACAATGGCTTGTGCACACATACCAGTGTACAACCCGTAATTGTAAAGAAAGGACCCTGTAGTACGCTTCAGTGCCACAATCCTTATAAAAGGAGCGAAAGCTTCTTACTTTTGAGTAAAACCTATCAAACCTTTCACTTTTCAAGGTTTTGCTAAAAAGAACAAGTACTTCCCCTTAAGATTTTCAAAACCTCAACCGTTTTTATCACTTGTTGAGGGGGAGTATTTGATTTAAAACTTTGTTCAACAAAATGTTCTTTGTGTCATTCTTCCCGCAACACTCGAAATGGTCATATTTATTCTCAAACGGTTCAAAAATAACATTTTATATGCCATTTTTGAGGGGGAGAAAATATGTGATAAGAAATATCTTTGTTGATTTCTCGTGTGAATAGACTTAACCAATGAATTGACGAAATACTCAACTATTAGTAACTCAAAAAGACTTGTCCGGGACGGGTAATAATTTCAAGCTAGTTCGCTAGTGATGTAAACGTGTCTTGCAAAGGACTTTTCCGAGTAGAATGTACCATTCGAGAAACTCTTGGTAGACATGAACTCTGACGGGTTTGACAACCTTTCGAGGTTTGTCTACACCTTCAAGATAGTTATTAGAGCTAGTTGTCACCTAAAAGCTGACAATGCAACTCTTTAACTATGCAACGTAACCGTGTCTCACGGGGGAGTGTCTATCTTGAGCTGATCAATTCAAAATGTGCGCGCTCTTTCCTCACTGTGCAAATTACTGTTAAAACTCTTAAGCACATGTGGAGGGGGAGTATTTATGCAAAACCCATCTCAACAGTGATACAAGATGTTTTCATTCATAATCACTGTGTGAGATCTTTCAAGTAAATGGTTTTATGGCAACATAGGTGTGACACCCCCAAAAATGGTTTGCAGCGGAAGTAGATGTTATTGGGGTGCCACTCGATTGATATCTCAATACAAAGTATAGAACAACATATTCCCTTAAAAGATTTCATTTATTGAGATAAAACAGAGTTTACAACATTATTTTTGTGCGGGAATATAAGCCCATAAAGAAATTTAAGTGGTCCCAAATGTATATCAGAGTCATCTATGACCATGCCATGCCAATGCCCAAGTGCCTCCAAAGTTAACTATCGCCTTTTTGATACCTGAGATAAACATGCTTAAAAAGATCAACACAAAGGTTGAGTGATATTCATAGGTTTAATTAATTCGTTTGAACACAATAATCATAGTGTGAGTTAAATTGTTTCACACTCATCGTTGAAAACAAAATCGCATTTATTTCACTAAGTTCATGACACCAAAGCGTAAACATCGCACCAATAAAAATTGGTAATCATCGTTTCATCGCCGCCCTAATAGGTAAACTTGCCAATTAACCTTAATGATTCAAATATAGTGCGCTCGATTTCCCCTAACTGGGTCAATAAGAGCGGGAGTGTTAATTCCAATAGGCCTATTCACAATATTCGCGCTCACTCGCAAGTGACTAATGGTTCATGATGTAGGGACTTCAAACATGGCAAATACTTAGTGACAATAAAACATTCGGTTATAGCATACAGTTCAAAGCATTTGTGTTCGATTAAAAATGTAGCATGTATCTCCCCCAGGAGTTTGTAAAACAGTTAAAAGAGTAAAAGTGGGGCTATGAACTCACCTTGATGATTGACAATATCAAGAATAAGTGATGGCACGCAAATCGATGAGATGTAACCGCAGACCTATTTAAATAATAGGGCGTTTAGGTTGTGCACATGCTATGAATGAGATGCATATGTTCTTTACATGATATTATCACCAATATAAGTTTGAGTTGAAGTTTTATCATGAAAAATACCATTTTACGTTAATAGAGAATAATTAAAATTCTTTTTCAAACTTTAAAAAAAATGGCCAAGTGCTCATCTTTACCGATCGATATCTCGTTCGTTATTCAGTATTAGTAGTTCAAACCAATTGGGTTGTAAAGGGTGTTTGGAGATCTAAAACAGTCTTCTACTGACCCTATATCGATTTCGGACTCTAACATGCACAAAACTAGCCAACAAGTTGGGTGCTTAGGCTGTTTTTATTGAAAAATGGGCTGTTTCGGCCAACTTGGTAGGGCTGTAACTTCCTGGTTATTAATCTGTTTGATACAGGTCTGGACTTTTTAAAAACTACGCTGTGATCACTACAAAAGACTCATTGCGACAAATTTTCTAGTTTTGACTCTAAAAGCGTTAAAAACAGTCGTGAATATGGTCCCTCGCAAAGACAGCTTCAGACTTAGTAAAATATTCAGACTTTTCTGCACTAGTTCAGACTTTACCCAATTTTTATAGGATTGCAACTTATTCGTTAGAGCTCGATTTTTGTTGATTCAAGTTGTCGTGTTTAGAGGGCCTTGTCCTCTACATTTTCATAATAACCGCTGTTTACCAATCCTAGTCTAGGGTGTCCGTAAAATGGCTCAAAGAGGGTCACATGGCTAAGTCTTCACATAAAATCATGATTTTTCCGACTTTATTAAAAATACGAATTTTATTCCGTTCGACCTAGATCTTGGATATGTTACTATATTGACATCATATTAAAGGGTGGTAATGATAGTTTTAGCAATTATATGTTTTTAGGTGTCGAAATAGAAATAGAATGCAATATCAGATATATATACGTACATTTAGAGTTTGAAATCGTTATTTTGAAACACGAGCATATAATGGTGATACAAAATCATGAATGTATGACATATAAGTAGAAAATATATATATGAAATGAGATTTTGATATGCTTACAAATGATGATGAAGGAATGATCAGGAAAGACGCCAAAACTAACCCGAAAACCTTAAAGTTTAGCTTGAAAAACCCAAGTTTATCAAATACTTAACCAAATGGGCTGATCAAAAATCTAATCACCAAAACTTGTGCTCTCTTTGTGCTTGTTTGCTGTCGTGACCAAGGGAGGAAAAGAAAGAGTTGTGTGTGACTTGGTTGAGGTGAAAAGAAGTGTGGTCATGTGTGTTTCTTATATATGCATCTTAGGTATGGTCTATCATATATAATGTGGGTCTAGTATGTAGGCTTGATACAAAAATATACTAAAGGAGGGTGGCGCATGGTGCTCCTGCAGACGCATGGGAGAAAAGAAAATGAAGCAATATGTGGCATGCATGGGAATTGATCAAAGGTGTATGTGAAAGGGGAGTATGGTTCGGTTATAAAAGGGAACAAGAGAAAAGTTGCTTGAGTTTTAGATGAGTGAGGCTTGTCTCAGCTTGTTCATATAGGTCAACCAAAGCATGGCCTAACCATTAAACAATTCTTAGTCTTGCATGGGAAAGAAGCAAAATAGGCATGGTTTCAACTATATTTTACTTGAGTTTCTTCATGGTTTCCAAGAAGTAAGTAGAAGGCATGCCTGTTTATTGAGCATGCTTGTATGTCAGCGAAATTTTTGGGTTGATTTGAGGGGTGGTCACGTCTAACTAGGATCTTGGGTGAAGGGGTCAAAGATTAGTTAGAGTAGCTTTTGGTTATTATATTATGTGTTGTTTCCTCACACGCATGCTTCATATAAAATAATACAAAGGTTGATGTGTTGGCTTGTTGAATTCGGTAAATTCACAGAAGCAAGAAAAGAAGAAATGACATTTTCTGGGTGGAGTCACATGCAAATAGGTGAAGTCAAATGATGCCTTTCTTTATACACGCAAGGTTTGTGAATGTTTCGTTGGTTTTGTTAAAAGAGAACATGTCCCTTGGATCCGACATGCATGCACATGAAATACCTACTAAAGTACGATGCTTGCCTTGTACTCGATTCTTTCACAGAGGGCAAAGGAGCATATATGATTCGTCAAATGTGTTTTGCTTTTTATACGCAAGTCACCATACAGGTTTTCTTAGTTTACTTGCCAACTTAAGAAAACAAGATGGGATGTGACTTTGTCTTACTTTTGTTGGATGGGCTCGTGCATGCACACAGAAAGAAAGATATATAAAACGTGATATTTGCTAAAGTGTTATGATTTGTGGTTATCTTGTATATTATAAAATTAGAATAGGTGCTTATATTAAGTCTTGTCTCTACTCTTTTGAACACATATACACGTTACACTACTTTAAGGGAAAGAAGAACTTTGATTTTGGTGTCTCGTTGACCACAACATGATAAAGGAAAAAGACTCTATTCACCCGTGAACTTATGTTGTTCAAAATTAACATTGTTTTTGTTGTGCTTGTTGAGGGTCAGGGAACGAAAAGAAAAGAGAAAGCATAATTACAAGTTGCTTCATTTGCATTATAATATATTATGAAAGGTTTTGTTGGTTTGCATGCTTTCGTGTGACAGCAAAAGCAAGAAAGAAAGAAAAGTGAATGTTTGGAAAAGAGAGAAGCATGGTCACTTAATATTTTACTAAGTATTTTACGTAAGATTCAAAGAAAGGTAGGAAATAGTGGGTGTGTGGAGCATGCTTGCTTGGTACTTTTGTCTCATTTTTATTTTTCCTATCACATATGCATGTTACTTGACCAAAGATTAAATTTGTCTTGTGCTTGGTAAAAATATAATAATTATATTTCTAGTCATGTTTTCGTAAAACTGATATAAGAACAGTCTCGTTGATTCGGATAGGTAACTTTTATATTTAAGCCATAACTTGTGTGATGTCGATACGCGTGCAGACTCGTTTATCGAGATAACCTCTCATTGACGCGTTTTGATCATCAAGTAAATGTCAGAAAATAATTAATTTGCATCATTCGTTTATCAATGTTACTCGTGGTTGTAAAAAAAATTCTAGGCGTGAAAGTGCATAAGGTCGTTCTATTAAATCAAGATAAAGGATTATTTCGTTTTTACATGAAACTAGTGACTCGGAAATTTACGGGTGGTTACAATAGGTTAGTTAAGGAGTTATAAGGTGACTAAGGTTAGGAATAACCGTCCTATGATCTGCCAGAGCCGGATGGATCTACCCAAGGACACCACAAATAGTTAGAACTTAGAAGTCCTTAGGTATGATTGTAAAAAGGAGAAAATGAGAATCGGAGAAAGAAGGAGTTAAAGAATCAAAAAGAAATGTAAAGCAAAGGGTGAAAATAAATAGCCCTCCAGATTATTCAACTTAGGGCAGACACCGGGTTCAATTCATATGCTACTGTTTGTCACTTGATGACACCGGTATTGAAGATTAAAAGTCGTCATGGACCCAGTGACGCATGCACTAAACCTTCTTAGCCACTCAAGTTTCTATCAACAGAATCTTGTTTCATTCTCACAGGAAACCCTACATAATCTATCGGCTTTCTCTTAGAGATTGCTGATATTGAAGAAGGAGACCCTCTCCCTAGTCTCCGCTCAGGAAAACAAAAACGCACAATTGAGTCTAGAGCCACGAGATTCATCAAAATATCTCTTAGGTGCACTTGACATTTCAACACTTGTTGATCACCTAATAAGATCATCGGTGGTTCATATCGAGTCCTTTACAGATCCTAGCAATCTGTCTAGAACATTTATGAGAGGTTCACATCTGTGATCCACAGTGATTGAATGGAAACTCCTGCCAGGGTCAACATCAAACAACCCTGATAGCAGGTCACCTCGGTAACTCCCCGTGGATTACGCTTAGTGTGTCCCAAACAGTCTACAGTCGTGAGGTGATGCTTCGGTGTACCTCTGCGACTCGTCTGAACCGTAGGTGTACTTCGGTACATCGTGTTATCTCACTTGTGGGACTCCGGTTCAGGAACGGCCTTTGTAAGAATTAGATTTGAGTTTTCACACTATGCTATTAACTCTCTCGAAGTTCAAACTTGTAAGTGCCGGAATCCGCTTATTACTAACAGTTTTTATGTTCACGCCAACATCATCACTAATGGAAGTTCTATCTGAAAGCAACACAACAGTCAGAGTGATTCTTCGTCAAACTAAAGAATCTACAAAGTTAAAGACTTAAAGAACTTCATCAGTACTGAAATCCAATGTCAAAGAGCGTGTGAGCATGTTGAAGAATGACTTGGAGACACTGGAGCAGCGAAGCTGATCTGATGCAGATTTGATACAGACAACAACATACTATCACTTTCATCACAAAGAACAACGATCAAAGAACAAAGTTAAAGATGACGTCAAAGCATAATTGTTCGAAGAAGACAATTTCTCTACACTGGGGAGATTGTTCGTATCAAGGCATTTCTTCTCACAAGAAAGAAGAATGTCAGAAGACGTCAAAGCTACTATTACATCAACGCCTTCATCGTTTTTCATCACCAACACTTGAGGGGGAGATTGTTGGAATCACTCCTAAACATTAATCAAGTTTTAGTAATTAATGTGTAATAGTTAGCCTAATTATGGCCTTTATGTTTGTTATTAGCCTTAAGCTTGTGTAGAAGGCCCATGAGCTTAGGCCCATGTACAATAAGGAAAAGGGAAGGAGAGGGAGTGTTGCCCTAGCTCCTTGCCTATAAATACCCTTGTAAACCTTCATTTGAAGGTTGGTTGTTCAAGTTATTTCTCTCATTACACATCTAAGCCTAACCGTGTTTTATATCGTGTGTGTGTGTGTTTTACTTGTTCAATCGCCTTATCACTTTCTATATTGCTTGTGTTTGTAAAACTAGTGACCTATCAATTACTGAAGTTAAACTTTTTAAGAATGTCAGTGACATACTTATCTTGACTAATGAAGATTCCAGAATTTGATTGTTTAACTTGAAGCCCCAAAAAGAAAGTTAAATCACTCATGGAACTCATTTAAAACTCTTGTTGCATGAGTTGCTCAAATTCTTTCACCATTGACTGTTTTGTAGCTCCAAAGATAAAATCATCCACATATACTTGAACAAGCATTATATCCTTTTTGTCTCTCTTGATAAACAAAGTCTTATCAATTGCACCTCTCCTGTAACCATGTTGCAATAGAAAAGTTGAGAGTCTTTCATACCAAGATCTAGGAGCTTGATGAAGGCCATACAGAGCCTTAATAACTTTGTAGACTTTGCTTGGATGTGCAGGATCCTCAAAACCAGGAGGTTGTTTTACATAGACTTCCTCTGTAATTTTGCCGTTAAGAAAGGCAATTTTGACATCCATTTGAAAGACATGAAATCCCATATAAGATGCAAAAGCAAGAAATAATCTTATGGCTTCAATCCTTGCTACTGGAGCAAACACTTCATCATAGTCCACTCCTTCTTCTTGTCTATATCCTTGTGCATCCAATCTTGCTTTGTTTTTTATGACATTACCTCTTTCATCTCTCTTAACTCTGAAAACCCATCTTGTACCAATTACTTTCTTTCCATCTGGTAAATCACATAGTACCCAAACATCTTGATGTTTGAATTGAATAAGTTCTTCTTGCATGGCTTCAACCCAACTCTCTTTAGCTAATGCTTGAGATACAGTCTTGGGTTCTTCTTGAGAGATAAAACAAGAAAATAAGCATGTTTGTTGATCCTTATGATTCATCATGTTTTGTTTATAAACAAAGCTAAGTAAAGTATTATGTTTCTTAGAGAGACCTTTAGCTTTTGTTCTTGTGAGCACTCCTGAAGTAGAAGGTCCAATGATTTTATCAGTGTGATGATCTTTATGAACTCTTAATGTAAGAGTTGGTGGAACTTCAAGATCATCACCCAAATTTGTGAAATCCGGTTCTTCATTGGAATTTGAGAAAATACCTTCATCTTCTAACTCATCATCAGTGTCTACTAACCCAGGCATGTTTGGATCATTCAAATCATCAGAAGTACTGTCAACTGGTTCAGCTAGTACTTTGATCCAAAGTACTGTGAGAGTAATCTGTAGACTTACCCTTTTTCTTTTTTGCTTCATAAGCTCTTCTTTGATCATCTTCATAATATTTTGCTATTGATTCTTGAAAAAGCATCCAATTAAGTTCATCTTGAATAGCTTGATCATCTTCAGACAATATGGATTTTGGTTCAACAGTACTTTTCTCCTTTTCAATAGTTATGAGTTCTTCATCAGGAACAGCATCAGGTCTAATATTGACTCCATGAACAATGTACTATAAATCATCTTCTTTGTGAACAACTTGATTTTCATCTCTGACAGGAACATAGTTCATAGAAGGAGTCAAAACATCAAGATCAAACATCCAATCAGGACCTTTACCTTTTTGATTTTCTTGATCTTCAAGAAAATCAACATGAAGACAATCTTGAACCTTTTTGGTAACCTTGTTGTACACTCTAAATCCTTTGCTATTCCCAATAAGTATCCTTCATCTGACATGCCATCAAATTTTCCCAGAGAGTCAATAGTATTGAGAATAGTCAGAGGACAGCCAAAAGGTTTCATAAAACGAATGTTGGGTTTGTTTCCCATAAGCAACTCAGAAGGTGTCTTCATCTGAGGTTTAGTGACTGATACTCTATTTAACACATAACAGCCAGTACTTACAGCTTCATCCCAAAATTGAATTGGTAATAAAGAATCTACAAGCATTGTTCTTGCTGCTTCTATCAATGTTCTATTCTTCCTTTCCGCAACACCATTTTGCTGTGGAGTTCTAGCAATGCTAAACTCCCTCTTAATCCCTTTCTTAGCACAAAATTCATCTATAAACTTGTTTTTGAATTCATTCCCATTATCACATCTAATAGATCTTACTTTGAGTCTTAATTGATTTTCAAGGGCTATTATAAGATCATGAATAGCATCAAAGGTTTCATCTTTAAATCCCAAGAAAAATACCGAACTAAATCTACTACAATCATCTATCACAACTAAGCAGTATTTATTCTTGTTCAAGCTTGCAACAGAAACAGGTCCAAACAGATCCATGTGCAACAAATCTAAAGGTTCTCTAATAGTTCTTTCCTCAATCTTCTTGCATGAAGCTTTGTGTTGTTTACCCTTCTTGCAAGCCAAACATGAATGATCATTCTTGTATGTTTTAGAAGGTAAACCTCTAACTAAATTGCCTTTAACCAACTTGTTGATATTATTGAAATTCACATGTCCTAATCTTCTATGCCATAGATGTGCTTCTTCAAGTGTTGCCCTTGCTACTAAACATGTTGCACTTTCAGTAGAGTTAATATTCTTCAAATCTAGACTGTACACATCAGTGGTTCTTGGTACTCTCAGTGTTACCAAGTGATCATCAACAAGCTTGAACTCAGGGGAGAGAATAAGACACTCTGTGTCAGTGAATAACACAGGGTGCTTCTTGTCACAGATCTGAGATACTGACAAAAGGTTGAACTTGATCTCCTTCACATAATGAACATTCTCAAAATCAATGCATCCTGCCTTGATGGTTCATTTCCCAGTAATTCTACCTCCATTAGGATCATTCCCAATAGCAACTCTTCCTCCAAAATATGCCTTAAAATCTGACAGAATCTCCTTGTCTCTTGTTATGCTTCCAGAGCAACCACTATCAACAATCAAATGATCTTTAAGCTCCTCTTCTGGGTTGCCCTGCATAAAAGATGAGAAAGTTAGTTTCTTTTAGAAACCCAAGCCATTACTGACTTGTGTTCCCCTTGTGGAGTGACATACTCAAATTCTTTGAGTATGTAATCTCCACTATTTTTGAAAACATGATCAATTATTTTCTTTTGCTCCAAAACTTATGTTGGATTTTCAACAAAACTCTCTTTTTCAACAAAATTCTCTTTTTCACCCTTACTTGCTGTAAGTACTGCATGTCCCCCATCAGTACTTTCTTTTTTAACCCAGTTGGTTTTAACACTTTGTGTTGATTTCTTTGATCTAGGTACTCTATTTAAGGTGTAATGCCTTCTAGGTTGATAGTAATTGGATCTCCTTGGTCTTCCATTCGAAAAAGTGCTAGCAGTACCTTGATTGGGTGAAAACCTAGCAATACTTTGAGAGGGTATCGCTTGAGAAACCTTTGACTTACCGGTACCTTGAAAAGTGTTGCTTGAGGGTACTGGTGGTTTGTAAAAGGTCTTTTCTGGTGAGGGTACCTATAGTCTTTTGAGAAATTACTATGGTTAACCCTATGTGAGTGATTCCAAACTGATTTATTCTCCCTTGGCTTATGGTTGGTAGATGTAGTCTTTGGGAATTGGCTTAAATATTCTGAGTGAAAGTCACAGTCCGTAATCAAATTATCAGGACTATAACAAACATAACATAATTTTTGACCCATAATCCCAAATTTTCTTCCTTTAGTTCTATGAACAAAACTATCCTGACTTTTTGGTGAATGATTAAAAGATTTTCTAAAGTTAGCGGTATTTTGAAAAGCTTTAGGAAACCTTTTATCATTGTTAACACACCCTAAACTCTTAACATTATCATCCTTAGGTTTCTCAACTGTTTCTTTTGAGGATTCAGAATTAGATGGACTTGAATTAGATTGACCAGTAAGCTATTTCCTAAACTCTAAATTGTCTACTCCAAAACAAGAAACATCTGTCCTAAGTGGCTGAAAACTACCAGTTGGTGGAGGAACTGCATTATAACCCTTGTCTTTCTTAAATTCAGGAGGTGTTTGACTAATTGATTCCTCATTACTAGATGTGTTTTCTTCTGAGCTAATGAGTTCATCATCACTAGCTGTTATCTCCTCTAAATCAATTTTTCCTTATCACTAGTTGGGTTCTCTTTTGTACTGCTATACTCAACACCAAAACCTAGGCCAGTTTTAATGTGGGCTCTTCTTTGTTTTTCAACAAAACTAACATGTGAAAGACCAGATTCTTTCCAACCAGCAAATTTTTCTAACAATTCATCCCTTTGTTTAGTGATCTTTTCAAGTTCAGAAACCTTACATCCTAACTTCCATTCACTCAATTTTAATTGATAATCTTGTTGCTCATATTCTTCTGCCCAAGCCATTTCATTATTTTCATGAGTGATTATTTTGGCTTCCATTGACTCTAAATTCAATTGATAACCAGCTACCTTAGACCTAGCCCTTCTACAATTATCTCTTTCAGACACATAATCTTTAAGCAATTTTTGATAACAATCATTACATTTAGAGCATACCTCAGAGATAGCGGATGACCTTAGTGAAGTAGCTACCATAGCAAGCAGAACAGGTTCTTCTTCACTTTCCATGCTCCAATCAAAGCTTCCAAGGCCATCTCTTGATTCCAAAGCAGCAAATCCTGGTTCCTCATCAAAAGTTGTGCTCCAATCAAATTCTTCCACTGCAACCATAAAGTAGGTTACTGGTTCATCATCAAATTCAGCACTCCAGTCAACCTCTGATAGATTTTTTGAGCAACCAAAGCTTTTGGTTTTGGTTCAGTAATAGGAACTTCCTTTATTTCTACCTTGGGTTTCTCAATCATTCTATTTGTCTGATATTTAGCAAACTTGCATACTCTTGCAAAGTGTCCAGGTATTTGACATTTAAAGCATTCAATCTTATATTTTTCAAATGCTACACCCTGTTTGGCTTTGAAGTCAATACCTCTTCCTGTTTTCTTCATGAACTTCTTGATCCTTGCAGTGATCATGGCAACTTGCCATCTTATGTCAATTTCTTCTAGATCATCCTCTTTAATTTGCGACAAATCTTCTTCATAAGTAACAGGTAAAGTGGCTTGTTGAGCAAAGAAGGAACATACAACATCATCAGAGTTGATGATGTTTGATGCTGATGAGGTGGTAGTAGTCATGGTTGTGCAAATATGTTGTTTATCACCAACAGTACTTTGAACATGATAAGCAGTACTTTTAGTGGAAGTACTGCCTCTGTTTTCAGAAGACACAAAAGCAATGTTGTGAGATTTTGAATTTATTTGACCACTCATCTCATGCTCATACACCTTTAAATTTTTGTAGAGATCATTAAAGTCCACATAATCCAAACCAGGTTGTCCTCTAATCATAGTAGCAACCACATGCCATACGGATGGAAAACTTCTTAAGAACTTCAAGTTTACATCTTCAACAGATACCTCTGCATCATATAACTCTAGCATACTAAGAAGATTTTGGAATCTGTCATAGGCAGCATCAAGACCTTGTCTTTCACCAACAGTGAATGTTTCAAAGTGTTGCTTCAAAATATTTCTAATGCATCTTCTTGGAAGCATCATTACCTCCAAATCTTGTCTTGATAGCAGCCCATAATTGTTTTGCATCCTTAGCATCATGAAACTTAAATAGGTGACCATCAGGAATAGCGGACAACAGTATATTGAGAGCCTTATCTTGATTTCTTTTTGTAGCTACTGGCAAGGTAGGCTGAGGTGGTTTAGGTTGTCCAGGAACTGCTACAGGTTCTTCAAGAACGACATTACCATTGACAACCACATCCCATAGTGCATGCTCTGTAATAGAAATGTACTGCCTCATCATCATACTCCAGATATCATATTCTCCCTTCTTGATGATAGGAATTCTGAGTAAGGTGATGGATGGGATTGGTGCAGCTTCAGTCGACATCTTTTAGGGTTTGTAGTTAAATCGGTTTTAAGGGTTTCTTCTTAATCAGAGTTTCCACACAAGCTCTGATACCACTTGTTGGATCGATATACTCTGACCAAACTAACTATGTAGCTTGTAAGGGTTTAGCAACCTTAGATAAATCCAAAACTACTAATGATGAAACACTGATATAACTCTGTTAAGTATGCGGAATCTACTTCAACAAAGCTAAGAAAAATAACTTTGAACTTCAACGATTATATTAAAACCAAACTTTGAACCTGCTTATTATACAGATTCACTAACAACCCTAATCGCTAAAATAACTCTAATATCGTACTTGCATGTATATCTTTAATGCCAATCTAGGGGTCCTTTTATAGGCATAAGGAAAACCCTAGTCGGTTTACAATTCTTGTACGACAAGTAAACTAATTCTAATCTAAGAATATTCTAGAATTACATAACAATCCTTAAACAATTTGCATAACAGTCCTTTAACATAGCAGTATTTTGATGAGCAGTACTTTGACTTTCTTCATAAGCAGTACTTTGACTTTCTTCATAAGCAGTACTTTGATCTTCAGCGGTATTTTGACTTTATACCCCAACAATGACCTTCGTGGATGAGGATTTTTTTTGAAGCATTTTGAAGGTTTTACGGTCACTATGTGATAAGCTTTCTTTGCGATAATATCTAGGGATATAGTGGACGATGTCATGATGATCTTGTTGGGTCGATTTAGGCATGTTTGATCCTAAAAAAAACAATATTACAGTAAGGTACATGTTTTAATAGATGACTTGATCAAAATGGGTTTATGATCTTATGAACTTATTTGTATTAATAATGCCTTTTCGAAAAACTTTATTCATATGGAGCTTTTTGTTTACAAATCAAGTTTATAAGAAACAATTACCAATTGATGGTATAATTTTCAGAAAAACATGAAACCAATTGAATTGATAAAGAAAAATTTATAATTATTAACCCTAGAATTAAGATGACAAAGAATAGGAAGGATTAGTGTAATCATTTACGATGAGGTTTAGGAATGGGATGCTTAGGAATATGAAGCCCTAGGACGAGAAGAATGGAGTTTTGGTCATTTTATATTTGGGAAGTGGGAAAGTGGAGAAAGGTCTATGATTTTAAAAACGACTCAATTGATGTTTGTTGGGCCGATTTTGCCGTTTTTATTGGATAAGGGATCCGACTAGTACAAACTGAGGGATTCGAGACTACAGACCAGTTTGGGGTGTTTTGGAGTATTCTCCTACATGTAATAAGTTATACAATAACTTATTTTTGAGAATAAGTTGTAGAAGATAAGAGTGGTTATAATCCTATTTGAGTAAACATTTAATGAAGACGCTTTGAAAGGAAACAAGGATGTTTAAAAGAGAATAGAACGAGGAATTATGGATCAAGACTTTAGCTAGCAATATTTCTTTTTATGATAAAAAAGTAGATTGACTAGCTTACAAAGTCTAGGGAGGACAAAGAGGAATACTATTCCTGATGGTACGTTGAGATGAAAAGTAGTGAAGAGAGACTTTTTAGAAAATTATGACTTGATGTCAAACACATAATCTACGTATATATAAACATAGAATTTAATATACGCAAAGTATTTTGGGAGATGCTTATTATAAGAGAGAAGCATATATCATCATTTTAACCACAAGAAATTAGCACATTTTGACCAACTAATTGTAACTAAGAGAACATACCTTTGCTATATTCCCTTTTTATGGTTTTGAGAAACCATAGACACGAAATACTTTATGAGCTTTTAAAATACTAAATCGTATTTTGGAAAAGCAAGTTGACATAACTTTGGATTCTTCTTTGGGTGTTGACTTCATTTTTCTTCGGATAGAACGAAGTCATTAGAAGAATCCTAGCATGAAGATTTCTCAAAAGAAAATGTTAGAACGGTTTATCAATATCCAATATTTGTTAAAAGTTAAAAAAAATAAACATGGTTTTCGATTAGTTTTCGAACATACACGGATCGTGTCACGTTTTTAAATTACAATATACTCTAAAAAAAACTTGGTAACGAAGCTCTGATGCCATTTGTGGAAAACTAGAAGGGGGAGGGTTGAATAGTTTTGCCGATTAAAACTTTGTTTCAAAGTATTTAGACTGACTTATGTCAATCCATTTAGATCGTGTGTTGGATATTGATAGATAGACATATACATAAATAATGCAAAGAGATAAATAGTAAAGGAACACAAAACCACGACACAAGTATCTATAGTGGTTCAGGTACAAGGACTCCTTCCTTGCCTTACTCTACTCCCCTAGTACCCAACTCGATAGTTTCTAAGAACTACACAATACAAGCTCCTTAATATTGCAGAGAAGCCTTCATAACGTCGCCTACACTTTATCCGATATAAGGTTAGACACTGAGTTCTTCCACAAGGTAGAACCAAACATATCACAACGTCGCCTACATTTTATCTGGTACAAGGCTAGATATCGAGTTCCATTACAAAGAAGGAACTACTACCCAACACTATAACCCAAAAGAGACAAACTCCTTTTCACAACACTTCAAAGGATATCAATACCATTTAACCCAAACTACACAAAAATACATCGACGCCCCATATCGAATGTACACCTTCGGTGCTATACAACAATGCCTTCAACTTGACACACTAATGGTTGGAGAGAAGAACTATAAATAAGATGCACTTCAGTGGTCTTGTTGATGACAAAGCTTAGCAACTCATTACCCTGAGATTGCAAGTTTTCAAGAGGTTGTGATATCGCCTTTAAGAGAAACCTACAGAATCACACAAAGAGAAAACTACATAGATTGATCCTTTAGATATGAGGTTAGAGAGATTAGAACATGGAGAGAAGATATGTCTAAAAGGGGTTGTGAGCAAGAGAGAAATGGCTCACGATTTATAGGAAAACTGTCTACAGTTAACCTGGATCCGGTAGATCCCTTACCCAATGGATCCTGCCAATGAAATCCAAGGGATCCGATAGTTGGGTCAGGCTAGTACGGGTTTTGGATGGGTTATGGGTTATGGACAATAATTCATGGAATTGGGATCATGGATACCCAACTAGATACATTATACTTAGTCAATGGGTCATGGGTCATGGACTTTGGATCATGGATCATAGATAATATCCAACATGATTTCATGCATGATGTCATGCAATGGATCATAGGTCATGGATCATGCTCCATGCGTATGGGTTATGGACTTTGGTTTTTACCCATCATTTACCCATTACAAGTTACTAAGCACATGTACATTTTTATAAAATATAAGTAAACAAAATTACTTTGTAAGTGTTTTATAAAAATGGATTTAGTTTTAGATAACTTATTCAACTAAAAATGTTTTGATGATTTATATGTTTTGTAAAAGTGTGTTAGTAAACTATTGGCTCAAAGCTTTTACGTATTTTATTTATTTCATCAAAATGATTTTACGATTGTTATCGACAAAACATTAGAAGATCGTAAAATATAAATAAACGTTTTTATGGTTTATTTGTATTAACACAAATCACAACATATTCAATTCATGATTGTCTTAAAATTAACAAGTAATATATGAGTCAAGAATGAACAATATCCTTACAAAGTATTTGTGAGGCCAGTTGGAGAAGAGGACCGAGACCAACAACAATCCAATTACAACCAAATCCTCAACCAATTACAAAGATAACAATCCATATCTGAACCAAATACTAAGATAACCTAACCCCTAACTAACCCTTAACCTGTGTGATTTGTGTAAGTGGTTTTAATTGCGAATTTTGTGAAAAATATTATGTGCTTCACGGCTATATAAAGAAAACAAAAAGAAGTGTTGACCATGCCTTTCTTGGTCTCGAGTTGAGGATGAACCTTTCTTGGCAAAGCTCTCTATCCATCCCTTTCTTCAAGAAAATCTTGTGATGTGCGTCGGGAAGAAGGAAAACGAGAAGAAGAGAGTTGAAAGTGATGGGTCTTCTTTTGACTATGGAAAGCAGAAGGAAAAATTTCTGCTATTGCCTGTGTTTATGGAGGAACGAAAAGAAAAGCAGAGAGAAAGGATAAAAGAGAAAAACTAGGGGCGGTTAGGGTGGTTTTAGAGTTAAGTGTTTTACCTTTAATATTTCTTAGGGTATTAAGTGCACCCCATGTGCTATCGATTCTTCGCGTTAATGTACCTTCCCGTATACGGAAAAATATTGAGGTTATAATAGCATATATGTTTTAGCGGCGTAATAATATGGTTTTATTATTACATTGATGATAGAAATTAAGATTTTATGTCGTTCCTAATTCGGTGTCGGTACGTGTGCGGTGCCGTGTTTTTCTAAAACTACGAGATAACCTCTCATTTTTGCACAAAATTTATCAGTAAACGCTAAAAAGTGATCATTTCACTTATCTCAATATGATTTATCAGTTTTGTGTGTTATTGTGTGCTGAAGTGTGCGGGATAACTTCCCAAAATGACCATTCAAACTCACATATATTTAAAATAAACAATCAGATAATAAAAAACTCATATTTAATATTAAGAAAATCAGTGGGAAAATTACCCTGTGTCACACATTACTTTAACTACTATTTTATAAACGGTATGGTTTAATCTATATAATACTGAGAATCATACAGCTACTTGACTAAAATGAACGTCACATTATCTGTCCTTAATTATACATAGCCTAATTACCTAATGTCTAATTCAGGAAGGATCATGTTATGCTGGCAGCAGTCACCTGTAAGTTTTATTAAAAACCACTTTTTCACCTATATCCTTAAAACAAATTTCGTGTGAGTATAAGCAATTTGTGAGTATTCGTACAATCGAGAACAAAAATTAATCAGAATCTTACCACGTAAAAGTCATCCTTGTTACATTGAATCCATTTTATGCTCTTAATATGGTTGAACCTGATGAAGGTGTTATTCCTTATGTAACAAGGGTTTCGACTAAGGATGGGGCTGACTGGGATTTTGGTAGTAATAAGGAAGCCAAGCTGGTTGAAGAGTATAGTGATGATGAGGTGCTCGATGTTACATAGGTCACACTTACAAAGAAACTTCCTATTACTCTCTAACCATGTACGCCAAATATGATTGGGTGTATAAATGTTTTTGAACCGTAATATAAAAGCACATTTCGATGGATCGAGTGCATTTAAGAAGCATTTAGAAAAAAAATGCATTTTTCAAAAGTTATCACTACATCGGAAAAATCAATGGGTGCCCAGGACCCCACGAAAACCCCCTGGTTCCATCTCTGGTTGGCGAACAAGTTAAAATTACAAACATTGATACTACATGTAAGGAAGTCTTCACTGTTGAATTACAAGTTGTACGGGATGTTTGTATTTTATAGTCCTAAAGTTTCAGAAACATATTCTGAAGGGAAGATGTCGAAAAGGTTTGTGGTGATTGTCAATTAAGCACTTTTATTTTTATATCGATAAAGAAACAAAAATGTTAGTGGTAGGAAATGAGAATATGGAAGATAAGGTTGACGTAAAACATTTGTTACACAACCAAGTCCCCGGCAATTAGTCAATCAAGTAAATTCAATCCGTGAAAATGATAATTAGTTCTTTCACAATGTTGTTGTTTCAAGATAATATTTTGTACATGAAGCAATAGCCGGAAGCACTACCATAAATCATATAGAAGATGTCGATAAGCAATGTCATCTCACGCACCAAATAATCTTCTAATAATTCATCTAACTAAACGGTGAAGTTTCACAAACCAAAAGTCTCCAGAAACCACTTCCCCCCAAATGGTTGGAATCATACATCCTTCCCCCAAATAGTTGGAATAATATATCCTTCTCTCAAATAGTTGGAATAATACACCAAAGGCTATGAGTAAACACTGAGTTTCTCTACGGTTATGAAATTTGTCTTTCCAGGGATTAATTCAATAGAAAAGAAGTATTAGGTTCATCACGTGTACTCGTTGTATATTTAAATGTATGTCTCCTTCCCCCTTGCTGGTTTTGATAGCTCAGAATCAGCAACACATTATACATATACCAAATATTCTTGAAAAAGAGAAGAACAAAAAATTAGCTCATATGAATCCTGTGAGAATCAACTGCTACAGAAACTCTCCCTGACTATCTTTACCAACCCATATGTGGACAAATTGAAGTAACCAGTGATGAAGCAAAACCGACATAGCAAACTTGAAATTGAAGTAGAATTTTCCCGCTTGTGACTTATGCTTGCACTCATGTTGGAAGAACGGTGTAGAGAATTCATGCATCATGAAAATTTCTAAGTACTCAATACCCAAAGAGAATGTGAGACATAACACCTCTTGCAATTATCCACACCATCATATGCGTGTGACACTGAGTAAAACAACGTAAGTCCTAATAGTAATAGTTAACCAGGTCTTCAACCATCCACCCCGACTGCTGGTAACCAGATAAACCAAATCTTCAACTCAAATTCTTAAGCCCGAGCAAGTTATCAAATAAGAACACGCCTTTGTGAAAGTCAACTTCAATCTCAAATGAGTGATAAATGATTAACTCCGAAGTAATCAACTTGTGTCAAATGCCCAACACGTGAATAAACATACAGTCGGATGTACATTGATCCACTTAATGAACTGGAACAAATGATTCCTCAACATCAATGCCTTCTTCCTAAAGGTATTCATGTAGAGACTGATCTGGAAGACTCACCAATAATATCTTCGAGCGGAT
The DNA here is from genome assembly GCA_019973895.1 of Chrysanthemum seticuspe. Classification (NCBI taxonomy): domain Eukaryota; kingdom Viridiplantae; phylum Streptophyta; class Magnoliopsida; order Asterales; family Asteraceae; genus Chrysanthemum; species Chrysanthemum seticuspe. The sequence goes on from BPTQ01000008.1 coordinate 42,085,770, forward strand.
GAGGTAGTCATTTTCCTTAATGTTTATGTGGTTGATTTATAGCGTGCACAATGTGAGGAACAATAATCCATGAAGATTTGGCAGAGGAATACCAAAGAGCGGATCATTATTCATGAACAATAATCCGTGAAGATTTGGCCAAGGAATACCAAAGAGCGGATCATTATTCATGAGTGCAACTTCAATATTATGATAGTCATTATCAACGCCTTGAGGAATAACTGGAGATTGGGTTACTTGAGTAGTCTAAGTTGTACTTCTTAGATGGTGCATCTTGATCAATGTAGATTGAAGAAAGTGAATTAGTTGAATCAGCAGGAACCGGAGCAGGAACTTCAGGAATTGGATGATCAACATTCGTTAGAGGTTGGAAGTACTCATCAAACATATCTTGAAACAAAGAATCCCAAAAAATGAATCCCAGTTATCCTTAGTAAGTGAAGCATTAGGTGTTGGAGGAGAGTCGTATGACCATAATTCAAGCATCCATCAACATGTAGTATATGCACTCTTCTCCCCCTCAAAAATTGAAAATGAAGTTTGCCATTTTTGATTGAGCAAGTGAATAAGAATATACACCAATGAACATAGATCCACTTGAAGTTTGAAAGAGCGTGGGAAAAACATGAAGCTTGTTGATGAAGAATGTCGATGAGAATGGTCATAAGCATGAAGATTTCTCTTCTTTTGAAGATAAAGCGCACTAAAGCGTACACCTTTCTTTTCTGTGAAGAAAAAGGCCTGAATTGTTATCTGCAGACGCCATAATGATGAAGTACGAGGCCTGAACTGATGTGAACAGACATCATAGCAGATTGAATATCAAGGTTCAGTTACTTGAAACCGTGAGTTATGAGATATCAATTCATTTGTTATCCATCCTTTAAGCCAGTCCATGTAGTGAAGGATCGAAGTATCTGCAACTGAGTAGGGATTACCTGCACTAACATTACAAGCTTTATTGTATATATATTGGTTAGTGACATCAGTATCCAAACCCTTTGGGGTTTCATGGTCAACCTTGATTTTGCCATCGGTAAACAGCTTTCTGGTAGGTATCCACCTAAGTCCAACATCGTTAAACATTCTACCTGACGGTATCCACTTATGGAAAGGTCTAGGATTGTTGATATTCTTATGTACAGTGGAAGACTTATTGGTATTGCTAGACTCCAAAGATTTAGCAGTTGGGATCCATCTAGATGTAGTTTTAGGTTTGTTTTGCTTCATGACATATTGAACTTTAGCCATGTTGGTTGTCTTAGTGGATTGTACCTTAGCATGTGAGTTAGGAAAATGTTTCTTATTCGGAAAAGACTTAGAATTTCTAATTTCATTTTCTACATGCTTAGCATTCTTCTTCATATAACTACTCTTAGATGCAAGCCAACCCCTAGTCTTTTGAGTGTTCCGAGGTAATGGTTTACTACTACTAGCAGTGCCTTGAAATCTCGTGAAATTCATCACCCTAGGTATTGCACCTAAAATTCCGTCTTTTCGAATCTGTGTCTTTTTCCTAGCTTCTTCTAGATAATAGTTCTTCCACAAGTCATTCATATCAATGAATTCTGGGTTTTAATGCTTGGTTTTGACACTATTTTCGAACTAATCCTAGAGGTGCTGGGAGTAGAAGTGGCTACTTGTTGAGGGTTAACTGAGGTAAAAGCCTTATTCTTAGGTAACTCAGGTGAAGTGACTGGTTTTGACAAAACTTTTATCGCATCACTTTGGGAGGCAAGCCTTGTCTTTAAAGATTTTGTTCTTTCAGATATGAATGCAGTAGGCTGCCTAACAACTGACAGGTCTCTAGTGGGATGAGAAACTGGCTTCCTCAAGGTTGATGGTTTTTTAAACTTAGTGTTCACACTTTTCCCTTCGGTTTTTCTAAGCTTATTCTTTAAGGCAACAATAGAGAAACTCTTTTCCTGAAGTTGAGCTTTGAGATCATCAATTTTTTCTATCAAAGAGTTTGTTTGTTCTATTGACTTAGTTCTAGCTTCTTTGACAGAGTCACTTAGTTCTATGTGATGCTTTCTCAAAGACTCATTTTCCTTTAGAAATTTTGCCACACAAACCGCTAATTCATCATTTCTCATTTGAATATCATCAATAGTATTAACATCAGAATTACTTGTAACCAAATTACCTTTCACATGCATATTAGAAATATGTTTCTTTAAATTGTTGATAGTTGACTCTTTGTCTTGAAGCTGAGCTTTCAAAGTGTTAATTTCAAAATTTCACGGAATTCGGGAAGTTCCGAATTTTTACATGGTTTGTTAAGTTGAAAACTTTCTTCTTTACTCTGTATCGCAACTTCAAGTGAAATGCCATGTTTTTCAAGATTTGAGAATTTGTTTGAAAGTTCATCAAAAGCCTTTTTATCAACCATATCATTTGTTTTGAAATTATTAGACTCAGCCTCAACCAAGGAACATTTATCAGAATCATGTTCAGTATTGAGATCAGTTTGTTTAGGTACAATAGCAGATGCACTATGTTGAACAGTTAAGGGTACCTCAACACATGAAACCTGTTCATTTATCGGTCTGATATCTGCATCTACATCATGTGTAACAAGAGTCACTGAACTACTAGCTGTTTCAAGCTTAACTGTCTCTGAGACTCTGTATTTAGTGTCAACTGATCCATCATCCGATGCCTTACTGGTCTCAACACTACCATCTATTGATTGTACTCGACATTCATTCACCTTTCTGATCACAGCATCCACTTCTTGTGTGCCAGGAGTTACTGAGCAGCTAGTTACATCATTCTTTGTTGTCTCTGATATTCTGCATTCAGCAACACTCGACCTTACAACTGATACATTACCCGACTCATCACAACTATCTCTCAACTGTACCCGACACTCATCCACTTTTTCATCTTTCTGAATAACTTCCTCAATATACTTCTCCACATTATCCATGAGTTGGATAAGTGTCTCAATGAACACGTTAATTTCCATTCCAGTGTGTCTTGTGAAAGACATTTCAGTCATGTGATGATCATAATCTGATGTGAATTCCTTACTAATGAATGACTGAAATTTTTCGTGGATCACCTGAAGTGCAGCTCTAGAACTATCTTCATGAACCTTTACTTTGATAAGTTGTTGTTCCAATTGTTCTAATTTCAATAGTAATGTTCCCGTTAATGTGGATGAATCTTGATGGAAAAGAGCATTTGCATGTTCGTTCCATAACAATAGGTAGAAGTAACATGAGGTGTGAGTGAAGTTGTTGATAAGGTTCAATGCTACTTTCCTTATGCATGGTATTCTGTAGCCTAGATTGGTGCAATTCTCTTTCTTTAGATTCTGAACACGGAGATCTCACATCCTCATTGATTGATTTCATCATCGGTAACCGTTCAGTATAGCTAATATTCTCATGGTTGTCAACAGCATCATACAGTTTGAGTACTTCTGGAATTACTGAATCAGGAGTGTAAGACATGATGTTGATGTGTACACGGGATTTTACAAGTCTGTGATTTGAACCGAGAAATAGAATCTTTCGCGGGATTTTACTAAAATCAAGACCAAACCGTAAGAAAGTGAGAAGAAGAATGTAATAAAGGAACTAGAAGATGATAAGGAAGTGAAGATAAATTGGTGTTATGGTTGAGTTTGTGATATTCCCTAATTCTTTATATATACCCCCTGTTCAAAAGACAAATCGTTCAGAAGACAAATCACTTCAGAAGACAAATCGCTCAGAAGACAAATCGCTCAGAAGATAAATCACTAGACATACAAATCGCTAGTTAGACAAATCGCTAGACAGACAAGTACATCCACTACCTCATCCTTTTTGTCGTTTTGTATCAATAGACAAATCGCTTAGTGCACAAATCGCTTCACAAAACACAGACAAATCGCTTAAACATAGGGACAAATCGCTACGAAGAAATATGCTACGAGACTCAAATCGCTTCCATGAAACTTTCAAAAACACCACTTTTCAATCTAAAAACAACTCAACCACGCTGATTCAGGCCTTCCAAATCAAAACCTAAGCACTTATAATGATTCTAAACACAAAAGTACAATCAAAATCCAAACTTTTAACACTAGAAATGATTCAAATGATGCTAACCACTCTGAACTCATTCAAACCCAAAAACCTTATGAAAACCACTAGAAATCCAAGAACATAAAAGATGAGTGATTAAACCATGGCTCTTGATACCATTTGTAAGATATTGGTTTTCATAAACACATAACACATCACATAAAGGGTCGAATTATGCAAGAGTTTAGAGAGAGAAAGTAGAAGATGGGAGCCTTTCTAGAGAGAGAAAGTAAACAAAGAAAGAAATGTTAGATTGAGTGAAAGGTCCAACCCTCTACCTTGGGAGGTAGAGGGTATTTATAGTTTACAACCTGAACGTCCTCCTATCGGACTGTGGATCAGGAATACAGTGGGTAAAGACCCGTCCTTCCTCCATGGTGTTACACAACTAACTACTTATTAACATAACTTAACTTCGACTACGAGCTTTCTAACGAATACATATACTTGAGTTGACCGACACTTTAACTAATGGATTTTCTAAATCCTAACAAAAAAAAAATTCGCCGAGGGGGGGGTGGGTGGGTGGGTGGGGTTATGGAGATGTAGCATGATGATGTGGCAAATGTGACACATGTCACCTCCACATGCCTTCTCATTCTTTTCATTCTAAGAAACTTTTCATAATAACCCAAACCTAATATATATATATATATATATATATATATATATATATATATATAAGGATCAAATAAAAAGACAAATATTCGTAAAAAGATAAAAAGATTTATTTTTCAAAAAAGGTTCTCGAAAAATTCCCAAAAAATTCCAGAAGATCGGGTATGATGGTGCATGAAAAAGTTGTGAAAACCTTTTTTCTAAAAGTGGATATTGTTTCAAAAAAATTTATGAAAAAATACATTTGCGCATTAAATCGTTTTTTTGTGCATCAAAAATTGGTTTTTGCACCCAACTTCTTTTGACTTTTTTCATCAAAATAACATTGCGCATCTAACTAAAATAAGTTAAAAATTTTGTGCATCAAAATTTTTTTGCGCATCAAAATTTGTTTTTTGTGCATTAAAAAACGTGTCAAAACTCAAAATTATAAAAAAATGTTTTTACAAAAGTTTTATGCACCAACATACCCGATCTTGAGGAATTGTTTTGGAATTTTTGGAGAGTTTTTAAAAGAAAAACAAACTTTTTTATTATTTTTACGGATATTTGTCTTTTTATTTTAACTTTACCCTATACATATATATATATATATATATATATATATATATATATATATATATATATATATATATATATATATGAGAAAAGTACCAAAAAGTGCCAAAATCTTTTTGGTAGTCCCCTTCATGGTCAATTTTTTCCTTAATCTCCAAAATGGTCATGCGCAGCCACTGGACTCCGCAGCTCCACCAAAAATGTGACACGTGTCCCAACTACCAATACACCTTTTATCTTCTCACTTTTTTCAATATAACCTCTCTTATTGCGCAACCGCCGGCTACTCAACCGACGGCTTGCGCAACCGGCGGCCAGGATGTGACATAAAGGTACGTTGTAGTTTTTGTTTTTTGTACTTTTTTCAAAATTTAAATTTTTTAAAAAAAACGTAATTAAAAAAAATGTAAAAAAAATTAATTTTTTTTAAAAAAAAACGTAATTTTTTTTAAAAAAAATTAATTTTTTAAAAATTTTTTAAAAAAAAACGTGTCACATTTTGGGTGGAGCTGCGGAGTCGAGTGGCTGCGCATGACCATTTTGGAGATTGAGGAAAAAATTGACCATGAAGGGGACTACCAAAAAGATTTTGGCACTTTTTGGTACTTTTCTATATATATATATATATATATATATATATATATATATATATATATATATATATATATATATATATATATATATATATATATATATATGAGAATATATTAATTGGCTACAATTTTGTTCCACTTGGCATTTTTTTAATTTTTTTAAAAGACATGTGGCGTTTTAATTAATATATGTATATTTTAAATGCCACTTGGCATCTCATACTGTCATGTCATATTTCCATGTCATCATAATATTTACGTGGCATTTTTTTAATATTTTTAAATGACATGTGGCGTTTTAATTAATATATGTATATTTTTTTTATAAATTTTAAAATTCGTTTTTGTTTTTGTTAAATTCGTTTTTGTTTTTGTTAATTTTTAATTTTAAAAGTCTTATATTAAAAAGAAGACATTTGTTTGAGTTGAACTTGGGTCATTCATGATTTTTGTAAACAACGTACCACTAGAGTAAATTATTTTTTGATTTATATCTTTCAAATCAATACAAATAAAGACATGATAAAAAATCCTGCAATTTGTATTTTAGGAATGTATATTATGAAGATAACAATTAAAAAAAATTATTGCCATATCTCGGTAATGGGGTCTGTTGATTCGGAATCGTGGGATGAGTAGATGTAACAGATGATGAATCTTTTTTTTTTCTACCTCTGTCACTCTATCTTTGTTAGTGCCTTATATTAATAACTGATGAATCAAAAACAAACTGTCAATTGGTATTTTTTATTATCCTCGTATCTGGAAACTTAGGTAAGTTTTTTAAAAGAGTTCTAGTTATTATAACTATATAAAAACGTATCTCATTTAGCTCCTTCATGCCTATTAGAATATATATTAGATAATTATACCATATATATTTTTAACCTGTTTTTTTTTTTTTTTTTTTTTTTTTTTTGTATAAATACACCCTATTATATTATTCCTAAACATAAGAATCCCTAAATAGTTTAATCGACTTCTTAGTTTTACAGGTGAGTAATCCCTAACTTTTTTTTCACTTTATCAGTTGAACAATTTTTTTTATCGAATTATAACTGTAAAAAGTTTTGTAGTTTTTTTAGTTTTATAGTGTTATCAGATATCAAATATTTCTTTTTCTGTGTTAACAGATATCTGATAGAAGGATGGAGTCCCAAAAAGAGCAAGGCAGATTTAGACAAAGTGCAAGGATTTCAAAAGCAAATAAAGATAATAATCTTCAAGACAATGGTATGATTTTTGTTATGTCATCAACTGGTGTTATTGTTTTAAAATTATTATGTTATCTGTGAGTTTTATTCATGTAATTAAAGTTCATTATGTTTTATAATATTCAGGAACTGTAAGTAAACTGGTGGTTTGTGTATCTGAAATATTTTTGTGTTTTACTTGCTTGCTTCTGGCGTAGATATCAAATACCGAGGTAGGAGCTACAACAAGCAGCATTGCGCAACGTAAAGTGTAGATATCATTGGTTGGTTAGATGCAACTGTAGATATCATAAATGGTTTGAAAAATATGGTCATTTGTTGAGGTATTATGGACAACCTTTATCACAAATGGTGCTTACTTCGATATGTATTTTGGTGGTTTGTTATACTTGAGCTCTTAAGGGGGTGTTTGGGATTGGTTGGTTATAGTTTTTTATAAAAAAAAAAATCGGTTCGATGTGTAATATGCAGGTTGCAGTTGTGAGTCTTACTTTGTTGAACATCATCTATGGAGGTTCTTGTGTGTCTAAAGCCGTTGCAAGGAATTGGCAGGAAAACTCAGGTAATGACTAGCTTACAGCTGGAGAACGTGCGCATGGAACTTAAGAGGTTTGGCATGAAGCTGGCACAAGGGAGGCTATTGAAAATAGGTTACAAGGGCCTACTGATCGACTAATAATGTTGCATGATGTACTAGCATGATTTAGGTTGCACCATTTGACCCAACGAAAAAGAATAAGGAAAAGGTCGTCATTCATGATCCCGAAGATGCTGTTGTTGAACAATTGGCCGAAAAAACTGGAAGCTTATCTGGTAAGTGAATCAACTTTAAGGATTTCCCGAATTTTCGTTATGTGTTCTATTTTATAGGATTTTTTCATCATTAACTTTTACTGAAATACAAATTTGTCGTGCAGTCTCCGAAGGTCTTAAACCCATATTTACCGGAGTGAAAGAGAAGAAGAAGAAATAGGTAGTTACTATACTCCACATTTTACTACATAAAATCTGCAAATGAAGATTGTGTTGCATAAAAATCTGTTACATTTAGTAGCCTAAAATTGTATCATGAGTGATAATTGATACCGTAAAATTAGCGTTACAATTTGGATGCTTCTTTTGGTAGCGCTAGAAAAGCAGCGCTTAAAAAAATTTACAAATGCTAATTGTGTTTTCACGTGGCCATTTCCGACTTTTCATTAGTTATCCTGAGAAAACACAGTCATAAGTTAACTTAAAACCACAATTGTTGGGACATTATTTAGTATAGTTAGTGGTAAAAATTTGTAAGAAAAAACTCCATATATGTTCTGTATTAGTTAGTTACCTAATATCCTAAAGGGTTCTCAAGAGTGTAATTACATCAGAGGTCATTTAAGTACACTTATTTAAAGTAACTGATTACTTATTGAGATACTCTACAACAGCTACCGAAAAAACTTCTTATGTATTATAAAATTAACCTCAATCAAATATCCCTTATGTCTAAACTTGAGAGGATCAATTCTAGCTTTTCCGAATAAGTAAACACATTTTGATTACTACTATGCTTACTTATTGCTATGGCTACTCAATTCCTATTTATAGTACTTCCAGGTTTCTTGCACGGCTCAATGCAAACCTGGTTTGAACCATTATTCAATATTACTATCTTGCAAACTGTATCCTTATATATAAAAGAGGAAATCTTCGTGTGATGGCAGTAGTGACCCTTATGTTAGTAGCCTACTATTTGTTTCAGTGAGTTGTATGTGTTGGTAGTTAGCTTAAATTTCTTAGTATAGATTTATGGACTAGGTTCTAAAGACGTATTGTTGTTCAACAACTCCATGTGTTTTAGTTCTAATTTTCGTTGGTTTAAATTACATATCTACCATATAGGCATCGCTATTATTTGTTTCTACACTTCTATATAACTATCAGTGTCGACTTGATATTAATTGTATCCGCTGTTTTGATGATATTAGGCTTACATATACCGTACAAATGACTGATTAAATATTTATTTTCCCGATAACTGTTTTTGTTTCAGTGGATTATCCCTTTTTGCGTATTAGTGTTTTCCCGGTTACGGTTTAGTTTTACCTTGGATCATCTGCAGATAATGGTATGGACCCTGGTTGAGTTTTTGGTGCAAAGGAATTACACTCACGAAAGATAAGTTGCCTAACTACACATGGTAGGTATATAGCAACTTCTTTGTAAGAAATATACAATGTCAATATTGAATTGGTATGGTTGTTTGGGACGAACATGTAATCTGAATATTCATTGATTACCTTTTGGTTAACAAAATTTGAAATTTTGGACTGATGTACCTTCAGTCGGGGCGTGGGACGTGGGGAGGTGATAACCAGTTATGTGCAGGTACCTTTTGTATGGCGACATATCTTCACAAGTATGCCAGATGCTTTCATGGTTAGTACAACACTTATGTTAACAAAACAAATTACAGCGACATTTTTTTATTCAACTTTAGACCATCTGACTTACAAAACATGTCATTAGGTTTATAGTGACCAAAAGATTGTGATGCATGTATATGACCCAAAGATTGCTAATTAAAGTGCTTTTCTGCTTGCTTATCAGATGTAGTGTGTTTGGATAGAACTATTTCTGCACTTGAAAATAAACACGTTGTACAGTAAACCTTCTAAATTAATTTAAACTTTATCTATGTGTACAACTTTAGGTAAGAAAGGGAAAAGAAGTCGGCATGAGTCCTAATATACCCATTTTGACCTGTTAACCATCCCATCTAGAAGGGTACGGAACTTGGGGTCTAAGCCGCCTTCAAACTGAATCCCAGTCATTCTTTAAGAGACCAACATACTCGATCATGTCCGGCACTCGGTCCTAATATTTTCAATTTAGCAGTTTTAGTTCAGTCCCGGTCCCACCTCTAACTCAAATTGCTTTTATTTTCAGCCTGTAATTCACAATATTAGGTTGGCCAAACAGAATCACATCCGGCCACCGTCCTATCTAGCCTATCTAATTCTGATTAACACATTATATTTCTACTAAGTTAATGATTAAAACACGTTATATTTCTATTAAGTTAATGATTAATTTCAGATTTACCACCGGAGAGTGAAGCATTAGATTGGAACACGCGAATGAAGATAGCTGCTGGTGCAACTAGAGGTTTGGAGTTTCTTCACGATAAAGCTAACGCTCCTGTTATTTATAGATACTTCAAATCATCCAATATTTTATTGGGTGAAGGATTTTAGCCAAAGCTCTCTGACTTTGGACTTGCAAAGTTGAGACCCACTGGTGACAAATCTCATGTTTCCACAAGAGTCATGGGCACATGCGGTTATTGTGCTTCTGAATATTCCATGACTGGTCAACTCACGGTCAAATCTGACATGTACAGTTTTGGTGTCGTCTTTTTAGAGCTTATTACTGGTCGCAAAGCCATCTACAACACAGCACCACAAGGACAGCAAAACTTCATCACTTGGGTAACTAACCCCTTTGTTTTTTCAATTCCGTGACATTGGACTTACGATCCAACTAAATATGCAATTTAATCATTTGAATTTATTTTGTGTTGCAGGAGGGCAATCAATCAATATCTATTGATACACATGAAGTTGTACTTAGTAGATAAAAAGAGTTGCATACTGTGCAAAGAAAACCTCTGTACAAAACAGTCCGCTCCATAGTAACATATAAAAAAGATATCATGGACCTTTTCAGATCAAGATCAGAATCTGCTTGCAGCAACCGATCAGTATGGGATTCAGAGGCTCCGGTTTCTTTGTGAGACTAACCTTTGTAAGGATGTAGCAATTAACACTGTTGCTACAACTTAAGCTTTGGCAGAGTATGGCTAGGGGTGGATAATGGAGTCAGCCAATGGTCATTTAATGGTATTCCACTCTATCTATGCCCCGTAGAAGATTAATATGTCTTCTTTCAGACTGATGTATGCATGCTCGAATGTGAAAATTACATTAAAATACTTATGACGTTGGCTTTCTAGATGATGCGCACCAAAGTCTAGAGCAGCAATTCAGTATAAATTTGTAGATAAAAATAAGTCACATAGGTCATGCTAAATATTTTAGGAAAGCAACTGAGATGAGACATTTTCGCTTTGCCCATTTTCTTAATATATATTTAAATAGAGTTACTGAGTACTTATGTCAAGATAATCGTGCTATCCCCCTGCCTTTTCTAAAAAAATTATGCTACCCCCCACCTCCACAATCCACCCCACCAAAAAGGTTGCATCATAAAATGTAAAACATCATTAAGTAAATGAGAACAAGTAATTGATCAATATGCAAACTAATCTCAGTTACTTCCTCTCTTCTGAAATACAGCCACTACTAACCCAGGAGCTTATCAAATCTATTACATAGTTGAGAGATTGGCTATTGCAATTAGCAAAACAATATGTATCGTTTTCATGGGTTGGTTCTCAATCTCTTATCTTGAATCATCAATCAAAATATTTACATTTTTTTTTATCTGACTAAAACCTTATCTACAGCACTGGTCTTGGTACTCTTTTGTCTGGTGCTCGGATAATCTCAGACGTTTGTTATAAAGTCTGTAATGTTTCTTTGATCATTCTAAATTATTATTGGCTGAACCAATCCACTGAATATATTATTGGTGCTGCAAGTACTCTTGGAGATAAGTATGAGAAGCAACAAAATTGGCCAATGAGCACGACATATATGTCAGTATGGGTGACTGGGCTGAGTATCTGTAGCAGAAAGGCTATTCATCCTTTAAAAAAATATATAGAGGTAATTAGTGTCAGAAAACTTCTATATTGTAATTTCCTGCGTTTAGTTGAAATCTTTCCTAATAAGTTGTATGCCTCTTACAGAAGTGTAAGCAACTGGGATTTGATACATTTGAGCTATGAACATTGGAGGGCCTGGTCTATGGAAAAAGGCCACATTGGCAAGAGTTGCCCAAAGTACTGGCCAAATTCTGTTTTGTTTGCAATAATAAGCACTTTTACATTTTTAGGACAGGGTCAAAAGGCTTAGGTTTATCGGCTTACGTAAGGTGTTTTGGTAAGCTACTGGTAACTGATAAGCTAAGTTACTCATATAGTTTTGATATACAAATAACAACTCATTTTATACCTAAACATTATTAAACTGTTAAAATTACTCCATTATAATTGTGGATATGCTCATCACAGCAGTAGCAATTTTGTAAATGAAAACTGATTATGCTACTCTTAACATAAGCATACTCTTTAAACTTTTTTTCTCCAAATTGGTTACACATGTTTTTAAGATGAAATAACAAATAAATAGCTTAAATATGTACTTGAGTCGTAACTTCCTTTCTTAAAGAGGTTCTTACTTTTTAGGTATGTTATATTCGTTCAAGTATTTAGAGAAAGATGATATTTGACTAGATGGTTTCAAAATAAAAGACGTAGATGGTTCCAGGATGTTGGTTCGTACCTTGATTTCTTTCTCGAATTTTCAAAATTGTGAAATGCAGCTCAAGTGAGCCACGGAATGAGGATCCACGAGATGAGGATACTATACTTGGAACAATGTTGGTGAGCTATACTATGCTGACATGCCAGTTTGACCCGTTTGTGTTGAATTGGTCATTCTGGGTTTGTGCTTTCTCTTGCGCATGTAAAACAAAAGATCATAGCTAAAAGTAAAAGGGGTCAAACAGATTGAAAATTTTGTTGCTGTGAATGTAACCAACTCATTAACTATGTATAAGATTCTTCTATAATGAAATGTCCCAGCCCGTACTAAAAATAGCCCGTTTTAACCCAACTCACCCGACTCACCCATATGCCACTTTCTAATTGTTGTCTAAAAACAGGTTCCATGTCAAACATCAAGAGATAAATGAGGTATCTTAGTATGCGCCACCGCCTTTGGGTGGTGTTGAAAGAAGGGGGAAAAACAAGAAGATAAATCATCTTCCGTTAAGAAGTCTGAGTCGATGGGTACGAGTGATTTTGGAGCTAATGCCAATGAAGTAAAATCTGAAGCAGGCTAAATAATGAGCACAAGCCTAAAATAAGAAAGCAAGGATGGTGCCTCAATCATTCTCCTGGTGGGAAGGCGTTGCCACCACATAAACCTTGGTTACAAACAATGCATAAAAAAATGTTAGTATGTTATGTATATATGTAGCAGCTTTAGTAGGCAGTGATGGATAACCTACCTTTATAGTATTTAACTTTAGAAATAGCATGTGTGTATTCATAGGTAGCACTACTACCGCTTTTGCTGATGTTAAGTTTAGTACTTAACTGTTAACGTATAATACTCAAGAATGTAAAAAGCCTAAAAGAAATGTGTTGGTGTTTGGAAAAGGGCTTTTGTAGTCACTTGCGTAGAAACTAACCAACCAATAACTTAATTACATGAAATCAAACAGAAAGGATTAACGATTCAAAGGGATACCGTGCAAGTTTGTTTTGAATCAACTTCTTTTTTTAAATACATTAGTATGTATTCATTATCTGTATAATTTCATCTTTAATTTATAGTGTGTGTGGTGTAATAGCTTCGGTCTGCGGCTGCGCCATTAGGAAAGGATGCTATGGATGAGTGTTCTGTGTTGTTTCCTAAATCAAAGATCTAAAAATCTCGGAAAGATAAAAGAAGGCTAACTAAGGCTGAGGAGAAGTTGTTTGATAATGTCCAAATACTCAAACTGTCGCCACATAACAAAAGGACCCTTTGCCCTTATGGCCACCACTGTCATTTCCTCCATGCTTTAACTGAGGAGGAGAAACTCATAAGCTGCATCAATAATTAAATATATATATTTGTAACGCAATACAATCAAAGAATAATCACAAGTTATACCCGCCCTGGAGCGGGCTTCGACAACTATTTAGAGTAATTCTATAATCCAATTTCTTGTATTTACCTATTGTATTTGTTGGCTATCTATTTTTTTCTCATGTTGGTTATTAATTTATTCAAATCAAATTTTATAATTTTACTAAAAATGGCGCCAGATACATTGCTATGTGCTTCTTTTTCTTCTTTAATTGGTATATAGTAAATAGTTAATTAGTAACTAATTTGGGGATTATGATTTATGTCGAGGCACCAAAGAAGTACGACTTCCAATTTTTTTATGTAAATATTAGCCACACTTTTTCGCATGAATTGCAATGTATGTGTTCCATTGCTCATATCTGGTATGCCATTAAGTAGCACAACCAACATATCATGAAGTTTGACCAATTCTGACGTATCTTTTTTAATCCATTGGTTTATGTCTTGACTTATAGGCGCGCTAGAGGGTTGTTCGGCACGGTTGAGCCTTTGATTGTTTTAGATACATTTTCTTTAGTATATTCATGTCATTTGGGGTTGATGTCAACATACCAATTCATTGGTTCACATTATTGCTGCAGCTGTACCCCGTATCAGATTCATATATGCATGCCACGCGCCCGAGGGTTGTTCGACAAGGTCGGGCCTTTGATTGTTCTAGATACATTTTCTTTAGTATATTCCAGTCGTTTGAGCAAATAATGTATGTTGGGGTTTTTATAGTTATTATTGCTACTATTAATTGTTACCTTTTTTTCCAGTCCCACCAGCCTCGTATACTCATATGCGGAACTGTGAACAGGTGTATCAACTTCTACTATGTTTGATAATTGCTTAACTCATCCAAAGATAGCGCTTTAGTTCATTTATTGGATGGTGCTATCAACGTCAGTGGAAAACTTCAGCTTCTTGACAAGTTATTTTTGTCAGAAAATTTTCTTAGGATTCATATATCCAAAAATATCTATCATTAGTTGTATTGTTAGCGTGGGACGCCACATATCTTTTTAGCCATTTCGTGTCTGAAAATGTATCATCAGTTCCAAGAACACAAACACAGATGAAGTCTCACCAAGATCTCAATCATATCGAAGGTATAGAAATATTGTGGTTTGTTTTTTGCAGGACTGCTCTGCTTTTAGAATGATTTGGCTTTGGTAGAAAAAAAGTTTTCAAAAGAACCATATAAAATGCCATGTAACATATATACTAATTTATGGGTAATGGTTAAAGGGGTGTTTGGGTTAGGTTTTTAAACAAGAGTTTATGATGTGCTTTTGGGTTAGCTGTGGTAATTAAACTTAATATGTTTGAGGATATTGAAGGTTTTGTCAATCGCGTGAATTAGGAAATAACTGTCACTAATGGGATTTTTCTTCAAAAAAGTGAAGAATTGATAGGGGTTCTGATCCGTTAACTATACGAGGCGGATAAATTTTTAGTGGGGATCGGCTAGGAGGTTCAAAGGTATGTTTTACATTTTTAGCTTCCTATGCTTTTGAAATGTGGTCAAATATGGCGGTTTGTAATGTTTTTTTCATTTATTTTAACATTTCAGGAAAATTTAAAACCAGGTAATGGTGCCAGCTTGATGTATTGTCTTCATTTAGTGGAATACTGAGATAAGAATCTTTTCATGTATATTGTAAGATCTATATCTCAACTTGCTCGATCTAGCAAAACTCCGGTGGTTGCTACGAGATTTGAAGCCGTTCTACTATGCCATGTTTTGGTACCCCGAAACATCATTTTCCAAAATAGTTTAACATTGTATTCACAAATAAACCCTCAAACCTGTTAAATATTCGATTTATGTTTGTGAGCTTACCATCAAAATGTTGACCAATGTTGACCTTTTTTACATGGGGATGACTAAATGGTTACTTCATATCAGTGTTAAACTTTAGCTTAAACTAGAGGTTTAAAAGGGATTGTGGGTTCTTTTCTTTTTTTTTTTTTTTTTTTTTTTTTGAAATTGTAGATAGTTACCCTATAAATTGGTCAAAACAGGCCAAGTGGGTCCAATATATAAAAAATACCTTTTTAACTAAAAAATAAAGACGTCAAATAGATAGAAAATCCATCAAAGCATATTATTCTCTGTGTTGTAGTTGGATCTTTATTTTTATTATCCGAGAAATGGAAGGAGCTTGTAGAGAAAGCAAGGTCCAAGCAACTTTAGCCTCATGAGTACAACTCACGTAAATGCTAAATAATATTAGCTTCAATGGTACTTTGGATCATGTTTATTTACATCAAATAGTATTGAGTTATGTGGCTTTCAATAATAACTATAAAGACACTGGGCTATTTGCTATCTATGTTTTGCTAAGGTAAGTTATAATACTAATTACAGAAATGTCATGTCTAAGTTGTTAATCATTAATTACTTTTTATTTGAAAAATATGCATAGGTCAAACAAAATCATGGACTAAATAGGGCGATGAGCTTTCTAATGAGGGAAATGCATACACTACAAGTAAGTCCGCAAACTTGCAGCTCTGTATTTGGAGTTGCTATTTTGGAAGACGGATACAACCATTAAAAATACTAAATTCGTCTATCACCAATGAATACAGCAAGTCACTTTAAAACCTAAAAATAACTTTTTAGTAAATATTTGTTCAACTAAATCCTAAAAATAAAAAACACAAATCAAAGTACTTACCTGGTTTTAGCAGTTTATGGTAACATCAATTATAGATCTTAACCGTTTCATTTAGCTTTTAATTACTTTTTAGTATATATTTGTTCTACTAAATCTTAAAAATAAAAACCACAAGTCATACCCGTCCATCGGACGGGTTTTGACACTAGTGTGTGTGTGTATATATATATATATATATATATATATATATATATATATATATATATATATATATATATATATATATATTGACTTTATTTTCAGAAACCACTTTAAATGCGAGAACTGCGAGAACCACTTATTAGCCATTGGATTTGTTGATCAATGGTCAAAAACAATGTGCCATTTATGTAAAATAACAAAAGATAAGGAGATTAGTGTAATTGGTGTAACGGTAATTAAGGCATATCACTTATTTATTTATTGAAACCGTCCATCTTCATTGACCCAAAAAAATAAAAAATAAATAAATAAATAAAAATAATAAAAAAAAGAAAGAAAAAAACTACTTTCAAATCAATAACTCTTTCTTTCCCCCACAAAAAACCCTAGCCTCCATTATTCTCCCACATTGCCGCCCCTCTATCTTTTACCAGTCTCCCACCTTTCCACCGGAATAAAAAAACAACCGATCTAAAATCAACCTATCTAAAACCAATCTGAAAATCCGTTTTTCAAAATAAGACCACCCCGAACTTTCATGATCACGAATGAAAGCCCATGCTTTTTCGAAGATCAATCCTTCGTTGAGGAAACTTGTGATACATACAAAGTGTTCTCTCGACGCGATTGATTGTTTCTGGCGTTTTGATTGGTACTTTCCGGTGTGTTCGGTGCTTACGCGATTGATAGTTTCCGGATCTGATGGAATGTAACCGTATCATACGGGTTTTGTTATTTGGTTCGTTTGGTGGTTTTGAGTTATGTTAAGATCTTTCTTGAATTATTCAGAGGTGAATATAGCTTATTCTTTCACATTTTTTGGCTATTATTAAACTCTTTGATTTTCTTAGTTTGTTCTTGGTAAAATAGGTGTCTGCTGTTAGTTTATGTTTTAAAAAACTTTTTGAATGAGGCTTAGGCAAAAGAAAAATAGAGACTTCTAATTTAGTATTTCTTGATTTTAAATATTAACATGTATAGTCGTATAGATATTGCATTTATATCAAGAGCATATCTTGATTATTTGAATGTTTAATACATGTTTTTTGTTGTTTGACCTGTTCAACATATATAGTTATCTTTGGTATTGTGAACCTTTTTGATATCAATGGTGGTAGAATGATTTGATTATTTGAATTGTCATTATTTTTCGTTCGTTATTTTAAGGAGACATATAGGTCTAAATGATGTAATTGGTTTTCTAATTGTCTAATTGTTACTAATAATATAAAATTAATGAGAGATGTGTGGATATGTGTTTCAAGGATGCTATAAAATCAATGAAAGAGTTATGCATACATGTTTTAAAATGTGCATATGTGTTTTAAGGATGCTATAAAATCAATGAAAGAGTTATGCATATGTGTTTTATGACTCGTATAAGTCAATAAAAGAGGTGTGCATATGTGTTTTAAGGATGCTATAAAATCAATGAAAGAGTTATGTATACATGTTTTAAAATGTGCATATGTGTTATGATTGTTATTATGCTTAAATTTCGTTTCCTAGTTGTTATGTGTTTTAGATCCGCGCATAAAGATGATATGGTTATTTTATCTTTCGCTTTGTTTTAAAAGTATCTCATTTTAACTATGGTTTTTATTAGGCGTGATAATATGTTCTTTGAAGGCGTGCTCGTATGTTCTAACGAATTTGATGATAAACCGGAAGTACACACATGTTCTTTGATGGCGTGCATGTATGTTCTTGGAAAGCGTGCACACATGTTCGAAAGATGCTGATGAAGTTCAAAATACATATATTCTTGGACAGCTACGAGTGTGCATACATGTCTAACTTCTAAAAATGTTGATAACAATGAGTGTGCAAAATATTATTAGTGGACACATGAATAGATCGATTATATTTATGCATATATCTTCTTTATTGAATTTCGTATTTTAATTATATTTCAATCGATATCGAATTTTGTGTTTAACATTTATGTTCTTGGTTTGTTATAAATTTACATTATCTAGAAAAACACATATGCAACTTACTATTTAAAAAACAAGCACGTCGAAAAAATTTATTCCAAAAACTGAAATAACAAAAGAAATTTTAAAAACACAACTGCGCTAAATCATATTTGAAACATCCACTGTGAAAAAAAAAAAAAAAAAAAAAAAAAAAAAAAAAACTAATACGAAAATTAAGTGTTTTTAAACACGTGATTTTTTAAAAAAAAAACTCAAAAATAATATTAAAATGTCTTTTACTATTATACCCTTTTAGATTAAATAAAACTATTTAATATTAAAAAAATATGATTAGTTTAGAGAAGGTTCTCGCAGTTCTCGCACTTAAAGAGGGTTCTGAAAATAATAGTATATATATATATATATATATATATATATATATAGGGGCGTTCTTGTGGTGACCAAGCTTAATGTAAAAACAATAAGAACCATTATGAACCGTTGGATCAAGCCTTATGTAGCAAGATCAAATTAAATGAGATGAGTGGCATAGTTATAATAAATAACAAAATAAAGGTCATTTTGTACCAATTTAATAATACATTAAATGATATATCATATTTAAAAACAGATCAATAAATCAATTTTTCCCCCAAAATCATTCTACCCCGCGATACTCTCTCTTCCTCCACCGGATTTGCTGCTGATTCAAATTAATTAGGTTCCGTGATACATTATCCCTTTAAGTGTATATAAATATAGGGTTGTCATTCACGGAAGTGAAGTATCAATTCTAGGTCAATTTTTAGTGCTGATACTAGGACGGAAATCAAGAAGATGTTGTATGGTAAGTGATGCATTGTGTTTCTTTTGGTTTTCTTATCAAATAAATGTAGTCTGATAACAACAATTGTTGTTTTTTGTTGTCTTGTTGTTAGTCCGGCGAAGTTGGAGATTGTCTAATCGAAAGAGGCGATTTCAGGGGAGTGGTGATGTGGAAATTATAGATCTAAGAACCCCTCTAAATCATGGGAATGAAGAGGAGGAAGTGATAGATTTGACTAATCCAGAATGGGCGCATGTAGGAGAAGGTATGTAGCAATTATAGAAGTATTTATTTTATTAACAAATATGTTACTGATAAAATGTGGTATGTGTTAATGGAATACAAAATGGTTGAATGTGCAGCAATATTAAAAAAAAAAAAACAAAAAATGAGCTAATTTGATCAAGGTATAAAGATTAGCGCAAAATGTACACTAGCTTTGTTATGTTATTATGGGCAGAATGTTGGAAAAGACTATGTGTCATTAGGTGGTATTGTGTTATTTGTGAGATTGGTTACGTATTTGGTTAATACGTATCAGATAATGTGTATAATTATTGCCGATATGTGTTTAATTTTATTGTAATGCTTGCCTTTTTATGGTATTTGTTATCAGAATCTGTGAAGGATGAAGCAATTGAAAATGTAAATGTTGGACAACATATAACGGATAATTTGGAAGAAAATGTTGGAATAAAATTAGACAATTTGGAAAAAGTCAGGGGAGATGATGAACTGGATGTTGATGCAGCAGTAATTCGGAAAGGTAAAAAATAATTTGCATTAGATAAAAGTTATGATGACTGAAAATATGTAGTTAAGTATGAAGGATTGTAACTAATGATTAATCAATGTGGCAGATAAACGTAACGAACTTCACAAGAAATTGGCGGCACTTGTTGAAAAAAGAAAGGGAAAACAAGTTGAAAAAGGTGAAAGCTTGTTTAAGTATTCTTTGAATGATGTTAATGGTTGTAAGTAATTAGTATGTAGTCTAATTTACAAGTACTTGAACCATCAGGTGAGCGGGCAGCACATAAGAGGAAATTGTTGAAATTAGGTGATAAGAAAAAACTTCAAAAAGATGGAAAAGGTAAAAAAATGTTTTAATTCAGTTTTAATATGTGGGTAAACAATGTAAAATCAAATTTATTATTGGTGTGCTGAAAACGTGTAGCGGGTAAGGGAAAAAAGGCCATAGGAGCAGATGAAGGAAGGAGAAAAATAGATGATGTTAGACATGAAGATATTGGAGGTAATTTGATTTTTTATTACATCCTAAGATAAATGGAGCTTTTTCGGTTAGTTTATTATACTTTTCTGATTGTGTGTAAACATATATGAATAAAGCAAATGAGGCTGGAGAGGCGACAGACGATGATTTTGTTTCTAAGAAAAAATCAAAGATGAGTAAAGAAATGGTGAATATGGGAAAAAAAGCTATTGCACACGCCAAAAAAGTGATAGGTAAAGTATTAGTTTACTGATATGGTTTTTTAGTGATTCATATATAGCATATGCGGTTTTGTACTGATGCATAGCTTAATCTAATTGTAGATGATACGGGGAAAAATGTAGATGAAACTGATAAAGGGCGGGAAAACGAAGCAGGAACACATAGCACAGGTTATGAATATAAGTATTTTATATGAATTAAATGAAGCAATCAAAAGATGTCGGATAAATTTTATTTTGTGTTAACGGGCCTGTTTGTATTTTTTTGCGTGACAGATGATGTAAATGCAACAGTTAAAATAGGTACATGTAAAGCGCGTTTAGAAAGGATTAAACAACGGAATCCGCCCAGGAACTTGTTTGAAGTTGTAAGACAACTATCAAATAGAAAAAAACAAGCATTACGATAAATAGGGTTTGGGGATCTAATCGAGTATAAGATAAAGGATGTACCAACCAGGTTGGCGTATTGGTTGGTAGACAAATTTGATGAAGAAACATGCAGTTTAGATGTAAATGGAAAGAGGATAGGAATAAGTCGAGATGTGGTAAGGGATGTATTAGGTGTACCAATGGGCGAAATTCATTTAGATGCACGAGATGGTACAGATTTTAGGAACCCGTTAGCAAGAAGATGGAAAGCCCAGTTTGATAGGAGTGTGAAAAGACACTACCTTACCAGTCTTGCAAAGATTATGTTGGCAGATAGGAATGGAGGTTGGATGTTTAAAGTGAATTTTTTGGTATTATTCTTTTCAACTGTGGGAGAGTTGAATAAAATTAATACAGTAAACTTAAAATTCATACATCTGTTGAATAGTGAAGCGGACATCTTGAAGTTAGATTGGTGCACTTATATAATTGAGTGTCTGATAAAAACAAACAAATCTTGGAATAGGAAACGGCATTATAATGGTCCCGTGATTCTGTTACTGGTATGACACTTGTCTGTAGTAGTCATAAATTTCTAGTGTAACTAATTAGAATGTGTGAGTTCTGTAATTGACATGTAAAATTTTATGACAGATTATGTATGCGCATTCAATAACGCCCATAAAGGTCTGGACTTCAGAGACACTTAACAAATTAGAAGCGGATATGTTTTTGAATGATGACTTGGGTGGTTCGGATGTAAGCGAAGAATCAGATAAGGACGGTAATTAATCTTTATCTATGTATACATTTATTATAATAGTTACAATACAACGATGTGTTTATGAAGTAAATCCGTGTGATTTTGTAGAGTTTGAGGAGGAGTCCTGTGAAGATGATATGTTTCAGGATCATGGGGTTGAGAGTGTACCAACAGATGACGAGGTACAAATTTAAATGGTTTCGCATATATACTGGAATGTACCACATATTTGGCTTGAAAGTGTATCGTGTTTAATCGTTTTAGTAGTTGTTTTGTTAATGATGTTTGACTAAGAATGGTAACGGTGTTTAATAATATATAGTTTTTGGTTTGCAAAATCTGATATGGTGTGTTACTTGTTCATGATGTTACTAGTTGGTTAGTTTTAGGATGCAAACGTTTTGGTATTCGGTTTAATATTGATGCATCGAGCCATCGGCTTAGCCTAGTAAAGTGCATACTGATATGGTTTTGTATGTATACTGGAATGTAGCACATAGATGGTTTGAATGTGTATCGTGTTTAATCGTTTTAGTAGGTGTTTTGTTAATGATGTATGACTAAGAATGGTAACGGTGTTTAATAATATATAGTTTTTGGTTTGCAAAATCTGATATGGTGTGTTACTTGTTCATGATGTTACTAGTTGGTTAGTTTTAGGATGCAAACGTTTTGGTATTCGGTTTAATATTGATGCATCGAGCCATCGGCTTAGCCTAGTAAAGTGCATACTGATATGGTTTTGTATGTATACTGGAATGTAGCACATAGATGGGTTGAATGTGTATCGTTTTTAATCGTTTTAGTAGTTGTTTTTTTAATGATGTATGACTAAGAATTGTAACGGTGTTTAATAATATATAGTTTTTGGTTTGCAAAATCTGATATGGTGTGTTACCTGTTCATGATATTAGTAGTTGGTTAGCTTTAGGATGTAAACGTTTTGGTATTTGGTTTAATACTGATGCATCGAGCAATCGACTTAGCCTAGTAAAATGAATACTGATATGGTTTTGTGTTTATGGAATGTAGCACATATGTGACTTGAAAGGAATGTAACATGAACACATTATATTAGTAGTTGGTTAGTTTAGGATGCTAACGTTTTGCTATTTGGTTTAATACTGATGCATCGTCTTAGGATAGTAATAAATGACGCATTCATGACTTGGTTATGTAGGGAAGGAAAAAGTATGTATCAGCGTATCTAAAAAAAGCGGCTGAACTTGTTGAACTGGCTGATGAGGTTCTAGATGAAGGGTTGGGAAATAACCCTGATGATGCAGGTTTTTTAGAGTTGAAGGAAATGAGGGATGCATTGTTTGCGGTGCGTAATTTTTCTGAGCAACCAGCAGATGAAAAAGAAGAAAATGGTTATGCAAGCCATAGTTTCCATACACCGGAAAATGGTGAAAAACCATTCCCATTTACGCAAGTGTATGGGTCGCCTACAGGATATGGAGAACTATCAGATTTAGTGTGGGATGAATGGCATAAGAGGAATAAGCAAATTCCAACAAGACTAGATTTTGATGAGGGTGAAGATATAGATCTGAATGTGACGCAACCACCCGCTACGCAAGGGAAAATGGTTGGTGGGGCAGATGATGACACACCTATGGAAGAAGTTGAAGATCTGCTGGATAATCTGCGAAATTATCAGTCACAACAACCGGCTGTTGTGGATGAGTTTAGAACACCGGTTGATAAAATAGGGGTGGGTGAAGAGGACTGCAACATATCAAACATGTCAAGGTTTGGAAGAGAGAGCATCAAAAATGAAAGCAAGGAAATAGTAGAAGCATATGTAGAAGCTACACCGCTTAATGTGTTGCATGCAAACGGTCTCAGCTACATGACAAAACGACGCAAAATACGGCCTGAAGTTTTAAGGTCTCCATATGTTATAAGGCCAGTGTCGTTGGTATGTCCGGTAATGCCACACGAGAGAAGAGCAACAGATTGCTTGTTCTCTGCCAGGTTTCCGGAAACGTAAGTTCTCTTTTATCGTTACCTTTATATGCATACTAAATTTAATAATAAAATGTATTTGCTGTTATATTTAACAAGTGTATCATGACAGAGATATTGTGTTTCAGACAAGCTATGTTGACGGAACGAGGTGTGTCCTGGAAAGCTTGTACCCGGGAATAGACATAGGAAGTGGAGCTATAGACATGTTCACCGAAGTTCTAAACTATGCAGAGGATTCCCGGAATAAGTACTCACCGGCAAGACTTTTCTGTCACACGGATGTGCTGGTAAGTATGGTTTTTTTAGTATAATTTGTGTTACTCAATATAGTTTGTGGCATGGCGTATAATAAGGAATGTAACATGAACACAGACAAGTGAAATGAGTGGATGGGAGTATGATAAGGCATCGGAGAAGTTTAGTGAGAACATGAAGAGTATATTGATGCGTAGTGTATTTTCGATGCTAGATGTCGTAGATATGGTAAGTATGACTGTTATAAGTTTAATTATTATTTGTTTATTTATTTATGTAGTTTAAACACAATATTTACAATGTAATGTGTTAATTTCTGGAACTGGTTTTAATCGTAACAGGTTTTTTTCCCAATCATTCAAGGGCGGCATTTTTTTCTTATATGCATGAATATGAAGGATAATCTTGTTCAGATTTTTGATAACATATTCTCACCAGTTGAAGATGTCCGCGAAAGATATGGTACACTACCAGCCATAATGGTACGTTTTTTTAAGAGTATTTGCATACTAATAAGTGTTTGTTACTGATGCATTATCCGAAAGTATTTAACTTTGTATCCCATAGTATTTGATTTATGCTATTTTTTGACCATTTGTATGGTGGGTTTTGTTAACAGGTCCTATTGTTTAATGATTACTTGTTGCACGAGAATCATCCTAGGCATAACACATTGCTTGATGCTGATATCAAGATAATGAATCTGGGATGCTGGACTCACAACAACTATGTAGATTGTGGTTTGTTTGTGATGCGCCACATGGAAACCTACAAGGGAGAAAAATTTGGGGACTGTTGTATGCTAAGTAAAGAGGGTAAACAACAGTTAAAAGAACTAAAGGGACTGCGTATTAAGTATGCAGCAAAGATTCTTCTAGCAGACTGCAACAAGATGAAAAAAGTATTTGAAATCGAGGCAGAAGCATTCAAAAGTTTACCAGAAGAAGAAAAAAATCGATTGCAGGTTGATGCATTTAAAAACATAAAAAAAAAAAGGTGGTTGAGATGATGGGAAAATGATGCACTGACTTAGTTATATGTTGGTTCATAATATGAATAAGCAGCAAGTAGGTGGTTTCTAAAATGCTTTTGGTTTGTAAGATACTTAATATGGAAAAAGGCTCGTTTATGAATAATGAGATACCTTCTAGTTTATTGTTGGTTAGTTTATGTTAAGACTTGTGATACTTTGAACTTTGATTATGGTTATGAATAAGAAATTGTAGTTATCAGTGTTGGTTATTTTTCTATAATGTTATTTTGGTTTGGTTATTTTGCACGATAGTAGACGCACTGACTTACGTTGCATGTGCATCAGACAGTTTGTAAAATTTTGACATGGTTGGTAGGTTTTGTAAAACTAGGAAAACGTCATTTCATAAGTACTGGAAGGTTATACTTTTAACGACTTATGCATCTTGTACTTATGATTGTTGAATTTGAAATCATCAACTAAGGCTAAAAGGTCATAAAATAACAACAGGTGATTGAGAATAAGATTCAAATTTATTCAACTAAAATAAAAGATAAAAGCAGCATAAGTCAAAACATGAATCCAAAAAGTAGGAAAACATTACAGGGGAAAAATCATTTGATACGCGATACGTAACCAAAAAGAAAAACTAATAAGTAAACTAGCTTTCCATGCCTTTGGTATGCAACACGACATTTCCTAGTCCATTGTTCCTGAATGGGCAGTTTCTTGCATCATGGTATGCATATCTTCCACAATAACGGCACATCCTCATTGGTTTCCCGGCTGTGATACGTATATTCTCATCTTTAATAGCTTTATCTTTAGGTAACTGGATATTCTCATCTGCAAATGCCACAATACGTATATATGAACACAAAATATCAGAATTGAGAATAGACAAATATCAAAAACACACTATGAAGCAAACAGATAATATTACCTTGAACGAACGCATTATTGAATGATACACTCATGCTGATATGAATGCTACTGTGAAGCTTAGTTTTTTGTTCTCTTAAAATTCTGTGGTGATAAGCTAGGGATATATGCTAGTTGCAAGAGATATAGGAGAATAAATAGGGATATTAGCTATTAAAGTGGGATTTTTTTTTTTGAATAGAACTTGATATGTATTAAAAACATTATAACACCATAATGAATAATATTACAAGAATCACCAACCAAATCTGCATACAAAGTATGGTAACCAGCCATTAACCAAACGCAGCAGCAAAATGTAAAGATAAATCTGCATAAAGACTAATGCAGCACTAACCCAAACACCCATAATTGTTGTCAAAACTAACATAATTTGCACCGGCGCACAGAAAATACAAAACCTGATATAACAAGAATGTCATACACAAAGTCAAATACCCATACAGTGCTTACAGATATGACACTTAATGAAATCCAAAAACTGATATGCATACAAAATGATGACACAAACGGACCCGATATGCATACAAAGTATGGTAACCAGCCATGAACCAAACGCAGCAGGAAAGTGTAAAGATAAATCTGCATAAAGACTAATGCAGCACTAACCCAAACACCCATAATTGTTGTCAAAACTAACATAATTTGCACCGGCGCACAGAAATACAAAACCTGATATAACAAGAATGTCATACACAAATTTATTAACTGAAGGTACTTAAGTTTTACATAACAAGTATGCAGTAAATTGTTCATAATTTGCAGAAAAATAAGTAAAAGACAAAAAAAAAAAAAAAAAAAAAAAAAAAAAAAAAAAAAAAAAAAAAACTACTCGCTATCGTATATATCCATGGCATCGTCGAAGTCCTGATCCACGTCCTGGTCTTTTAGCCCTTTCTTTTTTTTGGGACAATTCCTAGAATCATGCCTAACGTACTTGCCACAACTCTTGCACATTCTCTTAGGCTTGTCGCCTAACTGCATTGCAATTTCGCTCTTTGCCTTGTGCCTCGTGCGAATCACATGACCTTTATTGTTGATATCCGTGGGGGGAAAATGTCCAGTTCTTTAGGTTCGGTTACTCCTAGAGCTCTTGCATAAGCCTCATTGGTGTTCATCTTAGGAGGGTTAGGAACTTCTAATTTGGCTTTTTTCATAAGGGCTGTTTGGTTGTCCATATAAATGTGAAGCTTTTCAATGTCACCGACCAAATGATTAATAGACTCATCAACATCGCTATAAATGTGTCTAAGTGCTTCATCAACCACACGGGCTGAATTTGACGAAGGTGAACAATCTTTCGTCTTAGACACACATCTGTGAGACATAGCATTTTTTGACCATCTAGTATGCATGTAGTGTTTTGGAAAGTGGAAGACCTTAGACATACGCAGAACGTAAAAAATGTGTCGACACAATAAGCCATAACACTCGTACCTTAAGCAACTGCATTGAACCAAACACTCAGAAGGCACATACTTAACCTGATAATAAAAGGTAATAAAAAGTTTAATGAATTAGTTAAAATATAAATTTAATAATATAGTGGTAAAGAAAACGAATCATACCTCATATTTGGCTTCCACAAATGAATCCTTGATCCTGTAATCAGCTTCTGTGTCACGAATCACGAACGTAGAATACGTATCAGAATCCTGTACACTCAGTGAATAACAATGGTACAAAGATGAACAAATCTCATCTTGAACATCATAAAAAAGTGTGATGGTGTACAACTCAGCGGCTTCTATTTCAACTTGCAGAGCAGTTCTAAAATCAGGAGTCTTGTAGTTTGAATTGTGTGTATTCTTGCCATATATGAATCTTTGTGAATCGATTGCAGTATCATAATGGCTTAGAAATTCAATCAAACTCAAGTACGGGTTAGTAATTTGGCCAAGAAAGTGGTTTTCACTCTCGGACCTAGATGTTGTGCGCATAAGTCCAGACATGGGTTCATGACGGAAGTATGCAGGTATCCATTTAGACCGCATTTTAAACATATCGCTCAACCATTTGTTTTCATTCAGTCCGAACTCATCCATGATAGAATTCCATTCGGACTCAAACATATCTGGGTCGATTTGGTCTGTCCAAACTATATCACACAAGCGTTGCTTGAAATTGGTGTTGCTACATAAAGTTGGGCCGACCTACAACAAATAACAATAAACATAAGTCATATGAATGTTTATAAGTCATTAAAATAAAGTGATAGATCAGTATATTTTTTTATTGTAATAATACCTTGTCGGTTAGTTTTTGCATTATGTGCCACATGCAAAGGCGATGCCTTGATTCAGGAAATATTTTTTCTATTGCGATCTTCATCGAAGGGTCTTGGTCTGTAACAACAACCTTAGGCGCAGAACCAAATATTTTCTTAAACCTTTTCAACAACCAAGTATACCTCTTGGCTGCTTCACTTGCTAGTAATGCAGCACCAAAAAGAATGCAGCGATTGTGATTATCTATGCCCGTAAAAGGAACCAAGACCATGTTGTACCTACATGAAAACGTATATTAGTTTAATAGCAAAAAACAAAACAAGGGTCAAACAAAAGGTAGTTATAGTCTAAACAAAAACTATAAACACATATGTAACACTTAGTAATTATAAGAAGTCTGATACAAAAGCTTTACACAAACACACGTACCTGTTTGACCTAAAGGTTGCATCAAACGAGACTACATCACCAAATGCATCGTAGTTAAGCTTTGCTGTTCATCTACCCAGAACAAACCTATCAAAGTTTTATCCTTCTTGTGTTGCTTGTATTCAACCGAAAAGTTGGTGCAATACTCTTGTCTACTCAAAAGTTTCTTGACAACCATCTGCGCATCGCGCTGACCAATAAACTCATTCAAACCACGCCTATAGTTTCTGCACTCAACATCAGTAAACCCAATATTTTCAAACCCGCCACCCATTTGTATCAAAACTTTCCAAGCTCTTGTTGGACCAATATTAGCATTCGAGAGCTGATGTAGCAACTGTCGTTTAGGGAAAGTAAGTTTCCTTGCAGCACGAAGATACTTGTAATCATCATCATGAACCAAACTGTGGTTATGTTTCTCAAAAAATGTGTGAACATAATACTTGTTATCTTCTGTCCGCGTAAGACGTATTTGGGCTTTACATCCACAACGTTGTGATGCTCGTTTCCTTCTTTTAATTACCTTTTTTACAGCTTCTATGTTATCGGGTTTTGACTTGTCTGTTTGTAACTTATCAGTCTTGGGGGGTGGTGATAAGGTTTTAAAAGGTACCTTTTTGAGGGGTCATTTAAGCCCTTATTCGATCACTTTTGTATCCGTTATTGCTTAATATCGTTCCTTTTCACTTTTTAGGTCTCTTGAAGGCAAAATGCTGGAATGATGCTTATTTGGACGAAAAGGCGCGAATATACGAAGAAAATGGCCAAAGTCAGAATCGAGACACTCAAAGCTGCTGAAACACAAGGCGACGGCGTCACTGCATATCTGCGACGCCGTCGGGGAGGAATTTTGCGACGACTCAGAAGCGAAATTGCATGTTTTCAAGGGACGGCGTCAGGTTATAAAGGAGTAGGCCGTCGCTACTCAGACGGCCTAGATTTGATCCAGACGACGTCGGAGATTGAAGGGGACGGCGTCACACGAATAAGGTGACGCCGTCACAAGCTAATCAAGTCACAGCATGCGCGAAGTAGTTGATATTGTTTTGGCCATATCTTTTGCATACGAACTCGGATTTAGGTGGTTCAAAAGCCCACGCGACCGGAACGAGAAAATCTACAATTTGGTGAAAAAATGTTCGTGATGCCGTCACTCTATAGGTGTGACGCCGTCACTCTTTGCCGACAGAAAATCTGCCTATAAATATAACATTATAACTTCACTTTTTGTAAGCCCTAAACCCTAAGTCCGATTCTAGGGTTTAGGTGGGTGTTTTTCCAGCAACTTAAAGGGTTTCAATCACTCCATAAACATCTTGTAATGGGTTGTTTGTTTATCCAATCCTATGGTATGTCTTCAATTATCATGATTGATGCTTGCTCTTCATTAATTATGCTTGGCTAATTCACCTTGTGTTTGCTTATGATTGTATGAAACTTGTATGTAATTAATTAGATCTTATTGATTTCTTAGTGATGCTTGTGTCTATCTTCATCATTAGGGTGTGACAATTTCAATGAGTCTAATTGGTTTAGTTTATAATTCTTGCATCCTACTGTCTCTTGTTTGATTGGTTGTCTCTTATCTTAATTGTAATTGGCTTAGGAAGTGCGACTAGGCTATCGTTATGTTTAACACTTGATAAGTCTTTGATAGTTTATGAATGACTTGGTGGATTTCGTTTACTAAATCAAAGATAACCTTAAAGTTAGTTTATGAATGAATAAGTGGATTTTGTTTACTACACTTAAAGGTGACTTTAAAGGGTTAGGGAATGCACACCTTACGACCTTAGAAAACACAACGCGTTAAGAATAAGGACGTGACAATTCAACCATCAATAGGACGTGACAATTCAGTAGGTAGAATTGGATAGCTAGCAAGGAGTAATACATCATAAGTAGATATGCTTCACGTTACTGGTAGACCCCTAATTTAGTTAGTATCTTTTGGAATAGTTGTCTAGCAACTAATTCCACCCTCCCCTCCAAAACCCGAGATTCATAAAATATAAAAATACCAAAATAATCA
This sequence comes from Chrysanthemum seticuspe, assembly GCA_019973895.1. Lineage (NCBI taxonomy): Eukaryota > Viridiplantae > Streptophyta > Magnoliopsida > Asterales > Asteraceae > Chrysanthemum > Chrysanthemum seticuspe. Next base: position 42,116,616 of record BPTQ01000008.1, read on the forward strand.
TCCCTCACCTTTAGACTTAAATCGACATATACTTCAGCCTAACGACACTATTCCCCTAGAGAACGATATCAATACCCGTGGCTTACCCTAATTACTACACTACAACGATTAGGTGAACTGCCTAGGGTGTTATAAAACTTGCTCGAAGAAAAGGAAGTTTCCTTGACCCCGAACGACGCGTGTAGCGTTATTAAGTTTTTGGCGCCGCTGCCGGGGAATAGTTATTGTTTAGGCTTGATTTCTATCTCGTTTAGGTCTACTCACAAGATTCCTATCAAGTGAGATTTTTTTTCTTTTTATTAACTTCCTCGTAGTCTATCCCCCTTCTTTGTGCCTTTGTTCGTAAAACTTTTCCATTGACTCTTCCGTTCACCATTATGGAGAACGCGAATCCACTATATCCGCGTTTAGGTTTTTTCATAAGAAATTATGATATTACCAAAGCGGATTATTCAAGATGGTGGGAAGAAAGTAACCAAGTCCATAAACCTTTTAAGGATTTCACCATTCCATCAAGCCCACAAAATACCTCATCTAGTGAAACCTATGCTTCGTTTGATCCTTCACCTAGGATAGACTTTCGTGAACAACCTCCGTGTTTAGAAACTATTTTTAGTGAGGCCCTTAGGAGAACCGACCAAATTTATGAAAAGTTTATGGTAAGCAACCAAGCATTAAACCATAAGTTGGATCAATTACTAGAGTTGGTTTCATCACGACCTAAGGAAATAATACATGACGAGCATATAGATGATGTAGATGTGATTGAGGGTAAGGTGATAAGTCTAGACCCACAAGGTATCCCACAAGTCCCACCATCATTTAAGGCATACACACCGCACGTGACTTACCTGGAAGTAGTAGGAGAGACTTTAGGAATCCCAATGGAGGTAGAACATTTGAACCAAACGCAACTAGAGAATATAGGTTTGAATACTTATAGTCTCAGTCTTATTCTTAGTTCTAGGGAATTTCCTAGTGTTGATGAGCCGGAACCTCAATCTTTACTTCCATCCTTAAATAAACGAGGAACCGACCCACCCATCAACCAATTTAGTCCGGGTAGTTTTAGGATGAAGGAAGCCATTCACACACCCCCTTCACCTCACGTGGCATACTTCCACCCTAAGGGTGTGTATTGCTACTATCACCCGCACTTGAACTTAAGTGTAGGGAAAACTTCCCCTTTATCTGTTAAATAAGGGTAGAGTCAGGCTCGTGACTCGAACAAAAACAAGCGCTTCTTGGGAGGCAACCCATGTTTATTTGTTTTTCATTTTTATTTGTGTGTCGTATATCTTTCATTGATTGTTTATTCTCATGTTTAAATTTGTAAAAATGCTTTATTTTGTTTTTAACCTCGTCTTAATTACATATAAAGGTATTTTACATAAGGGATAAGTGTAGGGAGGATTACACACGTTTTCAAAAGAAACGTAAACATGAGAATAACAATTAAATAAAAGATATATATGTTTGTTTGTTCGAGTCAAATGCTTGTATCGAGTCATAATGGATGTTTTTGCAGAAATTTTTTTCCAGATTCTAAAGATGTAAATTTTCTAGAATTTTTCCAGAAAATCGCAGACCAGTTTTTGTCAGGATAACCTGACGGCGTCAGGATTGCAACCTGACGGCGTCAGGAAGGAGTAAAAACATCAGCTTACTTTTTCTCGTTTTCTGAGCTACTTAAAAAAATTTTGGAATTTTCCAGGTCTTAATTTTCTAGAAAATCTGCAAACATCCATTCCACAAGCATTATATCTTATCTAAGTCTGGAATTACATCTTGTTGTGATTTTTCTTTGTTCGGTTTGATGCGTTGGGTTGTTTGTTTTCCTCAAGTGTGCAGGTTTTATTTAACAAGAAGAAGATACATAAGTTTGGAAGGAGCTTTTCATGCATACATTCTTCTTGGAAAGGATTTAACCACTACTTCACACACGGATCCTACAGAGCTAATCAGGGGAGTATTAGTTTCTTTCGTTTTTAATTACCTTCCATTATCATAACTTTGATACTTTCGGGGAACATTGGGGACTTCAGTTTAAGTGTAGGGAGGGAAAATAAAACGGGAACTTTGAAACTACGCTTATCCTTGACTATTTGCTTTGTCCAAGTGTATTTGTGTAATAAACCATGAGAAAATGTTGGTTAGGGTAATTTTGGCCAAATTTAAATTTTTTTTCATGACATATAGGAGTGGGCCATTAGTCTTAACAAAAGCGTCTCATGGATAGGAAGTTGCATGACTAGCACAAAAACCCTTTACCACCCAAATTCCACCCAAAATGTGAGGATCGCCCTTAGATTAGTAGGAATTAAAGCATTCATCTTTAATGCTTAGAGTGTGAACCGGTAGTATATTAGATTCTAGAACTTGTTTTGTGATGCATTCCGAGATCGCTAGTGAGACTACACTTGTGTAGTTAGGAATAACTAAATGATAAGAGGCATTAGGATAAACCCTTGTTTGATACCTGTAATATAATTACTTCTTCCACCTCGGTTGAGTAATTCCCCCACACCCTTTGCGTTGTACTCATCTTTAGTACACGATACCCCTAGTTAAACCCTCAGAGCCTATCCTTTTCGCGGTTCTCGTGATGTTTCGGTTTTTCCGGAATATCAATGAAGAGCATTGTTTACACCCCACCCCCAAATATACACCCAAATCGCCTTAGCCTACCCTTATTGCACTCCCTTTTAGTGCAAATTTTTGTTATCACCCAAAACCCTTAGTTCAATTATCTGGTTGCTTGCATGAGTTGCTAAGTCGAGTCATATCCTTTGTATACAGTTTTGGGACGATTGGGATTCATGGGAAAAGTTAAAGTTTATGAAATATAGGGAAGAGAACGTTAAACTCAAATTCCCTTTGTTTGCGTAATAATGTACCCCAAGTGTTTTGATCTTTTCAATTCGGGTCAAATTAGTGTTAAAGTAATAAAAAAACTCAAGTGTAGGGATGTGCTATAAATCCCTATCATTTTGATGTACCGTAGAGGATGGTAGAGTAAAAGTGTATGCAAAAAAAAAAAAAAAAAAAAAAAAAAAAAAAAAAAAAAAAAAAAAAAACGGGCTACCATCCTACATCTATCTTTTAAATATATGTTTGTTTATTTTCGTTGCCTAGAGTTTTAGAGTGTCGAGTCTTGGCTTAGCAACGCCATTCTTCGTATACTTGCAACATAGAGATTTTTGACTATCCACCACTAAATAGCCTATCCCACCAAACCCTTCATTTCCCTACCGTAAGCGTAACGTTACAACCCTTTAAAAGACCTCTTTGATAGTCTTTCCTAGGTGCTTACGCCAAAGCGACGGAGGTTTGATCTATTCTCAAGCCTATGGTAATCTATGTACTAGGACCGGTTAATGAGTGTTTATCTTCCATTTCCGATTTGTTATATTTCATATATACACCCGAGAGAGATGTGAGTATCCAAACACCCCATGTGAGGTGCTAGTATGTAATTTCCGTGCTTCTTATGACTTTTGCGGGGCTTATATGTGTTGTGGACCGTTTTGAATGGATGCTTCATGACCCCTAACTTATAAATTAATTGGCCAAAAGCACATTTGCTTGAGGACAAGCAAATACCAAGTGTAGGGATATTTGATAAGGTTTTAAAAGGTACCTTTTTGAGGGGTCATTTAAGCCCTTATTCGATCACTTTTGTATCCGTTATTGCTTAATATCGTTCCTTTTCACTTTTTAGGTCTCTTGAAGGCAAAATGCTGGAATGATGCTTATTTGGACGAAAAGGCGCGAATATACGAAGAAAATGGCCAAAGTCAGAATCGAGACACTCAAAGCTGCTGAAACACAAGGCGACGGCGTCACTGCATATCTGCGACGCCGTCGGGGAGGAATTTTGCGACGACTCAGAAGCGAAATTGCATGTTTTCAAGGGACGGCGTCAGGTTATAAAGGAGTAGGCCGTCGCTACTCAGACGGCCTAGATTTGATCCAGACGACGTCAGAGATTGAAGGGGACGGCGTCACACGAATAAGGTGACGCCGTCACAAGCTAATCAAGTCACAGCATGCGCGAAGTAGTTGATATTGTTTTGGCCATATCTTTTGCATACGAACTCGGATTTAGGTGGTTCAAAAGCCCATGCGACCGGAACGAGAAAATCTACAATTTGGTGAAAAAATGGTCGTGACGCCGTTACTCTATAGGTGTGACGCCGTCACTCTTTGCCGACAGAAAATCTGCCTATAAATATAACATTATAACTTCACTTTTTGTAAGCCCTAAACCCTAAGTCTGATTCTAGGGTTTAGGTGGGTGTTTTTCCAGCAACTTAAAGGGTTTCAATCACTCCATAAACATCTTGTAATGGTTTGTTTGTTTATCCAATCCTATGGTATGTCTTCAATTATCATGATTGATGCTTGCTCTTCATTAATTATGCTTGGCTAATTCACCTTGTGTTTGCTTATGATTGTATGAAACTTGTATGTAATTAATTAGATCTTATTGATTTCTTAGTGATGCTTGTGTCTATCTTCATCATTAGGGTGTGACAATTTCAATGAGTCTAATTGGTTTAGTTTATAATTCTTGCATCCTACTGTCTCTTGTTTGATTGGTTGTCTCTTATCTTAATTGTAATTGGCTTAGGAAGTGCGACTAGGCTATCGTTATGTTTAACACTTGATAAATCTTTGATAGTTTATGAATGACTTGGTGGATTTCGTTTACTAAATCAAAGATAACCTTAAAGTTAGTTTATGAATGAATAAGTGGATTTTGTTTACTACACTTAAAGGTGACTTTAAAGGGTTAGGGAATGCACACCTTACGACCTTAGAAAACACAACGCGTTAAGAATAAGGACGTGACAATTCAACCATCAATAGGACGTGACAATTCAGTAGGTAGAATTGGATAGCTAGCAAGGAGTAATACATCATAAGTAGATACGCTTCACGTTACTGGTAGACCCCTAATTTAGTTAGTATCTTTTGGAATAGTTGTCTAGCAACTAATTCCACCCTCCCCTCCAAAACCCGAGATTCATAAAATATAAAAATACCAAAATAACCATCCCTCACCTTTAGACTTAAATCGACATATACTTCAGCCTAACGACACTATTCCCCTAGAGAACGATATCAATACCCGTGGCTTACCCTAATTACTACACTACAACGATTAGGTGAACTGCCTAGGGTGTTATAAAACTTGCTCAAAGAAAAGGAAGTTTCCTTGACCCCGAACGACGCGTGTAGCGTTATCAGTGGTTTCAAACCTTCTCTAGAACAATAAAAGTATTTCACATTAGGAAAACCATTCTTTTCCCTGTTTTTCTGCCCACCAATCCTAACCTCAAAACCAGCTTCCCTAGCATACTCTTTATAAAACTGTAAAGCTATATCAAGTGTATCAAACCTAGTTCCCTCCACAGGTTTTTTCTTAGCTTCGGGAATCCAAAATTTACTGCCCGGCGGTGTTGGTTGGTAACTCCCGACTTGCGGAGCAGTTTGAGCATCAACGTCAACATTGTCTTGGACAGTGTTTGTTGATTGTGGAGTTGACGGCTCACCTACTATACAAATGTATGAATCAATAGAAAATGTAACAAATGTGATAACACTGACCCAAACAACACTAAAATGCATACAATTACTTAAACAAAAACACATAAAAATGCATACAATTACTGAACCAAACACACATAAAAACAAAAACACATAAAACGCATATCAGTTTTACATTGCATATCAGTTTTACATGGCATATCAGTGAAAATGAAAAATCATAAAAGTAAAAATGGTGTATCAATTTTACATTGCATCTTTTATGAAGAACCACACAAACAAAAATCATTGTTAATGGACTATCAATTTCAATGGCATATAAGTTAAATTATGAAGAACACACCCAAAAAAAAAAAAAAAAAAAAAAAAAAAAAACGCAAACAATGGACTAGCAATCGATGGCTTACCTAATTCCACTGAATCATTCAAACTTGTTGTAGACCAATTTGAATCACGATTGCTTAAATTAATTGTGACTAATGGGGGGCGTTCTTGTGGAATAATTTGGGTGATTTCTGAGAGGTAATTGTGGTTAATGGAGCGTCCTTGTGGAATACTTTGGGTGATTTCTGAGAGGTGATTCATCTTTGATCCAAAAGTAACTGACATAACTGATTTTCAGGGAATTGAAGGAAGAAAACGTGGGATTGTATTTGACAAAATCAGATAAATGTGAATGGTAATATGACTATACTACCCTTAATCAAATTATTATTAGTTTTTATTTTCTTTTATTAGTTTTTATTTTCTTTTGGTTGGAAAAGACACTTGTCAAAATCTTAGTGGTTCCTATTGTTTTTACATTAAGCTTGGTCACCACAAGAACGCAAATCTATATATATATATATATATATATATATATATATACAGGATAAAGATCAAATAAAAAGACAAATATTCGTAAAAAGATAAAAAGATTTTTTTTTCAAAAAAAGTTCACGAAAAATTCCCAAAAAATCCCACAATATCGGGTATGATGGTGCATGAAAAAGTTGTGAAAAACTTTTTTCTAAAAGTGGATATTTTTTCCGAAAAAAAATTATGAAAATATATGTTTGCGCATTAAATCTTTTTTTTGTGCATCAAAAATTGGTTTTTGCACCCAACTTCTTTTGACTTTTTTCATCAAAATAACATTGCGCATCAAACTAAAACAAGTTAAAAATTTTGTGCATCAAAATTTTTTTGCGCATCAAAATTCGTTTTTTGTGCATTAAAAAAAACGTATCAAAACTCAAAATTATAAAAAATGTTTTCACAAAAGTTTTATGCACCAACATACCCGAACTTGTGGGATTTTTTGGGAATTTTTCGTGAACTTTTTTTGAAAAAAAAAATCTTTTTATTCTTTTTACGGATATTTGTCTTTTTATTTTAACTTCACCCTATATATATATATATATATATATATATATATATATATATATATATATATATATATATATATATATATATATATATATATGAGAATATATTAATTGGCTACAATTTTGTTCTATAAATGTGGGTCCTTGAAAAGATAAATATCGGTAAAAAGATAAAAATATTTTTTTTCAAAAAAGGTTTTCGAAAAATTCCCAAAATATTCCACGAGATCAGGTATGATGGTCCATGAAAAAGTTGTGAATTTTTTTCTTTCTAAAAGTGGATATTTTTTCCGAAAAAATTTATGAAAAAATACGTTTGCGCATTAAATCGTTTTTTTGTGCATCAAAAATTGGTTTTTGCACCTAACTTCTTTGGACATTTTTCATCAAAATAACATGCATCTAACTAAAAAAAGTTGAAATTTTGTGCATCAAAATTTTTTTGCGCATCAAAATTTGTTTTTTGTGCATTAAAAAAAACTAATCAAAACTCAAAATTATAAAAAAAGTTTTCACAAAAGTTTTATGCACCAACATACCCGATCTTGTGGTGTTTTTTTTTTTGTAATTTTTGGAGAATTGTTTTAAAAAAAATATTTTTATTCTTTTTACGGATATTTGTTTTTTTATATATATATACATACATACATATATATATATATATATATATATATATATATACAAGAAACGCAAAAAAATATAAACATAGATTGACATATTAAATTTTAAGTTAATCCTCACCATTAGATCAAATTCGATAGATACTAAAAATTTATCTCTTGGTAAGCACCAAAATAAAATAAGCAAAAGAAAATTTCTCTAGCAGAAAGTCTACCCAAGGTTGTTAGGATCCAGATCCTACCTAGGATCGTTTTCGGCTTTGCAAGATCGTAATCGTAGGATCGGATCGGGATCGTAAGATCCTATGAAAATGTATATTTTGTATAGGGGTTGTAGTTTTATATTTCTATATAGTATTTCATATGATAAATGAATCTAAATGGATGATAAAAGAAAAAGTTATATGTTCAAGTACTGTAGTAGTAGAATATTAGATATATTACAATGCATACTTGCACAAAGTTACTACATACGTGCACGGTGCACCTACTTCTTGTTTTAATGTTTTTTTATTATAGGTTTTTCGTGATAACATTTATGCAAAAAGACAATGTTAATTTATTAGCACGTGATTCTGTTACAATATATAGATTAATGCAAAAAGATAAAATGAGTATCTGAAAATCAAATGACATAATTTATAATAGAGGGCAACACAAATTTTTTTCTTGATGACCAAATAAATTAAATTAAAATATTATGATGATATTACTGTTTTTTTTTTTTTTTTTTTTTTTTTTTTTTTTTTTTTTTTTTTGACTACCAAATAAATTAAATCAGAATATTCATGCTTTTATATGTAAAATAAAATAAAATATGAACAAAATTGGATCAAATATGTAGATAGTTTACTTCAAAAACAAGCTTCTGACATTATACAAAACACGAAATCATTTTTCATAATAAACCCAAAAAGACACATCTAAACTATTTCTACCTTGTCAATAAAAACATAATGATTTTACACTCATTAATCTTGCAAGAAACAATTAATTAACAGCACCAAAATAATAATTTTTTGAAAAATTCTTAGTCATTGAGCTTTAAGACATGAGTTGCTACTTAATAAGCTAATATACCAAACCAAACCAAAAAATAAAAATAAAAAATAAACACCGTAACTAATAATAGACGATCCTATACGATCCGATCCTACGCGCGATCCTACAATCCTGTTGCAATCCTACTTGGATTACGATCCTTTTTTGTGTAAAATCGTGAGATCCTACGAGCAGGATCGCGATTTTAACAACCTTACCATAGTGTTTTCAGTTGTTTAGGAATTACTAGATCTCTTTATTACGAGAATGTTATTGTACTATCATCACTAAAATGACCAGAACTATCAAATCCATACGCTTGGTGCAAACAAACATGAAGCTGCCACACCACCAACCGCAAAGGCAATGCCCCATTGATTAATTGGCTAAGGAGTCACAAGAATCCGTAGATACCAGTATTAGAAACATAACCCAAGTGACGATACCAAGCCCTGCCATTTTGTCCCACATCAAATCAAACCACACTAATCTCGAACTAAAGATTTTGAAACAAAGAAACAGAAATACAAGTATTTCCGTCTCAAACCTCACTAATCTGAAACTAAAGATTTTGAAATCATCATGGCATAGAACAGTCTCAAATCAAAACACGCTCAAAGTATATTCAAGTATTCTGCTACCACAGGGAATACTTTATTGGAGAACAACGCATAACACGAATCATAGTTTCAGGGAAACAGATACAGCAATTATATAGATTTTCAAGAAAGTAAGCCTTGCTATCCCTATCATGGAGAAGAGCAGACTCAACCCTGCAATCCAATGATACCTGCAAAGAATGTAAACACCCAGTCTTTAAATAATGCAAGTAACTCCAGTTTTTGATTATATTCATTCAAGAGCATTTATATGGTCATCCTACTAAAGTTTGCTTAAATTTTGTTGGGAAACACAACTGCCATCAGAAATCACTTGCAGTTAGTGACTTGATAAAAAAATTTAAAATAATAACAATAACAATAACAATAACAATAACAATAACAATAACAATAACAATAATAATAATAATAAATAAATAAATAAATAAATAATGCTTGCTTGTCAGCTAAAGTTGCAAAATGGGTTGGGTTGGGTAAAGAAAAGATGATGTTGGTACAAGTCTATATGGGTTAACAAGTCAGTTTTGATTACTAAACTTAAATTATTCAAATCATTAGATAGTTTCTTGGATAAAAGGATTTCAAATGTTATATTCACACTTAGCGCAGCTTTCAACCTGTTTGACCGTTTCTTTATTAGCTACTTCTTCCATAAGCCGTTCAACCACTTATAAGCAAATGGGTCAAAATCGCCACACCTCTAACTATGAAAAATACTAGCTGGACAAACTAAATGGCCGCGATAAAATTAACTAACCAACTTAGTCAACAAGTAAGACCTTTTGGGGCCATCAAAATTGCCACACCTCTAACTATGAAAAATACTAGCTGGACAAACTAAATGGCCGCGATAAAATTAACTAACCAACTTAGTCAACAAGTAAGACCTTTTGGGGCCATCACACCAACCACATCGACATCGAGTTTAGATTTCAAAGATGAAAGTGGAACTAGCCAAGCATGAGGATTTCAATAGCAAAACACAAAGCTTAACAAATCACGTGCATGTTGTAATGCGGCAATTGCTTATTTCCAGAACAGTAAAATTGTTTGCATCAAGTCTGGTTAGGGATTGTATTATCTAAAAATTTCCTAATCTTACAAACCTGTAGTATTTACAAGGACACAGAAAGGAACAAGGGAAAACATATCGGCTTAATTTTTTTACTTATTTTTGCTGAAATATAAATAAAACGAAAATAAATTTTAAAATATCAATATTACCGGTAAATAATAAAAACTATTATCGTAGCCAGTTTTAGAAGTTTCATCTATAAGAATTCATTTTATTTATTTTTTTTCTTTTTTCCTGTGGGATAAGATTTGATAGTCTACTAGTTTTTTACTCTTGAATCCATGAAATATAGTTAGTTCTTAAGACATCATGTATTCATGTATATGTTTTCTTCTAAAAGGTCTTGAACGGATTATTTATGTGTAAGTTAGTTAATATGTAAGGTTGTGCATGAAGATCATTAGGTCAATGTAAGATTTGATAGATTTCACTTTATTATAATTACCATTAATTACCACTTACCACATGCAATTCTTCCACCAGCATTTCCGGTGCTCTTGCTGAGCTCATGGCCACCTGAAAGATAGATGGGTAAAATCAAGATTAGTTTCTCTGTTACTAAGACATACTAAGGTAAGAACAACTGAAAAATTATCCCTCTATAATAGCTTTGAAAGTACCATAATATATCACCTATAACCAGGGACACACTCAACAGAGAACAGAATCTTATATACGATTGGTAATATCAGAATTTGCAATTCCATCCACTACTTGACATTCTATTATACCGGGTTAAAGAAAGGATACAAAAAGATAAGCAAGACTTAAGTAAACCTTTTTCAAACGAAACGAACAATTTAGACAAAATCTAGCTTTTGTACATTTCTGAGATTTTTAGCTCATATGAGAACTTCAGAACCCAGTACGTTTTAAAAAAAGTCCCCTTCTACATATATAAGCATCAAAACAAACAACTTTATTAAGATGATAAAACAGATTTGCCATATCAAGTAGAATCAAGAGCTCAGCTTGTCCTAAATTAAAATATTGGTGCAGAATCTTGACGAAACAGCTGCTGACAACATATAAATACTAGCGGCAGTGTTGTAAAAAGCAGATGCAAGGCGGCCACCAGCCACCATGGTTTTACACTAGGCAGGCCAAAAAGCGGTCAACACTGGTCAACACAATGGTCAACGGAGGTCAACATCAGTCAGCGGCGGTCAACGAGGTTTTTAAAATTTAAATTAGGTTTTTTCTTTCAATTGGTTGGATCTTGATTTTAAATGGTGTGTAAGAATAAACTTTGTGATGTGAGAGACATGAGATGGTGGCTAGAAAAAAAAATTTTAATGAATAAATAAATAAAATTGAGACTTTACTTAAAAATAAAAAACAAAAAACCTATTTAACTAAGTGGAAGCCCTAATTTACAATTAAAGCCAACATCAATCTTTTTTAGACCTACTTAGGTATTTATGCTAAAATTTATCAATCTACATATAATTTTAAAATTTATTGATAGAAAGTCAAATCTGCCTAGGTCCCACCTCGGGCGATTATTAGCTAGGCGGTTGTCGACCGCCCGACTAGCGCCTAGCGCTTTATGCGACCATGACTAGCGGTACCTGTAAAATCTAGTGATACATAATTATTAACCGTAATGACTTGCTTATGACTTGCGGATAATGTACACTTAACTATGAGCAGAAGCAATTATTTTAGGGGGAATTTCATGTAGCAAATATACACACATGTAAGTACAACATGATAGGGATAAAAATGAAGCTTACCCCTTCCAAGATCATCAGGATCAGCATGGACGACTACGGCCCTTCCAATGATGGATTGAGCTCCAATGAGTGGAATCTACATAAACTGATATTCGTTAGATTTGTACAATAAAATCTATATAAAGGTTCAGTTGAAACAAATTCTGCAAGGAACCCACCTGCTTGTCAACAATGGTGAATTTTGCAGTACCTGGGTTGATAAGAAACCAGAAAAGTTATTAGATCTTACAATAAGAAAATCATACTCAATGTTATGTGTTATCTTATATTGGATGATATATTATATAATCCAACGTGCATATAGAGATTACTTCATCGCAACTTAGCATTCAAAAATTCAGACTGTTTAACTAAAGTGTGTGAGCATGACTTATATATCAAATATAATAGTGATCATAGAAGTTGAAGATGCAAATGACAACATTAACACAATCCTAACAAATCTGACAAATGATTAAGCCAATTTGGCCAGAAAAATGTGCAGGGAAAACTTTAAATGAACAAGGATATTTATGAGAGCATAGCTAATAGTATTGAGAAGAAAATAACAACGCAGAGTTCATGCATGTTAGATTTTAAAAACTGGTCTTGTATAAAGCTTGCATAAGACAAAGAGCATTGCTATTTTTTGAAAGAGAGTATATACCATCTTCGCCTACTTCTACATTCCCAAGGTCTCCAGCATGGCGATGCTCATCATCAGGAGCACCGTGCTCCTTTCCATGAGGGTTGTAATGAGGACCTACCATCAAAAAGAAAAGTTTTACCATATATATCAGCGTTACAGATAACTAAGTCACTATTGATAAATCCGATAAGAACACATACCAGTTGACATGCATCCATTGGTAGTGTCACCAAGTGCATGAACGTGAAATCCATGAGCTCCAGGTTTTAGGCCAGAAAGTTCTCCGGTAACAGTAGTGGGAGCACCTGAGACATTGTGCAAGTAAGATGACTAATATGTTTATGTATACTCCAAACAAAACATCAAAACACAACTCGAATATTACCTTCTGACTCCTGATTAAAGAGGATGGTGCCCCTAACACCTTCGCTGCTGTTAAGAACCACAACTGCCTTCACCATTTTAATTTTTGTTTGTGATCTAAACAATAAAATAACCAAATATTATCAGCAAAGTACCTACAACTTTCAGACCAACGAGTATGCTAGATAGCAAGATTCAGCAGTCATATGATTGCAGAACTACTGATAAGTGGCCTGATAATAGAATCCATTACCGCCAAAACTTTACACGTATTAGATATCTAAATGACTAAACCACAAACCTGAACTATCAGTTTCATTTTATATATATATATATAATCGTTCCAAAAAGATGAAAATCAACCTTTTCGAAGGATGCATGAAAGTTTGACAAATGAACTATCAGATACTGTGTCTAACTCCATCCTAACAGATACATCATTTCAAGTAACTTTCAAGCGTATGTAACCTACGAATTATTTAATTGAGCATACAATATCAAATCCTTTTGTTTTTCAACTATCCTCAAGGGCGCTTTTTACAACTCCAACAAGAAATCAATCATAAACGAAAAAATTCCATTCTAGTAATAAGTAACCATTACTTTATAACCATTTAAACCACCATTACAAATTCACAACTTATATTACCCTGCCTACTATAGTACTATTCCACAACAATCAACTTTATCACTGAAAACCACAAATCTGATGTGGATCGATCGTGATCACAAGGGTTAAGAAAATGAGAAAGAAGCAAGATAGAATTAGGAGATGTTTTTGGAGCAATTTTCTGTATATTCATAAACATCAGACTTCTCTCTTTTATAAGAGAACAAATACATAAACCACTACTTCCTAAAATGGTGAAAACATGGAAACGTGGGCATCCCCATCAATCTCCTTTATTCTAGCACAACTCTAACTGACAGAAAAGAAAACAAAAGCACCAATTAAATAATTAACCCAACATGTACTTGGACATCTTCTACTGCATGAGATTTTGCATGGATTATAATGTTACATAGCTTTGGTCACCTAACAAAATCGTATTCTGATCACTAAAAACCCCAAGTGAATCAATATTCCGACGCCAAACGAATACCAAAGACAGATACGTCTATCAATAAACCCCAACTTCCAACCTTTCAAACCGTTAAACCTAACTACAAACTAAATCACAACAACACTACTTATCACCTACAAAAATACCATTAAAAAGGAAACCACAACCACATGTTTTCAGATGCACCTACAAAAATTAGAAATCCTTGTTATTCTTATCATTTTCCCTGTATTATATATATCATCTAAGGGGGTGTTTATTTAAGCTTATTTTTTGTTTATGGGAATTTTTTATTTCAGCTTATATTTCATGAGAATTGATGAACTTATTTAAGCTTATTATAGGGGTGTTTGTTTCGGCTTATGGCTTATTTGGTTTGGGCTTATGTTTGATAAACTAACTTTTTGTAGCTTATTTTGAAACTTTTTGGCTTATATAAGCTTATTATGACATACTAAACTTATATAAGCCGAAAAGTTTCGAAATAAGCCACAAAAAGTGAGCTTATCAAACATAAGCCCAAAACAAAATAAGCAATAAGCCGGCTTTAAAAGCTAAAACAAACACCCCTTATATCATAATAAGCCGAAATCATATAAGCTCGTGAGCCAAATATATATATAATTTTAAACAAACACCCCCTAACTAAAAAGATATCGACTACTAAAACACGCACCGCACCTAGACATGACTAAATAATCCGTAACAACCTCTGTTTTGGCAAAACTATTAAAGTCAAAACTCATCACTATATCAAATTAATAAAAAACACAGATCGAGAAGATCAAATTCATTTCCGATCAATTAACATAATCATATTATAATAGATCGTTAAAGAAAAAATTATTATACCTCAGAACACCCCTGGTTGCAAATAGATTGAATTTTAGTGAGAGTAGTTAGCCGATTGATAGGGGCAGATGGTGTGTAAATAATTACATGATCAGCTCGCCATTTATGACTGGCATCAATAAGTTGCCACCTACTACCACAAACAGTTACGCGTGTGCTTCGCAAGTGTAGATTACGTAGAAAGATGTTCGAAGGTTATTGGTGCGTGAGAGACACGCGGTGTTTATAGGGCTGGGCGTGCTGTTTTATATATTTGGGCCTTGTTGTAAAAATACGGGCTGGTTTGGTGGAGGCCCATCGATTATTCCAACGACAACAAGCTTTTTTGGATGGTTTGGAAACGTTTGACGTCTACTAACATAGATAAATTTTTCTTCAAAGCCAACAAATTAATGCATGTATTTTTCCTATCTTTTAAGTTTTTTTCTAACTTATATATAACTAGCTTATAGACCCGTGGAATCACGGTGTTTTTAAAGAAATTATGCATCAAGAAATTAAATGTGTGATAAAATAAGAAAGAACAGCGAACGAATTATTTTTTGAAAGAAATAATAAATAATAGTCGATGATATTATAAACTATTATGCTTGTAACTATTAATGTAATAAACGTCTATGCATCGTGTCCTCTAATTTTGATGGTCTTGAAAAACATATGTATGTAGTGAGCGTTAATTAAGTGATAAGCCAATGTCCATTTGGCTTGCACCTAATAAGTTTTAAAAAATGTTTGTGATTGATAATATATGTAAATCTAAAAATAGCATAAAACATGTCATATGTATATTGAAATTAATAATAAAACAACATATTTAGTTCCTACTACATGATTTCCTTTATGTGGCTATACGTTCATTAGATCAAAACAACCCGACAAGATTTTTTAATCCGACTTAACCCGACCCGATAAGTCTTATCGGGTTCGTAACCCGACTCTACTGACACCCCTAGATGCATACATAGATCATTCCTTCCACGTATCTACAAACTCTCGACCTTCGATGGATTTGATTTTCTTTTCATCTTGGCTTTAACCTTTATTGCATACATATCATTTGTATGCCTCTCTTTAAAAACCGTATCTAACAACAATCAAAAGAAAAAAAAAAGTCATAAATTCACACACATTTATGTTCTTTTTTATATGTGTAAAGCAGTAAGAACGTAGTGTAGCCAACCTACAACTGACCAAATATTCAAAGAACTAAAATTAATATGTCTTCGGTCAAAACAAAACTAAATTGCAACAAAAGAAACAAAAGTAAACAAATGCCCGCTACCAAATGAAGGACAATTGCTGCCATTCGACTTTTATAAAACCTAAATTAATACATATCAATAGCATTAAAGCCATACACATATAAGAAACTTGTCCCAACTAAATACTCTTAGCAAAAGCATAAAAGATTTTTACTATAAAGGAAACTTTCTAGCGTGATTTTGAAAGCTTATTAGACGTCACAAATATGACATGCAAAAGATTTATAGGTAACACACTTGAAAACATTTTTAAGCGGAATCCGTAAATTGGGTCGAGTGGGTCAAATTGGTCGACTTATGTGCAGACTAATAGCAAATCAATAATTTTATGTGTAATACTTATATACTATCCAACAAAACAATATTGGACTGATTCATATATTACCAAGAAATTGCACTTGTATACAAAGATCCATACATGGTATGCATAGAGGTGGTTCCGGTCATGTAGCGTGAAGTCATCATGTACCAAGTAGATGACATTTGAAGCCAAGTCAGTATTGGGGTCTAACCAACTGTTTACATGGTAGCCGTGACCCGTTGCCCATTGATCACAATTATCCTTAATTTACGATTGTTATGATCATTTATAAGCAGTTCTATAATTATGATTATTTCCTGATCGTGATCGTTCTTATGATTGACTACTCCCCTTTGTTATTTCCTAATATCACATATGTCTTCTATGTTCACACATTCTATGGATATAGTTAAGCACCAAATCATGTCATATAACCAACTGTTTACATTCAACCAAAAGCATGTCAGAAAACTTTGATGTCGTAAAAGGGTGTTTGGACATGTTGTCGTGGGTCTTGAACATGCTCTTTGATGTCATAGATGGGTGGTTGGACATGGTGTTAGGTGTCATAAAAGGGGTCTTGAAAAATGTGCCCAATGACACACCTGAATTTGGCCGACCCCGGTCTGAACCCATTAGAAAACCTTTTTAAGTTCATACATGTTTAACAAATGTGTTTTGATCTGTTACTTCATATGACTCGTGTATCCCTGTTTTGACTAACGTACCATTAAATCATCATTACACTGCATGCCAAAGCTATATACTAATTATATGATTTTAGGCGACGTATTATTATGAAAGGAATAACACAACTTACTTTAGTATGATATTAAGAACTTTGAAAACTTTGCACACTTAAATCAATTAGTTTGATATTAAGAACTTTGAAAACTTTGCACACTTCAAGACTACATGCAATAACAAAATAATAAAAAGAATAAATTTTCAACTAATGATGAATCTGGATACAAAGACCATTCATCGAATAAGTTGCAGCATAATAATTTTGGTTCAACCAATTCAATGATGAATCGAATATAACACAATTCAATAAAATGGCTCGCGTAAATCTGAAATACTTACCTTGGATTAAACGAAGGTGATCACCTTAATCTCTAGATTTTTTAATCACCATCTTTCTCCAACAAAAATGTGAAACCGTAATAAACAACCTACAATCTTGACACCAACATTTGTTCTTAAATTTAAAACTAAAGCCAAAAACATAAATAAGCTTTAAACAAAAGAAATAAAATGGTGAGAATTGTAAGAATAAGAACATGATACATAACCTAAAAATCCTTCTTATATACTAAGAAATATAAATTTAACATACCTGCAATGATATCCCAATAATACAAATCAAACAAAGATATTTTGATAACCAAAATCAGGAATCCTAAAACACAACCCCAAAAAAAACACATCTTCCATTAATACATATACATAAGAAAAATTAATACATTTTTTCATCACAAACGTAAAAAAAAATTAGACTAAAACTTGTATTAACAATTAAATTGAAAAAACAAATTAAATCGAAACTTGTATCATCGATTGAATTGAAACAATCAAAAATCAATTTGAATTGATTTACTGGTTTACATCATAAACATTAAACATCAGCAATAATATAAACCAAATTGATTCAATATGATTAAAACTTACCACGATTTTAGGTGAAACCATATTGTAGTAGAAGAGAGATTTGGATCGGTATTTTGATTTTGTTTTGAATTTGATTTTTATTTTGAAAATCTTTTTGGGTTTTTTTAAACTGATATGAATTGATACATAAGCGGTTATGTGGAGATTGAGGAAGTTGTACAATAGATTTAATGCTTAAGAAAAATACAGATAATTGGAGCGTGCAGAGGAAGATTGAAGAAGGGGTTGTACGTGCCTTGTTTTTTAATTGGAGAAGAAGATTTGATTTCAAACTCTTATTTGGAAAGGATGATTTAATTTCGTTTTGAAAATAATTAGTAGTCGGTTACAAAGGAGTGTTGTATTAGTCATTTAATGAGTTAACAAAAATAAGAGTAAACAATTGCATAGTTAAACACATAAAATGAAGCTAAAGGTAGCGTGCAATGATGTGTTGAACGCATTAAATCACCGACCAATCACAAGCGAGACACATCATCGCATTAATTACACGAGTTGCTTTAGAGGGTTGTAACATGTAGCTATTTATTATATAGTATAGATAGATGTTTACATTCAACCAAAAGCATGTCATAAAACTTTGATGTCGTAAAAGGGTGTTTGGACATGTTGTCATGGGTCTTGAACATGCTCTTTGATGTCATAGATGGGTGGTTGGACATGGTGTTAGGTGTCATAAAAGGGGTCTTGAAAAATATGCCCAATGACACACCTGAATTTGGCCGACCCCGGTCTGAACCCATTAGAAAACCTTTTTAAGTTCATACATGTTTAACAAATGTGTTTTGATCTGTTACTTCATATGACTCGTGTATCCCTGTTTTGACTAACGTACCATTAAATCATCATTACACTGCATGCCAAAGCTATATACTAATTATATGATTTTAGGCGACGTATTATTATGAAAGGAATAACACAACTTACTTTAGTATGATATTAAGAACTTTGAAAACTTTGCACACTTAAATCAATTAGTTTGATATTAAGAACTTTGAAAACTTTGCACACTTCAAGACTACGTGCAATAACAAAATAATAAAAAGAATAAATTTTCAACTAATGATGATTCTGGATACAAAGACCATTCATCGAATAAGTTGCAGCATAATAATTTTGGTTCAACCAATTCAATGATGAATCGAATATAACACAATTCAATAAAATGGCTCACGTAAATCTGAATACTTACCTTGGATTAAACGAAGGTGATCACCTTAATCTCTAGATTTTTTAATCACCATCTTTCTACAACCAAAATGTGAAACCGTAATAAACAACCTACAATCTTGACACCAACATTTGTTCTTAAATTTAAAACTAAAACCAAAAACATAAATAAGCTTTAAACAAAAGCAATAAAATGGTGAGAATTGTAAGAATAAGAACATGATACATAACCTAAAAATCCTTTTTATATACTAAGAAATATAAATTTAACATACCTGCAATGATATCCCAATAATACAAATCAAACAAAGATATTTTGATAACCAAAATCAGGAATCCTAAAACACAACCCGAAAAAAAAATACATCTACCATTAATACATATACATAAGAAAAATTAATACATTTTTTCATCACAAACGTAAAAACAAATTAGACTAAAACTTGTATTAACAATTAAATTGAAAAAACAAATTAAATCGAAACTTGTATCATCGATTGAATTGGAACAATCAAAAATCAATTTGAATTGATTTACTGGTTTACATCATAAACATTAAACACCAGCAATAATATAAACCAAATTGATTCAATATGATTAAAACTTATCACGATTTTGGGTGAAACCATATTGTAGTAGAAGAGAGATTCGGATCGGTGTTTTGATTTTGTTTTGAATTTGATTTTTATTTTGAAAATATTTTTGGGTTTTTTTAAACTGATATGAATTGATACATAAGCGGTTATGTGGAGATTGAGGAAGTTGTACAATAGATTTAATGCTTAAGAAAAATACAGATAATTGGAGCGTGCAGAGGAAGATTGAAGAAGGGGTTGTACGTGCCTTGTTTTATAATTGGAGAAGAAGATTTGATTTCAAACTCTTATTTGGGGAGGATGATTTAATTTCGTTTTGAAAATGATTAGTGGTCGGTTACAAAGGAGTGTTGTATTAGTCATTTAATGAGTTAACAAAAATAAGAGTATCCAATTGCATAGTTAAACACATAAAATGAAGCTAAAGGTAGCGTGCAATGATGTGTTGTACGCATTAAATCACCGGCCAATCACAAGCGAGACACATCATCGCATTAATTACACGAGTTGCTTTAAAGGGTTGTAACATGTAGCTGTTTATTATATAGTATAGATATAGATATAGATGGTGGCACAAGTTTAAAGTATTAAATAAGCATATTTATTTTTTTTACAAAAGTTTATTTTTATATAAAACAATGATTTAATTTCGTTTTGAAAATGATTAGTGGTCGGTTACAAAGGAGTGTTGTATTAGTCATTTAATGAGTTAACAAAAATAAGAGTATCCAATTGCATAGTTAAACACATAAAATGAAGCTAAAGGTAGCGTGCAATGATGTGTTGTACGCATTAAATCACCGGCCAATCACAAGCGAGACACATCATCGCATTAATTACACGAGTTGCTTGAAAGGGTTGTAACATGTAGCTGTTTATTATATAGTATAGATATAGATGGTGGCACAAGTTTAAAGTATTAAATAAGCATATTTATTTTTTTTACAAAAGTTTATTTTTATATAAAACAATGATTAATTTGATAAATTGGTAAACATTCACAATTTAAGAAAACTATTAATATTAACTAACATGTAGATATGTAATTTCACTATATTTAATGACTTAAGGTTAGTAGAATCAGCTCGCCACTCTGAAGTGGAGGCCTCGCCATTCACCGCCAAATCTCGCCGCCATACCACCTACACTCGCCACTCCTTTGATCGCCACTCCCACAACATGAATAACAACAAAGAATTTTTGAAATATATCCGTTGAATACAACGGTTAAGAAATAAAATAAGAGTGGGTGAGGCGCAAGTGAAGAGATTGAGGTTAGTTGTAAATAAAGGGGTTTT